>OX381705.1:73571753-74171753 GCA_947462335.1 Harmothoe impar
CGAACCGATATGAGCCCGGATGACCATCAGCTGCTCCATCAACATGAGTCCTTCCCACTGTGAGCTACTCCCTTAAGCTTGTCATGATCTGCTCTTCTCACGCGCTTCCCCCACAACCTGAGCTATTCCCAACCCTGATCTACCCCTCACTATGAGATGCTACCTCAACCTCAGATGCTGCCCTACCATGAGATAACTTCCCCCTATCCCCAACTGCTGCATGATCAAACCCAAGAGCTGCTGCTCTACATTTACCCGTTCCATGACCTTGTACTGCTTCTATATCTAGTTCTATGAACAGCTCTTCGTGAGCCTCTGTCATGTATCTAGTGTCCTATATGAGCCGTCACAGAAGGTCCCTAGAAATACCTTTCTCTGAGGACTGTACATGACTTCCTCTTTGCAAAAATGCCTTTTTGCTGGCGGCTCTCTGAGCTGCTCTCTATATGAAACAGTCTGCATGAGAGGCTCAGTGTCATGATTGCCTTCCCATATGAGCAGATCCCTGTTCTATGGGGTTGTCAGGTGGCGGTCGGATGCTGCGGAGAATGCCAATATGTGATCCTGCCGTGAGCGGGCGAGTCTTTCTGAGCAGGTCTGTGAGCTGGTCTGTATGTGAGCAGCTCTCAGTGTATTGGGTCCTTTGCTCAGTGAGCTGTTCGCCCGTTGTATGTGGCTCGTGCTGTGAGCAGCTCCTGCCTGCTGGTTGCCAGGCAGTGGGTGATAAATCACCAGCTGAGAGCTGTCCCCTACCTCACCAATCCCCACCTCTCAAGGGTTTCTGCTCTTCCCCACAGGGAGCTGCTCTCACTTCATGTATTGCTCACACCCCATGATTACTCTCCAAGCCTTAAGCTGCCCAGCCACCATGACCATGGCACCCAGCATATCGAGGTTTTCAAGTCTGAGCTTCTTTTCCATCCTGAGTTTATTTCCCATGATTTTCCCTGATATTTCACAACCCCTTAGCTGCCTCAAGGTAAATGTTGTAGCATATCGGGAGCATTTCCATGAGTTGGCCCCCTACCCTTGTTACCCCTCCACCCATATATTGTGCGTGTCCCTATCCTTAGGTGCTGCTCCATGAGTCCCTCCCCCTCCTCCCATCCGCCACTCTAATCCTAAGCCACTTCCAAATCATAAGAAGCCCCACTCCTATGTAACACCCTGTCTTCATCACTGCTACCACCTCCCCAGTCTTACACCCCACCCCCCACCTACCCCTGAGCTACTCTCTCCCCCCTGAGCTGCTCCTCCCCTGGGACCCACTGTCACGGTGCACGTGTTGTCATGGGGCTGCTCCAGGCGGCTGTAGAACAGTACGTGCTGCAGGGGCCATCATTCTAATCACACATTAGATGATGAAGTAGGGTATAAGAAGAGGACTGACTCCACATATCATATGTCCATTACTCACAATATGCCTCATCACTTTTACATGTAGACTGAATCAACTATGTATCACTGCTTTTTGTGGGGTAAACTGCCATGACGGAAGATGTACACAAATGTAGGATGCATGCATGTACATGTTTATTTGTAGTTTTGCAAAATGCTTCCTAAAATCAGATCATTTATGTATGTGAATGTTCAGATAGCCCTCTGGATATGATATAGAATATGTCTCCAGCTAGTCTCAGAGGCAGGCGATTCCATTCAGATATAAGCTGGCTTATCATTTCTTAGCTTTCTCAGGTCAAGAGCAGGCGCATAAAATATGATTATATGAAGATGTCTGTCTCTCTGGAATATAGTTTACATTAAGTGCTCTTTCTGACAATGTTATATTATCGGATTTAGGCTATATTTGATTAAAATTGTGATAACCTGGTGCATATATAAAAGACACTCAAAAATAATGGGGTTCTCATCACCGCGTGCGTCATAAAAGGTGTGTTTTGGAAATATCTCTGTACTCATGATAAAATGGAGAAATGTCATTATTGTAATGATAACAAATCAAACTAAAGCGTCAATAATCTGGTTATGCATAAATTTAGATCAAATAAGTTGCATTTCCAGACCTACTAGCAGATAAAAAAGGTGAATCTTATTACATTCATAGCTTGCAAGATATCCATGATATTTATACCGGTTATTTACTTCTAATGATGGCCTTTTAGTGTTGGTTCTAAGTAAATAGACATGTCAACTGCAGGCGGTGAAGTCGTGCTAATTAAGCTACATTAGGCTAATGAGCTGTAATGAGGGTCATTATGACAGAGGTAGGTGCAAAATGGCGGAGCCGACTTATTCAGTGTATTTATACGCGTTAATGTGACATGTAGACCACTTTTAACTGACGTGTAGATGGAGTGCCTTCTTACACAGCAAGAGACTGGCTAGGGTTCTGCTGTAGTTAAGAGATTGCCTCCTTAAAATTCTGCCTCAGTAGCAGAGATGACCCACAACTCGCCATGCAGCGTACTTAAGACTCTCAGGGCCCACAGTCATTATTAGGCATATCGGAGCAGCCACGTAGAAAGATGACAGCCTAACTGCACAAAGTCACATGGTAAAATCATTATGTTATCATACAATATTTCTCGGTGATAAGTCAATGTTGCTCAGTGAGTACACGCTCGTGCAAATTATTGGTCACCATACAAATGACGAAATTGAATATCAGAAGTTGCCATATAAACTATCTCTATAGCCATACACACGCTAAATAAGACTATTTGTAAATTGTATTTTTACAAAAAGACGTTTGTATGACACTTAAGTCGTGGATCATGGAATAGGTGAAATGCACAGTTGCGCTGTTGTGCATCTTTGTTCTGCACTTCACAATCTCATCCTTAACCCCATCCCTTTAAGAACCCAAGCTTTATTCTAGGTCTTATAACATGATAACTTACATGACCTTGACCGGAATTGACATTCAGGTGTAAAAAATGCAAAGGTGGTCATATACTTTGGGTTTATGTTAATAAATAGGAATATGTCCAGCTAAGACCACAATTATTCCAATCCATTTTAGGGAATAGCTCTGTGATTCGATAACATTTTATTGCTGATAATATTAGGTTTTTAAGTATATTACCTTGGAGCAAATCCCTTCCCAAGATGAATCAAATCAGAAACTCCAACAAGCTGAACTGTTAAGAATCGATTCTGAATTTGACTCCCATCGTCACTCTATTCTGCACTAGCGAGATGCAGTAATTCTACCTGGTGAAATTTTTAGCTGAAGCTGGTTCCTGTCATGTCCAAAATCAGAGTCTTAGGGGTCGTAAACTTTTGAATCAGTTGTATTTGAATATTCTTTATGTCACCTGTTAGGATTGGGGGAGTGGTAAGGACACTGGCAAACCAATGCAGGGGTCATAAGTTAAAATCCATGCAAAGGCTACATGTTTTTTTCCCAGTTAGTTAAAAATAGTATACATGTAGTATTTACAACAAAATAAAGTAACAAAATCATTTTAGATTACACTACATGTATAAATATTTATCTTGTATACTGTCACAATCAAAATACATCTTAAAATTGTGTCTGAATAAAATAGCCTGACATGGACTTGAACTCATGATCCTTAGATTAGTAGGCCAGAGTGCTAACCACTCCCCTAATCCGAAGAGATAAAATAAGGACCCACAATAGAGGCCTATATCTCAAAGGTTTATGGCCCCTAAAACTTCAGATTTTGGATGTGACAGGAACCAGCTTCAGCTGATCAGCAGGCTGCTATGGTTTACAGAGGAATAAGCACTGGTACCAGACAAAATGGCGCTGTACAGTGATCATCTCGCTAATGCGGAATAGGACCTGCATGCCTGAGGGTATGGGCCATCATGTTTGGTTCAGAGACATGTCCATGCTGTACACGTTCTGGTGGGTCCCAATAGTAAAACATAACATGGACAACAAGTAGAATACTTAAAAAGATGAAAGGAAATAAATAAGTTAAAAAATACGTAGCCACCCACTCCTTTAGTTTGCTGACAAATAGAAATAGGACCAGGGTGTGCTTTTCATGCACTGTCACACAGATATGTTTTTGTGACCTGTAACCGGACAGGCTTAGAGTCTCTAAAGAAAACATAGAACAAGGTTATTTTCCATTATAGTTCATAGCCAATTCCAACTATAGTTTTGTGTACAAATCAAGTCACTGTTTTCATCTTCATGTAGGGCTAGTTACAGGCCTATTGTACATGGCCCACATTTAAGCACAGGCTCTTCAATAAATGCCGGGGGAGTGGTATTGATATCCATAATCTGATAATGCACCATAGCCATAAATTGGTCTTGAAAAATGTGCAGTATTGTTTATAGAAAGTTCAGCGTAAAGCCTGGTTGAAAAATATTATTAAAAGCATGGATACTGAAACAGGTCAAGCGGGACTGTCCACTGGCACTAATATGGACACTTTCTGACATGACTGTCTTATTATGTAAGAATACTTCCTATTACTATTAGCTAAGCAGACACCAATGGGCTGCCTTGTCCCTGGTAATGTTTCTAGGAGTGGGTACAATGTAGGGTTAGGGTGTGAAGGGTGATGGTACATAGGGGTGTGGTAACAAGGCCATGGCATGGACAATGTATATAGCAGAAGGGAGGCCTAAAAGGTGCATTAGAGTTATGCAATGCATGTTTCAGGTCCATTAGTAGATCTACGCAGTTCGGTTATATATACAGTCCTGACTTGGATGAGGATGGAATACATGTGAAGATGGGATTCTTTTTGTCGCTTATATTTTAGATTAAATTTCTATGACAAATCACAAGTGTCTAAGAGCATTATACGAAAAAGATACCCTTTTTAATCAGAATACAGTTTTACACTAGATATTCATATGAGGTCGGAACCGTGAGCAGAAGGCGGGAAGCAGGCCTACATATTGTATAGCTTCCTAGCTTCCCAGCTATTACATACACGCTAAAACACGGTGGTATGCTACCAGTACATTAAAACGTGCTCTTTTAGCCTTTTAACACACCACAGCTATCCCAGACTGCCCCGGGCCTGCCATTCATTGTAAATGTCGTCACGTGACCAGAACGGTGTAAGTCACGTGCTCTATCATGTTACATACGGGTATCTGCTGGTAGGTTTTAAGGTCTGTGGTACTATTTTAGTGCAACGGGATGCTATTTCCCATGACCTGGATGTCCTTTTTAAAATCTGATTTTTGTCATTTTAATTTCCCCTGCTTTGAAAGAAGTCATGTCAATTTTGAAATATTTCCATTGGAGGAACAATGTGTAATAAGTCAAACGATGGCATACATAAATGAGTAAACGTGTACAGACACTAAAATCTAAATATATGCTGCAAAATGTAAATCAAAAAGCATTTCAACGGAAAGCATTGGATGGTAAATCGTGTTACACCCTTCAATTTGACTGGGACAGGACCTAATAGACGAGTTGACGGTTTGAACATGCCAACCATATCGGGTAGACCATGGTTTAAATAATGAAATGAATGTGAGTAGTTCAGGCTGCTCATGCAAATTTACCGAAATGAGGGGATGGGTGCTGCAACGGCTAGAGGGAATTGACCTTATGATATGGCAGTTCCCCGGAGGCAGCATGTTTCCTTTGGTGTCTTATGTCAAAGTATGAAAGTATAGTTATGTAGGTTATGCATATTAAACGGCAAGTAAGATTAGATTAATCTATTGTGCAATAGGTGCAAAAATGGTTATACCTGTGATCACTGATGCCATTATGATTTAAGTCACTGAAGGATTATTTTCTTATGTCTTCTTTAGACTGAATGATAATGATCATCTCTCTGTGCTCTGTGAAATTCCAACGCAGCCTTCACGGACATCACATGAGAGTGTTCCACATTTATTGTGGAAACGAGTGCCTCTAAATAATCCATACCACAACCCATGTGTGAAATACGGCAGTTTCTAAGGGATCAAAGGGTCAACTAATCTCTCTTGCATGGGTGAGCTCGGAGTTTGAATGCCCATTGCAATTATTTAAATATTAAATCGGAGAGGGTACGTTTCCAATGCCTAACACATGAGTAGCACACATAGAACCCACTGCCTTGTAAATCCTTGGAGCCTAAGGTGTAACTGTCCTGTAGGAAGATGGATGGCTCTCATACATGTTCTTCTACATGCCCCACGGGAGCAGCTCGTACAGCATGGGAGCAGCTCGGGGCCGCACCTGCACCTAACTATACCAGACTATAGCAGCAACCTATACATACATATATACGGAATATTCGACAGTCTTTCTTGAACATCAGGAGATATACTATCGTATCTTTATAAAGAACTATTTGTGTTCTAGATTAAAGTCTTATTAGCATTGTGACCATCATCTGGGTCGTATAGGAGGTACCTGTAGCTGCAGATGCGATTACTGAGTTAGATCCACAGGCTCTTTCCTAGAAATCCAGAAAGGCACCTTCTTAAAGAACAGAGCGGAGAGTACACAGCTGGATGTCTTGAGCATGACCCTGTTCCTCCTCCAGGCACCCATGCTACTTTATCAGCCATGACAGGTGCTTCTATATGGGGCAGATCCCTACAGAGGTAAGGAGACTTGTGTGGCATGGCTCTCCTCCGCCTTAACCTTTATGACATCTGTGTTAGTAGTACATGGAAAAGGACTTAGTCACTGGCTCAACCACTTCATATATATGCTGAGGAGGCCAGGCCTAAGGTGGGAGGTGATGATGGGCTAATTGCCTATTTCAAGTACTCTCCTTCGACAAGATGGCCTCAGCTCTCAAAGGGTGTCTGAAAGAATTACAGAGAGGCACCTCTGCATACCAAGGTCATCAAAGCTGATATAATGGAAAACTTCTTTTCGCTATTACTGCTGTCTCAAAGTAATGGCTCGAGCGTGCAATTTACTGCTGGGCGGGAGAAGCAATTCGGAACCTATATATAGATACTTACTATTGTTATCCTCTCTATCCATGCCCATCCAAACACACTGAGAGTGAAACTAGGGGAATGTTAATGGTTATTCTTTACGTGACTTGGTCAATATAGCTCCCACTTAGTAATGACTCCTTGGCCAGGGTCCCGTTTCTCCACAAATTTGCGGAGCTCCACAAATATATACGGATGTCCGCAAATATATACGGAGGTAGTATTTGTATGCTTAAGTACCAAAAAGACATAATTTGGGGAGCTCCATAAATATATTTGCGGACGTCTGCAAATTTACGGACGTCCGTATATTTGTGGAGAAACACCATCCTGACTACCTATAATGCAGTTCTATGTATGGCTGATAGACTATACTTCTATAACTTGATATTGAGCGCTGCCACCATGAACAATAACGTACTGTACATTTAACCTTTCTCATAATCAAGAAAAGTGAGGGTCATGGACAAAATAATGATCATTGTGTCTGTGTGTTCTCTATACAAGTGGGTAAGCATGTGAGCATGTCTAGGAGCAGGTCTGACATGGAGTCCTGCCTTAAAAGGAGTTGCTCATCAAACTGTCACACAAACTACTCAGCAGACAATACCAATGTGTCAAAGTCACAGCCAAGGTCACGCGAGATTCTCCGATAATGACTCTCGGCCTTCGGGCCCGTGCGGGTGTCGGTGCTAATTCTCCCACCCCAAGCACCAGACGTGAGAAGGGCATCAGTGGCAACACCGCCTGACATCAGTCTGAGGCTCATTTGCATAACGAGGCTCATTTACATAATAAGCTGCCCCTCCTGAGATGCTCACTCTAGTAGGAGCTGTATATAGACATGAGCAGCTCAAGGCACGTTTGGGGAGGGTGAGAATGAGATTTTCTTCCTTTCTTATGATGCAACAAGGATTTGGTTGTATCAATGACATCCAAACCTCTATTAGATGCCATTGACTGTATCAATGAGATGATGGTGTTTGAATCTATGCTTTATATGGAGCAGCAGTGATATAAAGTACATATCCCATGGGAGCAGGAAACAAAGTGGTCCTGGAACTGGATCAAACTAACCATCGTTCTATCATCCCCAGGGCAGTATAGATCTGATAATCTATACACAAACTATCAATCTGAGTTTGAGAGGTTCATTTTCTCAGGGACCTGTATATCACAGTATATATATCATATTATTGTGCTATAGCTCACATTACATGAAATATACAGTAAAAAGGAACTGCCCATTATGCAAAAATACAAAAATGGTAGTGAATGATGAAAGGCTGTTTCGTTTTAACACATGTGGTCCATAAACAAGACAAGCCCATATTTGGATTAATTCACCCCCTCCCTTCTATACCCATCCCCTGCCCACACATGCCTGCGGGACTATAGGAGCCTCCACATTTAACCTATGATTGGTTCAGGGCCTACATCACCTGAGCATTATAACCCCACCTGCAGCCCCATACACCTACATACAGTCAGTAATGGGTACATACAGCCAGGGGGTGGAGGCACTAAGGTATCAGTAAGCCACAGCCAGCCTCCACCATCAATGCGGACACTATAGGTCTATTAGTCACACTATAGAGGGTGCACCACGGTATGGGTATGACGGAGAGCCTCCATAGAGAGGCTGACAGTCTGTGTTTAACCCTTTAAGGGTGGCATGATGCCTTAATGTATCATGCCCTTGGTCGTTATGATGCATGAAAGCAGCTCTGGTGAGTAACTCGCCAGTGCTGCATTCAAGCATCATGCCGACCCTACGGGGATGTGACATTCCCGAACGGTCGGCATGATGCACCAATGCAGCACCGCCGAATTACTCACTGGTGCTGCATTGGTGCATCATGATGACAAATGTCGCCTTGCGTCCATAAAGGGTTAAGGCTTTGTTAGTTGTTGATAGTGCTATTCATATCAGTTGTATAGATGGTTCATATTTAAGGTTGATCAAATATAACCTAATCTTAGTCACTATCTGTAAATGCTAAGCCTGTCTTCACCACTTCAAAAGCTGGAGCAAGCTTGAGAGGAACATAATGATAAATGTTTTGTTAAGTATTAGATTGATACAGACATGGGCTGTCTACGTAGATAGGCTCGTTAGAGGTAAACCCATCTTTCTTGCAACAATTACATTTGCGGATCCAAAGGCGATATGCAATCTAATATCATAGATATCATTTCTCCTCTAAGCACTTTCCCTTCTTGGAGCATTTAGGTAGCTCTCATATCTAAATAGAAGTAATAGTGGGAGGAGGGGCGGGCACTTGTAGATTCCAATACCCAGATCGACCATCCCCCATGAGACATCAGCAGATGACAGATAGGTACCAGCGCTTTGTCTGTATACACCCCAAGCCTGAGCTGGGTTCGCTGGTTCTCGGTGGTCGCTGGTAGATATTGGACTGTCAACTGTCACTGAAACATTGATCAGGTGTGTGGCTGACTGGTGTAATGTGTCTGTGGTATCTGTGTGTGCACGTGTATTAGCAGAACAAGGTGGTGTTAGTGTTAGTGTGGGCTGACATGACATGGTGATCTTGTCCTGTGGTCCACACTACCTCATTCAATTCACTATGGTAGCTCACAAGTGTTCCCAACTCCAACAGTTTTATTATGAATTAATTCATGCAATTCAGCTATTATGGTTGAACAGTTATCTGTGAAATGCTAATGATTTAGAGATGTAGGCCCTCGAATCTGAAGTTGATTATCTGAGTTACAGGTAATGGCATTCAGAACCCATTAGAGCAGTCCCATAAACCTGAAATAGATACAGAGATCCATCACTCAAACTTCTGTTTCCTTACTCCCAGGAGCTTGCCAGGTCGCATCGCACTCGGCTGATCCTCATATGATACGACCCAACTTCTTATGACTGAAAAAAAGTATTTTGAATAAAAGCACGAAATTGCAAATCATTTTCTCATAGACGGCATACCAGGCTATGACCGAAAAGGTGATCTATCTGCAAACACCAGCAGAAGCAACAGACAGCTGCATTGGACGTTTTATGTATTGATCAGTAAAATATGCAACAGCTTCACTGCCGACACAAATATGGCCCTACCTCTCCCAAAGGGCTGCCTCCACCCACCAACACCCACCTGTTTTGGTTGCTGCCGCCCCTCCCCCCAGCTCCCAGTGGACAGCACATCACCTCCAGCTCCAGTCACCACTCCCCCCATGGGGCAGGACAGTGGTGGGTGGGGGGATGATGTATGGGTACCAGCGGTCAGGCTGTATCGTTCAGGCTTTGGCAGCTTTTGCTGGTTTCTGGTGGCCGCTGTCAGATATCGGTCCATCTTCTGTCACTGAAATATTGATCGGGTCTACGATGATTTATGTCACGTGTGAACTCGCAGTATCTGTGTCTGCACGCGTATTGGCACCGTGGGGAGTGTTAGCGTGATGGGGGGAGGGGGGAGAGATAACCTGTTGATTTGATTCTGTGGTTGACATTGTTGCTTGCTGTGCATTGCACGGCTGGCGTGCATCTGATATCCCGCGGTATATTGTGATGTAACAATATTATTTCAACTTGACTATTTCTTTCTCCCTGGGATGTATGTTGCTCTATTGTGAACTCTGACCGAGAACCTTAGCACTAAGTTGTCTATTCTCCATATGGAGCCTTATATAAAGCTAAACAGTCCACCCCACCCCCTCTCTTCGCTCCTCTTTCTGCCTTTGGCCATAACCAGCTTCTAACCTGATCATAATAGATATAGTAATCAATGTCAAGGCGGATGGAATACAATCAATGGTCTCGGATCTGCCTTTATCCACATCTCTGTGACAGGTTTCAAGTCATAAGCCTTTTCTATATATGTTGCTGCCATGGCCCCGCCGTGTCTACAGATGTGGTGTTCTATGCATGGTAGTGCCAACATTGTATTATTGTATTGGTGTCAAGGCCCATACTGAAATATTCAAAGCCCTTTCAGACTGGAAGCCATCACAGAAAACCCAATTTCTATAAATAAACCACACACACTAGATAGGTGCCGTAAATAATCTATACAAAACATCACAACAGCTACAGCAGTGCCAAGCACATGTAAATGTATGTACAACAATGTTATTCCATCCATTACATTATGAATTACGAGGCTAATAATTATGTTTACTGTGTTCTCTCCATCCTATTTTAGGGTATAATTCCTGTTTATTAACATGGGAATTTTATTTCAAGGCACTTTATATAACCGATGTACCATTCAAATGATATCATTATGTGCTTTATGTCTATCTATTTCCCTTAGTTTTCTTCATGAGTAGCACTTCTTGTAGAATAATTGTCTCTGAATTACAAAAAATTTAAGGTTGATTACACAAATATATTCAGCACGATGAATACACTTTGATACCAATAGCATCACAGGGGGCACTGGTCGATATGGTGAGCTGTTCGGTGGTCTTCTGACAACCTGGTACTGCAACTGGAATTCATGTGTACCACCCACCCAACACAGACCATACAAAGTTTCGCCTAGTCTCCAAGTAAAAAAGCTTAATGAAAAAAGGGAGACAAGATTATGAGAAAAAAGGAGAAACCTAATGGTGGGTGGTCTGAACACTGAAAGGGGACAGGGAGGGAATACTGGTAGCTAATTTCACAGTCTGGTAGTAGAGGGCTCCAGCAGTTCGATTAGTTCTACACCGTTCTACGGTTAGATGAATTACCCCCTGCCCCCTCCCATTGGCCTTCCCTATTCCATGCTCACCTTGCCCCAGGCCCTGCCCTATGGCTATACAAAGGGAAGCCAAGAGGTACATCACTAGTACTTTAGTAGTACAGGAGCATAGCTAGCACCTTCCCAGGTAACATAAGTACATTGGGCCATGATTAGGCCAATATACCACTAAAAATTGGGCCAATAATGGCCTTTTGATATTGGCCCACTGCTGGTTTGAACGCTGGCCCAGTAATGGCCCATGCTCGGAGAAAGGGATATTGATTTCATGTTGGCCCAATGTTGGGCCAACATCACAATAATTTTACATTATTCCATGGTTAGAAATTAAACATCGGACCAACCTTGTAATACATATGTCGCCTCCAACATATAATTTTCAAAATAGGACCACCGCAACCATCACTAATATTGAACAATACTATTTTTATGTGTATAATTGAATGTACAAGCATACTTAAGACATGACTGTCAAGTATCATCAGTTTAGAAAAAGCCATTTCTGTCTTTTTAATCCATCTTGATCAGTTGATCTCTATCCCAAAATGGTTAGAAATAATACAAACTGTATTACTATCATTTAGGACTTATCTAACTCCATTACCCACAGATGAGGTGTCTTCAAATTACTTTTGACAAATTCCCACAGGTGTCATACAGTAAATGGCACTTTTAGACATCAAATTTCATCCATGAACTTCCTCTGACCTTTAAACATGTAGAGCACACTGGGGATCATGTTTATAACCCAATATGATGGCAAAGTAGGAGCCCTCCTGGAAGAAATTCTTCAGGCAACATTGAATCTCCCTGATGTAGATCACAGTCAATATTGGACAAGTGTCGGTAGAATTGATGTTGGTCAGAAATGATATGATGGCCCTGAAATGTCCCAACACAGGGCCAATACTGGGTCAATATCAGCAATATCAAGCATGGACCAGCTCTGGGCCAGCGGTCAACCCAGCAATGGCCCATTATCAGAATTGCCAAGGGTGGGCCATCATTGTAATTTGTATGTTGAACCCAATGTATGTATTACCTACAATGGGCCATGGTTGGTATAGCGATTGCGATGGAGTCGATAATTGCCGACATTGGCCCAATATACCCTTGCTACCTGGGTTGTATATAATCTGACAAAGGTCTCTACACCTTTAGGGAAAATTACATTTTAAGCATCATTCTAGGCATAACGCCACTCTAGAATATTAACATGCTAGTAAATTGTATCAGATAGTGTGTACACAATGTGCTTCATATTGGGTGTTCCGTGGAAAATAATCATAGTAAAAGGGTTGAGGTCTACCCCCAAACTAGATGGACCTGCAGATACCAAGGAAGCAGGCATTTCGATTGATGGGACATGCATATATCATTGGATCTAATCAAATTCGTTCGCTGCGATTTGAAGAAGATAGGTAGTCTCAATCCTCAGCCCCAACCCACACACACTCCCATGCTCTGATCGCCCTACCAACCCACCACATACTACCCATCTTATTTCTACCCATGTTTCCTCCAGGAAGTCTCCTATATATCCATCCCATAGACAAAGCCGCCACAAAGATGGTCTGCTGACCCATATGAGGGCGATAATAAGGAACAGTAGCAAATCCCATCGCAAAAGCTACAAGCAAAATGGTTTACTAGCAACTTGGTTGTGTAGTATTAGATTACGGGACTCAAAGCTGGTGTTTCCTAATGTTCTTATTCAATACATGACAGACCCAATAGGTTTAGCATTAAGGATTTGTGTCGTAGACTACATCAACCCCGGGGAGTGGCCGTCGGCCAATCAGACAGCCGGAAGGGACGTCTACGCATGTGCAACAATAATTGGCAGGCGTTGGCAGCTAAGCCGATTAATTACAAACTGGCTGATGAAGATTGTCTAATTAATGTCGGAATGATGACACTATTCTACCCTCCTCCTGCCGCCATGTTGGATGTATGATACAGGACGTTTGAGCTGATACAGACAGCTTGGGAGGTACCAGGGATACTATATAGCCTCACTCTGGGGTTGACAAGGGAATGCCATTATGATCTGCCATCTTTATGGTATGGTGATGATCAACCATCTTTGATATACACAGTTTTAGATAGATTTTGCATAAATATAGCTTGGACTATTATGATGATGATATTACCCCACCTCCACCAACCGAGTGCATGTTTTACCTTTACCAATTAAGCATGACCATTGACAAAATAATAAGGGATACCTTGATCAGGTCATTATTGTGCCTATATATCTTTTATTTTATTGTACACGTGTATGTGTTTCAATGTGTTTTAACATTTACTTGACTGCCAAATATTTAATTTCTTCTTTTCTGCTTTCTTCTAGGTAAGTTTCCCGAATCGACTGTCATCAGGTCATGTGGTGAGTTGTAATTGGAATAAAGTATCGCCGAGGATGATGCTGAATTGGCCGACAGGATATGTTATACACATACATGTATTTATGTAGATGGTAATACGTCTAGTGCTATAAGGCCTATGAGGGGTCTCCATTGCTACCAAATTGGGGCTGTACTTATCTTGTAGTAGGTCTATAAGAGATGCCCAACATCTCACTATGGGATGCAAACGTCGCTAATGCCACTCAGATTTGCACTTTGATCTATATGCCTGTAAAGGTTAGTAATCATTGTAATGTGAAATCATGAATAAGTCAGATGAATCAGCAATGATCGAGTTTATCAAATTCCTTTCCCAAGAATTCTCAACAAGTATATTACACAAACATGCAAAACATAGAAAATACACAATACTGTCAATGATTAATTAAGGACGAGATCTATATTTACTATGTCCTGTTTTCATATCATTGTTTGGGCCCCGTGTGAAAACCGCCTGAACTAAACCAGGAGGATGCAGGTCTACAGTCACTCACTGTAGTCTCCTATAGTCAGGGTATACACATGTTAGACAGACACCGACAGGTTTGGGTCGCACCCCTGACTGTTTAGGGATCCACCCCCTGGCTGAGGGGTTCAGGTTACACCCCTGTTCTGTAGGAGACTCGTGACCAGTACATACAGGGCAGAACTATATAGGGGTCTATGAAGAATCACCCTAAACATATTATAGAGCCCAGAGGTTCCAGACCACATATTGGACTTTTATAGACTAGACAGTATACGTACGTGCGGATAAAATGAGAATACAGAAGCATGCCCCAAGCTATTGGGACAGTCTATGGGGTGAGTAGATCTATACAACAGGTTTTCAAAGGTAGTTGAGTCTTTCTTAAAAATATGATAATTTATTGCAGTATGTTTAATACTGATGAGATAAATAGATGCTAGCAAGCTAACCATGAAACCAGACTGGCATGTGGTTCAAATATCTAGGAGATATACCTAAATTATGACTATAACCCATATTAAACTGGAAACATATGGATTAATTGTTAACATTACACCTGACTGATATTGAAGTACATGATATTGGCATTACTATGATGATACATGTACACTGGGATAAACAATTCACAATATCCACAATATATACACCTGACATATTGGGTTTATTTCAGTTGCAGATTCATGAGCGTAAACCTTGTTGTGGCTTATTGGCCCAGTTCTCCCTATTTCACTGCTACGTATCCTCTTATCTCCAGTTTCCAGTGTTGCTACTTTGTAGCGGATACAGCTGGATGTAAACAAACTGGTGTAAGTTAAACAAACAGTGTCTGTGACAGTGGTCTCTACTCGGTGTCAGCAGGAGGCACTTGATCCCTGACAGGAGGCTCCTTTTACTCCTCTCATGTCCCCTATACTAGATACTACTCCATATCCTCTTCCATCCTTACTATTTTGCATTCTACCCCTCCATATCCTCCCCCCCCCTGGACCTCACTCTTTATTTCTACTCTCTGTGATCAGCTCATTATGATCTTTTTCCTCACTGCTAATACGTACACCCACAGAGGAGAAACAGGCATAGAGGCTAGAGCCTGTAGAACAGGGCACCGTGGGCCACCATATAATAACAGTTCCTATTTATTTGATTGTCACCCCACCATCTCAATATGATATCGTAGTGTCCAGTATGTGTGATATGAATTGTTGACTGTAGTGTCCGCCTATATAACAGCCTGTCAGTATCTGAGACTGACGAGTTCTTAGCACAACCTAGGGTCTAAGCCCTGGTCTAAGGTAGTCCTCCCACTAACGACCTCTACCAGATCCAACTGGCACAGTGTGAAAATGATGGATTGCTGAACAAGTTCATTCCCTGCGGCCTAAACCTGAAGAAAGGAGTGAATATGAATGTGTGAGGAGAGGAGAGGCTCCTTGCGTCCCTTCCCCAACAATACGGGCCCTTAGTGAAGACAAGTCCCAAATCGTGCCCTCGGGACGGCCATGCCCCGAGGTGCGTCCTGCTCAATTACCGGTAACCATAGCAACCCTGGGCGGCCATGTTGGCCTCTGACCCCTCACCTGACCTGTCCTTGACCTCTGTAGGCGGGCTGTGACGAGGCTGTGTCTGGTGGTGAGTGGATGACTGTGTCCTCTCAGAGAGTTTCAGTGCCCTCAGTTATACAAACCAGCACACACGCCCCCTTTTACATATTGCCAATTGCCTAAATTGCTGGGTGTCATCTGAAGATACTACTAGTATGAGGCTGAGGAGATACTCCCTACGTGATCCAGTGGAGAAAGGTAGGCCTTTATTCTGTCCTCACCTCTCTTATATCTATAGATGTCTAGGGCTCGTGTACGTTGCAGAGCTATGTTCTGTGAAACCTGCCTCCAGGGCACTGAAATGTGACCTTCTTCTCCTTTAGCTGAACGCCCAACCAGGGAGGAGGTCCCAGGGGCTAGTGTATGTGAGGCTTGACAAATCCAGACCTACAGCACGTACACACATGCAGAGTCAGAGCTGTTTCTTTTTAAATCTAAAGGAAAAACATGTTTTCTTACCACGTATTATTACACCAAGGAAGGCTCGGGCCAACGAGCAACTCATCATCATTTGATGGTACCATGGACAATGATTGAGTATTAGGGCTGTTTATATACAATGGATGTTGGTCTACACAACACGCTGTGATAAATGGTTAGTTTATAACTCTGGTACGAGGTAGATTAAGGGATATATTGGCTACATGTGTCCCATGTCATGCTAACAGCCTGTAACACATACCAGCTTACATAACAATCATCTTGATGTGGTTTAGAGTTGGTTTCAGGCATTGTGTTCCCCTCATATGTCATCTCTCATAGTCTAGGTAGAGTTTGCAATGTGAGCAACGTGTTTGGGATTATAGCATCGTATTATGAACTGATGAATGTTGCTTATGTTACAAATCATGCACATTGGTTTGTAATCATAATAGCGAAGCGAATGTAAATACTATGGCCCATTTCCCTTCACTGAAATATAGAATAAGATAAAGTAATGGAATCGGTTGAAACAGTTTGGTTGTTTTATATTAGCTGAAGAATGTAGAATAGGACAGTGGGGGTTAGGAGGAATGGTTTAAACGCATGTATGGACAAATATGTAGAATAATCATTGTCGGCATCGGTAGGCTATATAATTTACATTCGTTGACATTCAGATCAGTGGAAGGTATTTGTGAAATACTATTCATACCATTGTTCAAATGGTAGTATGGATACCTTTCACTATACCACTATTTATAGACATTTTTCCATTGCCAATTCCTTTTTTGCTCTCCCTATGTATACGGAGTTTAAATACATCTGCTTGCCAAGTGCGGCATATATAAATACAAGTTTTTCATATTTATATTTGGACCTATTTGAGCTACAGTTAGTGGTAGTAGAAGGGTAAACATGTGGACAATGGTCTATTATAAAATGGTCAGGTCAGAGTGTGGCCCCCACATGTACCCCAGGACCTCTGCATTTTTATGTGACAGAGAGTGATAGGGGTGTGTGCAGTGCCTGGGGAGGGGGGGGGTGCAGACAGATCTAATAAACCCTATTCATTGTTATACTCACTCGCCAACAGTCCAAGCACACACATGTCTGTAGACTAAGGGTTGAGGTGGATTTGGGGCAGACAGAGATATTGTAAAGTAGCACAAGATAGGCCATGTTATTTTCATTCATATATTATACGTGGCTACTGCTGGTAGAGATTTACAGGGAACTTCAGACCCGGGCTTCAGACACAGAGTTCATGGGGGGGGGGGATGTAGACGACACTGTGCTTGCATTTAAGAACAGCAAGTTAGCAATGATGTTGCCATTGCTATTATCAGCTTATACTACTTTGGTTGGAGCTCATCGCGGTAGTTAAAAGAAAATAGATAATGTGCATAGTCTTTGTCAAAGCCTGGCATGAAGAGATTATCGCTTACCTAATAATTATGATATTCAGGGTTCCTATCACTTAAGTGTCCTTTAGATATTGGTTTAATAGTATTGCACACATCATTCAGTAAGAGGATTCTGTTGATGTTAGTATGCCACCACTGTATCTCTAGAAACCCCTAGTGGCTTACTATAGCCTGGTGTATATAATTACATATATAGGGTATCAGGCCCTGGAGGAGCATGGGGGTGCTGGTATGGGGTATACTGATTATAGATGCCCACCTGTGGTACCGCATTCCGCCCTGCTAATACCCCACTGTCATATCACTCAGTCAGCTGGTTAGCCCGGCCCCTAAATCTGCTGCATTAGCAGCGAGCCTCATACGTGTAGTGTATTTAGGTAGTTTATCTGTGAGGTGAGGGCTGGTTGAATGGTGAGAGCTGATACGGATGTGCCCTTCCGTCTAGTAAACAATGTGTTTAGTAGTACACAACGATATAGTGTGTCTAGAATTAGAGTGTTGGTTCTTTAAGAGTTTATTGTCCATTGATAGATTATAGTATAATAAAAGCAATTGACCAGAGTCTAGTTAGGGAGTGAAATTATGGCACGATCTTTACAATAGATAATTATGTGCTCGATAGTGACCATCATGCAGAGCACAATATAATTAAATCATATTAGTATTTCACTGTAACAAATAGCTGGGCACATATACTAAAAGGATGATAGGTATCAACGTATATATATGGAAAAATGGACATGCATTTTATTTTAGTATACTATTAACGATTATAGTAGAGTGCCACAGAATTCTTGATACTATCACGTCCATGATGGAATGCCAACTACAGGTTGGACAGAGTATAGCATAGTCTATAAACCATGAAGTATGCGTGCACTTGATCAGGTCAAGGGATAGTCTACTCACTCACTGAGACAGGGTGTGTGTCTTTCCCAGCCAGACCCTACACACTCTCCCCACTTACTACACACACTACACACCACTCACACACAGACACAAACACTCGTGGATTACCATTTGACACCTGTATGTCTCAGGTAGTTTTCTACCCGGCATCACTATGATGGCAACTGTCAACACTGAGGTGCCCCACCCTGGCCCCTGTGCCACCACCAATGATGATGACAGCAGTAGTAACAACAGCATCAGCACCATTGGGAGTACCAGCATCACAAGCGCTCTGTCAGAGGGTAGGTATATTTAATAATAGTAAAGGGATAGAGTTCACCTGTCACAGAATGATAAACAGTGGAACTGTCACAAACTGTGTCACACGGACGCAGCCCAGCTAGGAAGTAGGTCGCACGGACGCTCTATGTCGCCCGGAGCTGACCGCAGTCTGTGGAGACGGACATTGACCACCTGTGTGTTCTCTGCTCTGCTCTGTATCACTAGGAAACAAATAGAACATATGTATCTAGATCATGGCACAGGTGATCAGTGTTGACGTTGTCTGTGACCACAGGGGGAAGCTATCGGGGTATATTAGGTCGGTGGCAGCACCATATGTGTAGCAGCGGCGTCAGAGACTGGAACTAAATGTAGCATAGATGACCGGTGACGCCTCTGAGGGGACAAGATGTATGCCCACATGGGATGACCACTAATCGTTCTATAGCCTGTGATTTATTTCCCAGTTATCCATGTCGACTGCCCCTGTCCAAACACTGTAGTGATTTGTGTAACTCACACTCTGTGGCCATAGGGGCATAGTATTGGTACACGGTGGACTATAAACGCAGCTTATTTGCCTTGCAGGGTGTTGTTGATAACGCTGTGTTAGTGAGATGTTTATCTACTTAGATAAGGATATTTATATTATTGTCATTTCTGAGATCATGATAAACACTGTGCGCTCATAATCCGGGTCATAATCACATAGTAGCTTCCCACATGTTTAGCCGCTAGATCAGTGTGAGCAGGCAAGCAGAAAGGGGTATGCCTGCGGGATTAGTACCAATTTTAGCCACCAGGGGGCTCCACCATAGCCTAAAATGATAGAAACAGGCTAATATTTTCCTTTAGGTACTTATTTCTGGCGAATTCAGTAGTTTTATACAAAACATTCCATTTTTGGTGGAAAGCTTCCTTATTTGGAATGTGAAAAGAACGTTTTAGAGCTTAAATGGGTGTCTTCGTTGATATGTGTTGCCATAGAAACATGATTTTCATTCCAAATAAAGAAAATAAAAAATCCCATCTATAGAATGATTCATGAGGATTACTATAGTCAAACAGAATAAAATTATCATTTCTAGATCAAAATCTATGGGTTCTAGAATGAAAATAAATTATATGATAATTTTCCAATTACTCTAATTATGCTAATTAGATGGAGATATCTTGGAAACTATGAGACTTAGAGCTAATTTGGCTTTTGGATAGGGCTATGCCCACCCATATTCAAATCGCCATTTCTCAAAAACTAGAAATGATATCTTCTTGTGTAATATATCACTGGAAAGCTTATTATATCAATTTTAAAGTTGACATTTTTGTTGGATATCCCTTTTCCCTTGCCTGTACAGTATTACCGTCCTACAGACAAGTCTGGACAAATCGGACTGGGCCTCCTCATGGCTCCGATAGTATACTTAATAAATGAATTACTTTTTCAATTTCTCCATCAATGATGAGAGCAAAAACGTAAGGCTAAGGGATAGAGGGAAGTTGCAGGCCTACATTCACAGCTGTTCCATACCGATACCTATATGGATTGATCCTGTCAGGGAGTGGGGCCAGCCGGGGATGGGGCTAGAGTTCAGTAATTGTGTGAAGGCACCTTAGCTGCTGCAACAGCAGTCAGCCCATTTCACAATTATAGCCATTTAAACTGGTCTAGACGGCCATTCCGTGACTGCCCTACTGATGGTTATAGGCCTGAGGTCTGTATAGTGGGGATTATTGTCCACACGACTCTAGGCCATTAGTGCCGAGCTCTCACCACACCTGGAGCTCAACAATGAGCAGGTGGTGTACTGCTCGATGTGAGCTGCTCTGTCTATTGTGTAGCGTGTGGCTAGCAGGCCCAGAATCTGTGTTGAACAAATATGGTTGCTCAGATACGAGAAGCTTTATTATATAGAGAGCTTACTTTTAGAGGAACAGTGGGTCTCATATCGTACGTTTACAAGAGATGGTTCTAACACTGTGTATCTTCACACATCATGTAAATCATGCTATTTATCGAGGGTCTCAGGTAACCTGAAGACTGAGAATATGAGACAGTCCGGGTCCCACCTAAACCCATACAAGTTACAGCTTTTGGGGGAGCAGCGTTGGAGCAGTTCGCCCTTTACACTACCAAGCCTTGCATAGAACACACCCGGGTTGGAGCGGCTTATATCAATAGCCAGTCCTAGCATAAATAATTGGAACTACAAGGTGTGACTGGTCGCTAGGACAAGTATTATGATTGGTTGTTGAAATGAGTATTGTGATAGTCTAATGTATTGGAAGCTCTTCAATATGGTCAGGGCCAAGGATCGCAGTACCCCCCCCCCCCCCCCTTAGACGTATTGCCTTCTATTTATACCAGATGCTCGAAATCACCCAAGACTTTCTGAAGAGTATTACTTTTTTCATCCCACATAGATTCCAGACAGCTAGGACAAATAGAGACAGGTAAAAGCTTTATAGTGTGATATATTCTCAATGAGAAGCTATGAGATGGCTGTGTCAGTACACTGTCTTATATAACAGCAATGTGCAGATGTAGCACCTGTTGTTAATGGCACTACCGTAAAACCTCGCGTATAAGCCGCGGCTAGTACGCGAATCAGACTCAGCTTTCTTTTGATACCAAACATGCCTATATAGGGTGCGGCTTATACGAGAGTTTTTATAAGTATACTACAGTACCAAATTAACAATTTTCAGACCCATTCTGCGGCTTATATAATCTGTCAAAGTTAGGGGTGCGGCCTATACGTGAGTTAGGCTTATACGCGAGGTTTTACGGTATACAAGCAGTGTATTGACTAGCCCACAAAAAGGTGCCCGCTACCGGAAGTAGGGTGCCCCCGGGAGGTGCTCAGTCACCCCCGGCCCTGAGGGGACCCGCCCACGGGCTGCTGCCCCCTCCCTATATTGGTAGTTGGTCCTTTTTCTACAGGTCTGATTTCCATGGCCTCACCATCGTATGTTATGCACTGCCCTGCAGCACTGTCCCTGCGATACCGCTTCCCATGCCCTTCACTTTCACTCTCTTCTCTTGTCGCCTCCAGCCTGCCTTTCCCTGTCTCTCAGTCAGTGCCTCACCCCACCAGCGCTAATCAGTTATACCCTGCCCTGCCATACCTTTCTCCTCCCTGCTTCCCTTCACACACGCCCCTGCCACCTCCCAGTGAGCTGCTCCCCTCACCCCGCCCTGACCCTGCCACGCTGAGCTGCTCACAGAATATTACCTTGCTCCCGGAGGTCCCAGGGTCATACATTAGCGCCAGGGGAGGCGGCGAGTTCTAGCTGGGAAGGGCTTTACTATTTTCTCAGGTCTTTTTTATTGGATCTTTTTATAGTATTGCCTCAGTGAAGTACCTGGGTAGGTCTCCTCTCCCCCTGTCTCGTATTTTATCCATAGGAGAATTATGACGCGTGCATGGATGAGAGGGGGTCGGGTTGTGTATTAGATATTGGCAATGACAGAAGAGATCTTTCTTTCAGGGAAAGCTTTCAGAAAGTTGCATGCAAGGCGGCCGTAACAAGAATATCCACCTTCTGGTTACTTCCCCCCACTCTCCACCCACCCACTCTCCCCTCCCCCACTCTCCACCCATTTCTCCGTATTCCCAATCACACAACCCTTTTAAGCTGCTATACCACCTCAAATATATACATAGTTCACTATCTGCATGTCTATGAAGGGACTCCTTAATGCAGTGTACTGGTAAGATCTCAATCTAATTTGTGACGTTTAACTGTGCTAAATTCAAAGATATAGATCAGAAAAAAATCGAATGCTTCCAGCATTCTCTCCAGTACTTAATTACATCAACAAGGTAGTGCTATCTGTAGTGTTACACCAGGTAATAGTAGACTGCTCAGTGCATTTATTAAGAATCTCTTGCCAAAATAGATGGCAGATTATAAGAGGGGAAGGGTTATTCTATGATCTGAGATACAAATGAAGGAAATGTAGGTTTCAGTAGGGCAACTGGTATAGCAGCTTTAAGGTTAGGTTCCACTGGGGGCTGCTTTACCATTGTGCTGGAAACACAAGGGCACTGAACTATATCTTTAGGTTCATATATCAAGGCCAAGAACGAAGGCATTTTTAGATTAAATGGTCCGTTTCATGTAGAGGTATTAAGAAATGCAACAGAGTATCGCGACATCGACTAGCAGAACTTGTTGTTGGCTCAGATTCTTTCAAAAATGGATAAGAAGGAATACACATATAGCTATGGTCAGCCATGTTTCTCCCTGGTAGAGTTGGATAATCTGAAACACACTGGGTGTTACTCAATTTTATTTCATCAACTCAAAAACAAAGCATTGGTTTTGAAAATTCTGGACAAAGTCTGGAATCCAACCTTCACTCTACCATCAGCCACCAATCCCTCTCAACATTACTACTTCATCAAATACAAACAAGAAGCAAGCAGATAGATGCTACCAAGTCTACATGGGGACTGAGGGTAACCTCTGCCTCTCTACATCCACTAGCCCATGTTGAGCACCCCCGAGCCTATCTAAATACCATAGCCCATAATGCAACTTGATTTAGATATCACCCTCGACTCACTAGCATTATAGGGGTCTTATACAATAAGGAGTGGTAATAGATTTGGCCTCAATGTGACCTTGAGGGGAGATTTAATATGAATAGAAGTCGTTCCCCCAAGGCTGCCCTGCTCTAAATGACAATAACCAAGGAACAAGACAACTTTATGGTAACCCCCAATCTGCTCCCTCCAACTCCCCCCTTCCTTCTCCCTCCTTGCTAGCCTCTTCCTTATTCAGTAGCCACATTGGATAAGGCCTGTGAGTGCGTATAATGCTGTGACGTCAATAGGGAAATCTCGTTATTGAGCTCATTATAATAAACCAGTGAGTTGGGGCCATCGTGAAGAGTTCCTGATGTTCAGAATGGCACCATGCAGGTACACTGTGCCAGACATCCAGTCAGGCCCTAGTATGCCCTGTGATGGTTGTAAAGGAGAACTGCTCTCCCTCTGGGGCGATGACAGGCTGCTCAATAAAGCGCCCCTCCTCCCGCTGCACAGCGTCTCATCCGGGCCACTTCAGGTGGAATAATCAGGTCGACATTCAGGTCTCAATGCCCCGAATCGATCGGTCTGGGCGTCGCTGGGACTTGGCGATGACAGGTTCCTGTAGGCTGGCCCCCGTCGATACAATACTGTCAATACAGTATTCACAGGCGTTGCTAAAAGTGGCGCGAAACGCGGCACCAATGCTGGCTTCTAATAGTTGAATGTCGTCTGCTAATGTGAGGTTAACTTCAGAACGGTCCTTCTCTTTAATTTAAAAGAGGTGGTTAGCAATTTCCAGATTTTAAAATGTTATTCCGTTTACAGAAGAATGTAGGGCTGGAGAAAATCAGTTCAATAGAGGGTGCCATTTATGGGTGCTTTATATAGACTACCAATGGCTACCAATTGTAGTTTGGACGCCTGCAAGATCTGCATGTTTCTAGACTCTTTGTGAAGACAGGAAAAGCTGTGTTTTAATGCTGAACTCTCTCAATTGAATTGCGATACTTCAACTGTTAGTCCTTACGGCTTAGATATACAGATTGTATGCATATATATACACTGGTTCCATCCATTGTGATGCAGTATATTAATGAGCTCCTTTAGACGAAAGCACTATCTACCAGACATGTAGGTACGTTACCAATAGGGACCTCCAGAAGCAGGGTATACCAACTTGCAAAGTTTCATCAAGGCAGCTGCAGCAGATGTCCAGAGCAGCCGACTTCTGTCTGAAGTACTGTTCCTGCCATACATGCACGTGACCTGCATACAGTAAAGGCATTTACTGTATACATCAGACGGCACCAGACACATATGCTGTATAGCAATTGGTAGGTGCACAAATTGGAACCACTTATAAGTCTGGCCGAGTTGGGAAATAGGAACTGGGCCAATATATCTAGAGCTGGCAATTCCGAACCAAACTTCAGGAGTGGGTATTGGAAGGGGGTGATTCTGGACCAGAACTTGAAAAAGGACTGTGGCAAAAGAGTGCAGGCAATTCCCATAGACCCTCATGTGAGCTTCTTTTAAAGTGGTCTTTTATATTGAGGGTGGTCTCCTTACTACTGGCTAATGTCCCGCTACCCAAACTGCAAAAAGATCGACACTATTTCCCCTGATGTACCCGATGTTATTTTAATCCCTCGCAACAGCAAACTGTGTGTGGTGAGGCCTGAAATCAATTGACAAATGGCCGTTATTTTGTTGTCCTTGGCATGAATCTAGTGTCAACACATAGCAGCCTCTTTCTGGGCTGCTCCAGGCTCATTCTGATTCATGTAGAAAATGAAGGTGGTGCCCCCTGGTGAGGGGCCTCATAACTGAGGCTGACGAATGGCGGCAGGGCACCCGGCTGGAAAATGGCGGGAAAATGGGTCTTAGAAGCAGACAACATGTCCCCCTAGCCCTAAATAAGTATCCTACCCCACCCACAGAGGTTGGATATATATTTAGGTAGCAGGACTGAGGTCCTCCTAACAGATCAGACCGGCACCGACCCGCGACAAAGCCTCAGCTCACCCGCCCGCTGGGACCCAGCGGGGACATGGTGGGTGATAATAGGGGAATGGACGATAATAACTCAGACCTCTGCCCGCTGAGAGAAAACCCCACTCAGATTGATGAGCAGCATCAATGGCCAGCCGAACACTCGGATCTCAGCGTTAAAAAATGAGCCCACATCGAGATTTTCCCTGATTTTCCCTCCAGCACCGCTCAGCGAGCCCCTCCTTCATGACCTGCTCCCAAAGCGGTGGTTCAGGTTCTTTAATCTGCCACCAGGGGCAGGCAGCGCCTGGAGCCGCTCGTCATGAACCAGTTTAGCTCAGTAAAAGAGCAGCTCTGTATATCTAGGTCATCCAGCAGTGGCCTACCTGCTCCTATGGCCGCACATCTACCTGTTCATCATCCGGGTCACAGAGAGGCATTTACATGCAGTTTGTAAATCGGTTATTTATAGTTATCTAAATACCCTAGTTTGAGGTAGGCCGGACTACTAAGGTTCTATTAAATGTGGTGGTTTAGTCCCTAATTACGAGGTACACCGAGGTCACAGCAAGGCTGATTAAAAGGTCATCAATGTATGAGCCTCTGAGGTATATTATATTGTATACATATGTGCCCAGGCTCAAAGCAAAATAATAATAATGGGTAGAGATTAGAGATTGCTAATAGTTTTGGTCAATGAGAAGACCCAGGAACTCACAGAAAGGCTGAGAGAGAATGGAATCCACTGACTCATCTTTTTCCCATATTCATTTAGCTATTTACCTAACTATTGAATGTCACAAGCACAGCCTCGGATCAACATTACATCTGAAGGTGATTATTCCTTTTTTCGTTTCAATCTTTTCATTGGGCCGTGAACAAACATATTGAATGTCATTTTAAAGGCCGTGTCTTGCTCCTCCCTGTGCCTTAAATCAATTAGGAATGATTTTGTCCGTTTGTGAGATTGATGACTAATCATAAAATGTTCAGCTTAATCCATCATTTGATAATTGTAGGCAGTATTTGCCAATGACAGTATTTGTCATGGGACAGGCCTGGGAGTTTAATAGATTGGTTTCAGTGGGGTTGTGTTGTGCTATGTGGTTTTGAGGGAAATGGAATGGACTTTCTATATGCAGAAGTGTGTCATAACTATAGATTTTGTGTTTTCATATTTATATAAAATAGACTATATATCAATGGTTCTCTATTTGTATTTCAATCAGCAAAATATGTCTAGTATTGGGACATGTTCCCCTGATATGTTACATGCGTATCAATAGATAAATACAATTATTACAACCACAATACTACAAAATGTACTACAATGTCGTGTATTGGTTATGGTCAGTACCCCTTTTATAGCACTACAATTTAGTCTAGACAGTAGCATCTGAAAACAGACAATATATAGCATATATGGTGTAACATTACTAACATTTTTATTAGTTGCAATAACTATTACTCCAGCTGTGAGTATGGTTGTGGACCCTCTAAGTGCCCACTGTCCAGCTCCTGGTACCAGATGGACAGTCCCCTTGAGCCGTCACTTATAAGTCCAGCAGCTACAGCTACACTCTACATACATCCATACATCTTTTATTTTGGTCTTGCAGTTCTGCCCAACAATTACTCCTTTCCCCACTCCATCCGCATGAGATTTCAGCTTGGAGCAAATGGTGCGAGGGGAAGAGTGGAGAGTTCCACTAGACAACACCCTCCCACCTCTCCAGCACACATCCCTCCTCCTGGTCGCTTTATAGACCAGCCAGCATCGATCCTACTGAAGTGTCTGGTGGAGACTGGACATGGACACCTCCCCTTGACCAGTGGTCAGCTGGTGGTGGTGGCTAGCCTCCACGCCTCTACTAATCATTACCACCAGGTGTTAGCTATAGAGCGAGTGCTTGTACTCTGTGTAGTTAACAGTCCAGAAAATGATTACCAATAGTGAGGATTCTTGTGGATGAGCGGCAGGTAGCCAAAGTACAGAAGGGAATAATAAAAAACGAAAATGAAAAGACATAAAAATATATTTGGAATTTTCAATCCCCATATCCTACAGATACAATAGACAGTCCACAATTTGATCTGTTAGCAGTGTGATGGGGAGTGGGGGGCAACTAAGGTTTCAGTGCAATGTAATTCAGGAATATCGACTATTGATATGGCATATCGATATAGTGGTTTACCTCTTTACTCCCTATTCCCCACCCCATTCGCCTTGAAGCTAGCTATATGTAGTGGGCATATAACATAACCTATACCTAATGGCCCTCTGTTCACCCCAACACCTCTAGCTGCCTTTATTTGCCGCTCCCATCCCGTCCCATTCACTTACAATCCCCAATAGCCACAGTCACAATGCCTCTTATACAATCTGTAATTAAATGCTCCGTCCCATCTCACACATCACTCTGCCTATCCTCTTTGCCATTTCAGAAATTTTGCCATGTATGTGCATGTACCGCACCTCGCACCACTACGCAATAACTGCAGTGAACAATATACAATCTCCCTATCCCTTGCCAGGAATCTATTTTCACTGGCCGTATATAAAGTACCAATTACAACTTGGTGCTACAGACTCCTATGCCAGTTCGTACTGAAGGTAACTGGAAATTTCAGGTCTTCATTATTGTCATCTAAATTCTGGCATCTAGGAATAATATATATTTTGTAATTTTGCTAATGGTTATCGAGCTATAGCTATACTTGTCAGCGTTGGCTTCAGCCCTGGGATCGAGCCGAGAACTGTGAGTAGTATAGGGGACTGTGAATATGAGACAGGCTTCAATCCCTTTCGTAGGTGTATAGTAATGCGTTCTGCATGTGTATGACATGTTTAGTATATTAAACTTAATTCATGAGTTATCTCTGTAGATAGTATGTGGTAATTGTTTGAAACATTTTCATTGATTGTAAGTGGGTAGCTATTGTAATAAGTGTACACAATACTGAATGTTTGTAACATCGCCTGGGAAAAGGGACCCTACTTGCACCCTGCAATAATTACGTATTGATAAATAATGAATGCATGTTAATGCTCTGTATGACAACTATATCTATGATTATCATTATACATATAATCATAAACCACATATCATAAGCATATAACGGGAAAACCAGCCTTATGCAAGGGGTGCATAAGGCTGGTTTTCCCTTGGACGGTCACATATTATGATGGTACTTGGAATGAGATTAGGTCCAAATACCAGTCATGCTCCACCAGTTGAGTGTTACATTTATGACTATGGATTCGTAAATGCCAGTGGACATCGCAGCTGTTACTTGCAGCAATTAAATGCGGTAGGGCAGATGTTGAGCCCACACAACCATACGCATACCCCACCCCACATTTCACAGCCTATACACTGTCTCTATTCTTATGGACCGCGGTGTCAAAGGAATGGCCATCCCCATAGAGCAAACCTGTTTGTGAGATATTAGATGGGATTTATGAAAGAAAATACACCCATCACAGACCAACAGTTAGGCATCCCCATCACTAAATACAAATTGACACTGCATACACTATGTCCGTTTTATTGGCATGGTGCATGAATGCGGCGTTGGTGAGCTCCTCGCCCGCGATCCACATTGTTGCCTTTGCTAATAAATAAACATGTAGCCATGAAGAAATCTTGAAGGGTTAACCAATGAAGAATGTTACTAAGATGGTAATAATCACCAACTTGAAACAGATACTAATAATATTATGATTATATCTCTCAACAACGAAATCAAATAATCAGAGACCGTGTATACATGTATATGTGTGTTTCACATTTACAAAACCCTCCTACCACGTGCCACACTGCCCCACCTCTACATCCTACCCCATCCCTACCCCCTCCATAGGGGCCCATCCTCCTGTATTGACCAACAAATCGCCCCCTCTCCAATTGACAGGAGGCATACACCACCTCACCACCCCACACCACCCAAACCAGGTTAGGAGTGGATCCGGGAATGGAGTGGGGATTGACCATGGAGGATTCAATGATGTCCACCTCCTCCAGGGGTGATGAGATCAAGACGCTGACCTCCTAAGGGACTGGAGGGTTATAGATGACAGGCTAATCAGTGACAGATAGGATACTTGTGGATATCCCCTCCACCTGACTAGTACAGATTGTCAATACATGTCACTTATGCTGACCCTGGTCTGACAGTATTGACAGCGGTGTGACAGCTATACCATCAATGTTGACAGGTTCAATAAGTTGGTGTGACAAGAAGCAGCAAGTCTGGTTTGGATCATGTGTGGAGTATACTGTCACTTATAACCCTGATTCTCATCAGTTAACCAGGGTAACATAAGCACAACAACATTAATATGAGACCATGACAGTAATCTGACCACAACACTGTCAGTACTGAAATTTGACAGAAATTGAGTTACTAACCAATTGGCAGAGACACTGTCACTAGGCCACACAATTCTCATTTTACTCCATGAGAACCAGGAATAGCCACTGATAGCAGGTTCCAAGTACAGAGATGCACTTCCTTCTTTGATCTTACCTGTTGGGAATCTCTGCCAAATGGATTCCTGAAACGATCAAAGGACATCTGAGGTATCTAACACAATTCCCAGAAAGCAGTGAGAGAGGAAAAAAAACCATCTACGCACCCTTATTTATAGAGAAAGACTTAGAGAAATAACTCTTAAGAGAAAGAGAATGATGTTCACCTCTGTCTCACCTGTGCTTTTAAGGGCATGACATGTCAGAAGGCAGGTTAGACCTTCGATCCCACAGGAGTTTGGTGTATAGAGTGGAGAAGCTAGGTCGATGTGAGCAGCTCTACACAAATACAATACTTGCAGATTATTGTGAGAGGTATTTCTGTCGAAATAACTACAGTGGAAGTAAATGGTGCTACTGCATTGGCTTCTGCATAGGTCAGGGCTTCTAGTGGATATATGTGTGCAGCCTTTGGAGAGAACCTGTTGTGCTTGGAATCCATTCCAGCTCCCTGCTTACCATTCTGGGGAGTACTTCTTGACGAACAATGCACAATACCTACATGGAGGAGAGCATTATAATAGTACTTAATATATATGTGGCCCAGGGGTGACCAGCCAGCTCATAACCTGATCGGGATCAGAGGAGGAGTTGGAGTCCACAAGTAGTCACGGATATGTCAGGAGTATGACCGGTCCACTACTATAGAATAGGCCCCTTTATACATATTCATTCATGTGGATTTTAATGGATACAATTTACTGCTGAGATTATGATTTTAGAGAAAGATTTGAATTACCAGTTCCCTACCGATCATGAGAGTGACTCCGAATGGAAAATGGTCAACGCTTAAAACACCAGGGATTTTGCATCATATGAGGAGTTTCTACTAGTTGTGAATATGTCAGGAGTACTACCGATACAGGCTCCACTCACGCCACGCCTCATAAAGACAACCCGGTTCCAGGCCCCTGCCACTCCATGTCAGTCTCCGCCCACCCTACGTTTAGCCCCGCCCACCTCTCATCCCACCCAGCCCAGTCCTCATCCCGCCCCGCCTACTTCTCAACCAACCCCGCCTCTTCTGCATCGCACGAGTCAGACTCCAATAATTACTAGGCAGGCCGCCTTGTCAACAGACCGATCTACCTCTACCCCTCGTCAAGCCCCTCCCAGTTTATGCCATATCCCAACCATCAAGTATCATGCCCCACCCACCGAGGGTTATGCCCCACCCACGCAATATTCACCTCCATCTACACAATGCAACACCATCCCCGCTACAGAGTATGCCCCCTCTACCACGAGCCATCCCCCACCTAACCTGTCTGATGCCCCAGCCACCCAGAATCATTCCCTGATTCCACAGGTATCATCTATGTATAGCCAGTACTACACCCTACCTACAAGGTCCCAGTCCTCGCCTCGCCCTTATCATTCCCAAGGACATGCCCAACCCCCTGTTGCCAATACTCTGCAGTCCCATACACTGCCCACAACCCGCAGTTCTGTGCTCACCACCACACACCATGCCCCGCCTATCTCACAGTACACCCCGCCCACAAGAAGACATGCCCCGCCCATTTCACGGCATGCCCCACCCATCTCAACTGACATACCACACATTTCAGGTCATGCTCCTCCTACTTCATACAATGTCCCACCCATCTCAACTCACGCCCCACCCATCTCACGTCATATCCATGTCAGACCAAACCATGCCCCAGCCACCCCAACCCACACCCCTCCCACCGCACACCATGCTCCTCCCCAATCAGACCAAGCCCAACCCACAGCACTCCTAGCTCCGCCCACGACCCACCATTTCCCACCCAAACAGGCCCCTAGCCCTCCACCTCCGCCCCTACCGGTGACCCCGCCCAGTGAGTTTAGCACCCTGGAGAGGGTTAGCACCCTGGAGCGGGTTAGAACCCTGGAGGGTGTGAGTAGTGTACAGGAGTTGTCGAGCCTCCAGCTGCCGCTCAGCCCGCCCCTGCGGCGCTTCCAGCTGGTCGTCTACTTCACACCTCAGGTCACCGTGCAGGGCGCCACACAGCAGGGTCAGAGTGCTACCGGTATTTCATATTGTTAGCAATCATACTTGCCATGGTCATGGGTAGTACAAGGTTTTTGGTGAATATATATGATATATCACATTTTTATCCTCAGTTTGATTAGTGAGGCAAGGTCTAATTGTCTATTTTCCTATCATCATATTCATATTATTTCAACATTATCAGTGTTCAGATTGTTTCTGTTCGCCAGTATGATTTAATGAAGTTAATTCCTCTGATTGTATACATGGGTGATACAATGCATTTAGTTCAGGAACACCGTACAAATGGTGTCTGTTACACAAGGCTACAATTGGTTGGTTCTGGAGGAAATGGTTCAAATGACAATGAATCCTGCCTTTATTGCTAACACTCATTCATGCAGTCCAATCCTACTCCAATCTATCCCTCAATTGTGGATGTTACTAGGAAATAACATAATTGGGGCATTTTTGGTAAAACTGCTTATACCTCTCACCCGAATTGACCAAACCATGTCCACTAAACATGCCCCATCCCCACCTGGTTCCCTCCCCTCCGCACGCAGCTGCAGCTTGTTCCGTCCTCCCTATTCGCTGGTCCGGCCCTCCCCAGAGGGACTCAGCGTGTGACGTAAAGTAGTGAGAATGACATAAAACTGTAAAAATGATGTAAAAACGACATAAACCGTGTGTCGGGGCACTTCCGGTGACATCCGCCGCTGGTTGCTCGTCTGCACCTTGACATGTAACCTTTTTACATGCAGAACCAGCGGCTGCCAAAAAACACTAGTCACGCTGATTGGTTTTGGTTGGGTAGTTATTATATCTCTGCCCCAACATGTCTTTTTACACGATCCTTCGTCAATTGTACAATGCGATCTTAATTTTCCTCAATTAATCCGACCTATTTGGATTAAGTAATGTATTACTCTATCAAACATTTAGTGAATCATCGGTCATGAGGCTAAAACCCAATATAGTTATCGGTACTAGGGGTTAGTTATGAGGTATGGTGTGGTAAATAATACCTTCTCTGTCCCCTTTATCACCTCTTGGGACAGAGATGTAGTAGAGTAAATGAGGCAAAGATATCTTGTGTGGAGAGTAGATAGCAGACGACATCTGGTGCCTTCTTTATGGCGGGAACTTTCGACGGAAACGACGTGTTTATTTCATAGAGAAACCGTGAACAGCGTAGTAGTAGGGGATTGAGTCAATCTGTTAGGTCGGCAAATGGAGAGGGAACATCATATCCGTTTGGTCCAATGAATATCTCATACCAAATCTGTGTGATCCAATGGATACCTCATATCAGCATTTGTATCAATGAGAATACTGATATGATGATTTATGAAACAATATGGCTGATATTGGAGACGTGCATTGCCATTTTGTGTTTCATTAGACGTCACATGGCAATAGCCAATAGAGAGGGAGCTCTATCATATCTCTTAGTTTATCCCTATTGCCAAAAAACAAGAATTATCATAATTCTTGGGTTTATCTCTCTATGTAAAGTCAATAATCCATAACCAAGACGTTATTACTACCCATCCCACGCTTGGCCGTCCTCCCTCGACGCTGAAAGCTGAATCAGGCACGTAGCAGAGTTTTCCAGCTAGTCCAGCAATATTTCCCACCAGGGGGCGATCAAAGAGCCCCACTTCCGCCAGTCTACATCCGGTCACGTGACCACAGTGCATGCTGGGAGCTCATATCTCCCCAGCCGCCATATTGGAGACGTCAGCAGTTTTTGGAGGTACCAGGATTTACCTTATGTTCCGTTCACACTGATGCTAAAAGTAGTGCCGACAGACACCTCTATTCACACTGTACTCCACACTGCATTGCGAAAACTGGTGCTGAGTATAAGGGAAGAGCAGTGTTTTACCAGGTTGGGCCAAAGAAAGATGTTTCAGGTTACCTATGCTATTTAGCAACTCAGGACCAGCTCTAGACATATTTATGCAATTTTAAATAGAGGGATATCAAGTATTTCTTCCGCTTTAAATTTAGGAGTCGGTGGATCACGATTCAAAATAATGGTTCACAACATTAAGGGTTACAACATCATGATTCACGACATTATTGTTCACAAGTAGATGATTACTAAGCAGCACCCCTCCCTCAGCAGATCTCCCATGCTAGGTGCATTGTATTCGGCGACTGCTCAACGTCTAAAATGGAAGTAGCCCCCTTCACTAAAGTAAATGTAGTGTGAACATAGCATAACAGCCGAATGTAGATGTATTAAATTGTGTTTTATAACTCTTACTGCTGAAAGCATTGTCTGATATAAATCAATACAATGTGCAGTGGGCTGAATAAAAGGACTAAAACAATCGATATATGGTGGATATAAACACAATTCCCTTTAAATGTTAGAACAGTGGCTGTCAGGGCAGCCCTTTAGTTTTACCGTAGATAACAGAAACACAGACAAAATTTGGAAAACTCTCGAGCCTGTGCCACAAATACCGAAGATCGATGAGGAATTTCAAAATCAACAGGTTTGTTGATAGAATAAGTGGGCATATCTTGGTATCACTAGTATTTATCATTCAATGTAGTTTCATATCTGAAACATTTAACACTGAATATTATATGTCCCTGACTGTTGAAAGTGGCCCTTAATATTTGACCAACACCCCATGAAGGCTGATTATAGAGATGATAACAGTGTGAGCAGCTCATCGGTTAGTTACTACCTCTAGGTACTTGTTTAGGTCATTGCAGGCGCTCTTACCACAACCCTCCTGAAGGTCTGACTCTAACATGCATTTCTACATCTGAGATTTCGTACGAGTTTGTAATGTTAACACTGAGGACAATCCAGAACACAAAAGCCCTCTAATCGACCACCTTAGTATTGTCTCATCCAATTGATGTGGCAACTTCTCACAGTCTTCTATCAGACACAACATTTTACACCATAACATAATTCCATCCGAGGCATTATTCAAATCTACCATATTTTGGGGAAAAAACTCTCAATGTCTGTGGAGGAAACAACATGGCGTCGCCTGTCAGTTCCACTATTGACCACCAGAGGGCCGAGCTGTCACCGTGGAACAGAGGCACTCCCTCTTAATCAACACCACTCTCCATGCAGGTGTTACTTCACAGAAACATGATATTATGAGGGGGTTATGTTTGGAGAGTGTCTGGTTGTGATTTCTTTTAGATCTGGATCAGACACTACTGACACGACCTTTGGTCAGTTCTCTAAACCACTTCATATGGATAGTTATGATACCCAACGACTAATACTCTAGGAATTTCCCAAACCTTGCAAAATGTCTATTCTATTTACATGTTGGGCTATTATAGTACTACTATAACTGTTCTAACTGAATCTTAATCACTTGAACTCCCTAATATATTTTTGAAGCACTATTATTATACAGCACCTTGATTGATGGGATTTGTGTACTGTACGCTAGTCTAGAAGGCCTCATATCCCCATGATATTTCCACACACACCCAGCTGTCCTGACCATATCTCCTCTATCAACACCTTCCCCTTTAAGCCCCTGAGGTACATCTCACAGACAGATGGGTAGGAGGCTTTACCCCCGGGGTTTTACCCACTAGTGATAGTGTGTTTTGACTCATCACTCTGAATGGTGTATAATTTATCACCTCTAGCTAGGCGGTAAAACAGTACTTGGCCACCTTCACACCACCTTCACCCCCACATGCAGTCGGGATGGCCTCCCAGTTACCCTAGCTATTCATGACTAGATAGCCTGATGCTGGCAAGATATTTTTTGCTAGGGCTGGGTGGGTATGCGCACCACTGTGCACCACTTACATTGCCCTAAGCACTGGTTTGGAAATTTAGTTTAGAATTTTACTCATGAGGACTATGTAATGGTTGTTAGTATAATGTATGAGTATTCAATGTGTAAATGGTTTCTATAACCGAGCCACACCACCATCCGTTCTCCAGTTTCTCCCTCCCTTTCACTGTAGGCCATTCCTCTCAGTCTAATAAATAAATATATTGCCCCTGTGATGTGCCCAAATTGAAGGCACTTTATTCATTTACCTCAATCATCCACTGAGTGGTTAACAAATGAACATTGATGTACTCAATAATTAGAAATATAAAACAGCCCACTAGCATATTTCATGATGAGGATTACTGATAGAAGCCTTCCCAAATCATATAATGTGTATATATGCATAGGACTGTATGTCTCAATTATAATATCGACATAGTATGTATTACAATGTCTAATTACTTGCAGTGTCTGGTAATTGCCATTGAAGCTCATTGCGGCCATCATATTAACTATATGGGGAAGTTATGATTTCATGATTTTTTGCCGTTATGATGCACCAGGACGGCACTGGCTCTTAGTAACTGAACCTTTGGGATTGTATCAACCCTTAAGTTTGTGTCAGGGTGCATGTATGCACTGGTATGCATCATCATCGATTCACTCGTTGGTGCAGCATCATGCATCATAACAACAAAAGGGCATAGGGCTTTGCATTATGCTGTCCTTAAAGGGTTAAAAGCTAGTAGCTTTAAAGACTATAGCTTCTGACAGAATAGCTATTTGGTCAGCTCCATGGGTTCATGGCTCGAGGGCATGTGGCTTTAGAATAACCCAATGGTCGGCTTAGTTCGGACAGCAATTGGAGCACATTCACGTCATCGATTCGGCCATTTTCAGCACCTTTCCTCCCCCCCCCCGTCTTCAGCGACACATAATAACCAACAGTAGCCGGCTTCTGCTTATTTTTGCATGAAAGGCGTTGCTTGTATGCTTTATGCTCCATAGCTAATACATTAATAATTGTGCAGGAAAACCACAAACGCTTTTTTGTGGGGTTTCTTGTCGGGTTATGGGAGCATTCACACATTTTAAAGACGCAAACAAGAGAATAAAATCCCCAACCTAGGGGCCTATAATAGCCTGCATTCAGTATGAGCGTGTGAACCGCGCCCTACTTCCTGTTATATAAACAAGCACGCCTCGGGCGGCATTCAGTGGAACTAAAACAACACTCCTTTGTATAGTGAGAGAAAAACAGAGAAGAGAGGCCTCTTCCATACCGTACACCCCCAGCCACCACGCAGCAATCCCACCTTCCAGTAGCGGCGGGGGGCTGTCCCTGGTGAGAAATAATCAATTGGTGTACATCTGTTCTGACATCCAGTGGTTAAGCCGTGGTAAGCCCACTGCTAATCCTACCATATAAAGCTGGTATAGAGCTCCCCAGTACAGTGGCGTAGGAAAAGGGGGGGCCAGGGGGGCCCGGGCCCCCCCAATCACAGAGGAGGGGGGCCTGAATATGTTTGGGCCCCCCCAAAATTTACCAAGACCCTATAATCTAATACACGAAATTTCAAAAAAGTACCTTTTTCACATAGGGACATTCGGGTCTGGCATCCAATCAGAACTTAATGGGGCTTAAGTACTACTTTTCTATACAATCCCTATATGAGCGTATATACATATGTACATGTACAACCATGATTGGAAGCCAATATTTAAGGCTGGTTTGGTTGGGCCCCCCTGGGCCCCCCCAATGAAGATTTGCTTCCTACGCCTCTGCAGTAGGGTTTAGGTGTTAGTCATTGAAGAACAGTATGCCTCAAGCCGGGCCTCAAGGCTTCATTTTCTCCCCGTTGTAACTCACCAGTATTGCATTGGTGCGCCATGTCCATCCTTTGGCAGTGAGTTAGTCCCATAGGGTCGGCATGATGCGTCAATGCAGCACCTGCTGCGTTAATGCATCATGTAAACTGCAGTCAATTGATTCAACAATATTATGCTGGCCTTAAATAGCTGAAATACATACGACTGTTATATCTCTGGGTGGGTATTATTCTTACATAACGAGATGAAAAGCGACGTACTGTGAGCTGACCAGATTGACAGCCGTAAGTAGTATAGGGAAAGCGTCAGAATATGCAGGTATAAAATACCATGGTGCATTGCAAATGACTGTCTTCTGTATTTGATATATCTTTGACCTGAAATATCCAGTCGACTTGTGATGTACCACCAGTTTATTGCGGGGTAAGAGAAAGGAACTCGCCCTTTAGAATAAACTAAATGGTCAGGTTCATATGTACATGTATATTGTGGATGAACCGGCCGGAATGCTGGTTGTAAGTAGTATATGGAAAGCGTCGTATTGCAAAGGCATATTAGGACCCCATCATCACACCCAGCTGTCCTGATTCTGTTGCTTTTCACAATGTATTTGACTTTTGCATTACTTATTAAAGAGTATAAAAGTGTCCTCCCATGTTAGAAACCAGGATGTATAATATCATTGTGTATTCTGAGGTGAATATTCAGTCGTGTTGTGATATAATGTGAAATCAAATCCACCAATATCCAAATGATTTCCCCATAGGTCTGTATGCGCAATGCATGATCCTTGTGCCTTTCTGAATGGACCATATATACGCATTGCTTTGCTGGCTCTCACCCTCAGCACATGACATCTGGGTCAGTCTACATTTACACCGTTTGAATGTCCATATACCGCAATAAAAGACGATTATCCAACTTTATCTCACCTAGCGCCTACATATGTATATTTATGCCATTACTTGAGCAAGTCTTATCATTTCCTCCTCAGCAACCCCACCCCTCCTCTACGGCCTCTTTCTCCGTATACCACTGTAACTGTTTAATCATGCTGGGCCGCCATTTTATCCCCCAGACATACGTAATACTGTTCTCAAGTAGGAGAGTGCGGCGTTGGGCTACAACACCAGTGAGGATAGCAACTATACGTTAGTTCCCTTCTCTACCACTGCTACTGTCACCAGGGTGCTGCAGTCGCCCTGGTACACCCCTATGTAGCCCCCACAGATCTGATACCCTCGCCTAAAGCCCTTCTCCTCAATCCATCACACTTCAACCATTACCTAGCCAACAGGCTGATCCTTATCTGCAGAAATCTCCGGCAGCCCCTGACTCTGGGGTCTTTAGGTCTCTGAGGAGGTATAGGAGGTCCTCTAGTGAGGGCAATCCTTATCTACCCTCTCCCCCACACCCCTACAGCACCCACTCCAGGCTAGTGGTTGCACATTCATCCACCACTGCTGCCATGTGAGGTCTGTATAGTACCAGCGCCATTTTGGGTACCCATTCCACAGCTGCACTGCTACGAGCAAGCCAGTGTTGTGAGGTAGAATTACAGCGCTGCCGTATAGGGGTTTCCCAATAGTATGGTGTCTCACCCGTCTAGACCTTCACTGTTTGTCGCAGGTACCGTTGACAGGACCACCTCCTCATGCCCTTGCACCCTGTACCACCTATCTGTTTATGCCGATCGAAGTGAAAGCGGGCCCGGCGGGACAGAAGTGATAGGCAGGGTGAGATTAGGTTAGAGAGGCGGGTGAGGGAGGGTAGAAGGAGATAGGGACCAGGTCTAAGGGGTAATGTACAGGGGTTAGTCACCTCCAGGGGCAGGTCGCACATATTGGTGGTGGGGTGGTGCTGGAACTGTCCTATAGAGTGTGGCACTCTGTGGATAAAGGTGTGGAGATGGTGAGAGTGTGGGTATCATGGTAGGGTAGGGCATGGTAAAGAGTTCTGAAGCGCATATGCATGGGGACAGGGTGAGACCGAGGCAGCTTGGAGACGACATTTCAGGCCAACAGGAGAACAGGGGGGAGTGAAAACAAACAATGTATGATACTGTAATGGAGACAGTATGCCCGGCGTAAGGGACATTGCAGGGGATACCGCAGAACACAGGCCAGGACAAATGAGGATACAGCAGGCTGATGTGACCTGAAACAGATCAAATATACCTTCAGGGCACATCATGGCAGGTATCTGATTCCTGTGCACTTGGTCACTCATACTACGCCTTTATGAGTTACAACAGGGCTTGTGTATAATATGTCAATCCCGTATTTAACTGTTCAATCTAAGAAGCAGTGCTACCCCACACCCTTCCTACCCTATCTCCAACACCCCCCAATCCTCACCTGACACCGACCTTCCTTTCTGCAGGCACATTGACATGGTTACCATGGCAACCAACCTGTTCAATATCGGCCATGAAGGTGTGATTGTCACAAGCGACACCAGGCTGTGTTAGCCGTATAGAGGGCGACCATGCTGACACCTATATCAAGTAGAAGGACGTGGGTTATATAGGGAATGTCAAATTGGTGATAGTGTATGCACCCTCAGAAAAGAGTCAGCCTGACCCTCAGGTGAGGGTAGTTTTAGCGACAATGACTCACTTTTCTGTGTATGTGGGTGTGACACATGTCTATTGCTGACATTTTTTTATCCAAATTGTGAAGCTATTCTAGTCAGTACCGATATTGCGACGGAAAAGCAGCATAAACTGATGCTCGTATAGTCGAAGGAAATACATCCTTGTTTACATTGTAAAGTAATTGGAGTTATAGCAGGGTATCACTCTAGTAGACACGGTAACATCTACGGAAGCTATTCTGTTTCCACACATATAAATGCAATGACATCCGCTGTGTAATCACGGTTGATCCAAAAAGTACTGGCATTCGGGGCACACCCATATGAATTAAGTTATCCCCACACTTGCATGTGGTAAGAACAGGAGGCAATGGTTTCTCTAAATGGTTTCCCAGTCCCTCGCCCCACATCCTGTTGTATGGCCTCACCTGTTTGGCAGTGAGTGCTTTATGCAGGTAGGTACATACCTGAACACACCTGTAACTGGTGATCCAGGTGACCTAAGGACACACCAACAGACACTAGACCCTGGAGCAGTTGTGGAGGCATGCTGGTTGAGCCCAAGGTGAGGCGGGTCTCAGAGCATGGATTGATAACGGGAACGGACGCACATATGAGAATATAGGCCTAGGGTGGGAGGGGAAATAAAAAGGTGGGAGGATAGATGATTTAAATAAGGTAGGAAAAAGGAATATGTGACTGGTGACAGCTTTATGAAGACTAATACAAAACTGATATTAATACTTTTGAAAAAATCATGGTGGAGGATACAAGTAGACTGATACAGATCGTAAAGGCAGCTGTGGAATGCAGAAAGTAAGTTAAACGAGGGATGTTTCATGTAGCATTATCAGGAAATCTGAGTCTGAGTTAGATTTGTCATTTTTGATTTCTAGTAAAAGTGTTAAAAGAGTTTGGATGCAAAATGGCATATCTCCCTCCCAGAATTGAAGCATATATTGCATTTTGTGAAGACACCCTGGAGTCAATTATTATACTTTGGTAACAGAGTTGATACTGAGTAGGTCCTAATGATATGAAAAATTGTTTGAGGATTAAATTGAGGAAGAAATATGACAATCATACCTACTCCAATATTATCGATGAATCTGAAATTGCTGCTGTGTATTGCTAGACGGTATTAGCAGTGAGATATGAGGTCCTGATGCTGGAGTGTGGTGGGTGGCTGACTTTGGGAGAGCTCTAGGTGTGATGCAAATGGGCTCTAATGGACAGGTCACATTGCTGGGCTCAAGCCGCCTAGCAGTCACTTCTGCCAGACCGAAGCTGTCTATTAGCCTAGAATCCTAGCTTAGAACCCCCCTACCCTCCATCCCCCATACCACCCTCCCTCCTCTCGTCAGGAAAGATGGAGATGCAATTAAGTAGATGTTTAAGTGAGCAGATATCTAAGCAAGGACAGGAAGGGAAGACCATAGGAAGGCAAACAAATAGCAAGCATGCAGTTGGCATAAGAGAAAGGTATTTAATGAGGGAAGCTAAAAATAGATATGGCTTAAATATGACCAAAGGGTTCAAAAAGATAACAGAAACTAATGCTGGTAAAAACGTTGGTGACCTAGAGGTGATTCCTAGATCACTATTATTTATGCAGCATTGACAAGGAGTGCTCCATAGGGTGGCATCTGCCCACGATGGCAACATCCAAGATCAAAGATGTCTAGCATTATCAGCTGATTATTGAATGACAGGAGGGGAAATGAAGGAGGAACTGGAATGCATGCAGCCAGTAAAAAAGCCTGCATGGAGCCAGATATGTCACCAAATGCAATTATGCCAAAAGTATAGAATAAGCTTTAGATAAGAATCCTAGCAGCAAGCAAGCAGGGGATGCAGAGACCGATGAACAATGTCCACAAGATGAGCAGGTGCAGCTGACTGTATGCAGCTAGCTATTAGCAACACACAAACGTGATTACTGCCATCAGTGCCTCCACCCCACCCTCCCCTCCAGTAGGTGGGGGCTCCTCACCAGGCATTTAATCATCATCATTATACCTTATAGTGGTAGGCTGTATAGGCAAATAGCATGCTCTAGTGTATAGCATGGTCAAGTGCTATAGCCTGCTTTGGTGCAATTTCCCCTATTCTGATATATAGGGTAGATTGCTTGCTACATGATTGAGGAGGTAGAACCATGGTAGTGGATTATAGAATGGGGCTACCATTGCTTAGATGCAAAGTGCCAACATAGCTTTAATTCTTTAAGTATAAGTATGATAACCACAATGGCAAGGGTATTATTTCAAAAGTAACACTTCTACAAATTAATTGATAGGTGAAGGCTAGCAGTGGTAAATGTACCGTCGTTCATGATATCTACTGTACGAGCCAGACACAGTGGTACAAACTTGGAACTTGCAGGACACTGGCGACAGTGTAGAATTTCTGCTCTTCCAGCAGATTTTCCATGTGATTAAGCTTGTGCTCGGAGAGTGTGAAGTGGTAGGTAGCCATCTATACTCCACATCTAAGTCCGTGGCGTGAACAGATGGATTCAGTTCTGAACGGGGAAAAAGCCAGAAAAGCCTCTAAGGGGGGGGGGGTCGAATACTCATCCAGTACTTAAAGAGGCTATATGCGGTTCAGTAGGCCTGTAGGATTTGCTGAATGCAAGGGACGTGACTCCCAACCTATCATGTTAAACATAAAAAAGGTATAATGTATATATCTCTGAATCAAGAGACCAAGTATAAATGGCACAGGCCAGGCACTGGCTACCAACCAGAGGAGGCTTTTAGTTGACTTTATGTATGTTTAATCAGGCCGTAGATTCTACCAGGGGCAGAGGGAGTAGAAGGGGAAGGGTTCGGAAAGGTGGAGGGATGGTAGTATAATGCCAAATGAGAGGGGGAAATGGAAGGATAGAGAAGATAGAAACCGAGAACTATACGTATGCGAATAGACAAAGAGCATGTAGGCATAAAAGGAAAGAAGGCATGGAGAAGGTAAATATTGTGCAAAGAGAAGAGGGAAGAAGGATAACACAACTTAGACATCCGCCCAGTTAGAGATGGAGCTCGAGGTAATGGTGGAGGGAAAGGAAAGGTAGGCAGACAGATGTAGGCAGCCTGTAGGAAGCACCCCTCCCCCCACAGCTAATCAGCTACATACAGCCCTTAGGTGATGAATAGCTGGCTACAGCTACACGATTGGTTCTGTGGTCAGAATACCAAGTAGGACGTATACTGGGTTTCTAGTATTTGGCACACCATCGCTGAGTTCATTAACAGATTGGACATAGATGAGAGACTCACTCATGATCAGTGACCCGCTTCAGCTAAAATAGCTATTATCTGTGCAAATGAAAGTGCTTGGCCAATACGTAAGCAGCTGGTAATGTGGGCTGGATATTTTTGGATATGTATACTTATAACTGTCAGAGCGTCCTCATGGAGTGGAAATACATCCAGGTAGAAAGAGTGTGTGATTGGTAAATGCTCACAGACAGACTTTACCTAGTCTTATGCCCTCCCAGCCCCTCTTGCCACACTACAGCGTATATGCCTTGTAGGGGCCATCCTCCCTCCGCCTGGACTAATTTGCCTTGCGGATTGGTACACTTTGCCGGGACTACAAGTAGTGATAAGGGGTCGCAGGCGGAAGTCGGCCTGGTGCGCCACCTGTTGTCTGCTTGTGTAAGTAAGCAGGGGTTGAGTCGGGAGTATGGTGAGGGGTATGCAGGAGGGTGTATGGTGAATATCTGACATGCCCACACAGTCTGGCACTGAGGCCTGGATGCTGCTAGTACACGCTGCTGTATCGGTAATGAATACACGAGCAGTAACCCCCCCTCCCCCCGGCCCACCTCCATCCCTATTCCTGGACTCCCTCATCCATCGGGTGTGGGGGACCTCACTGAGTGCAACATCGGGCACTGAAGGGTTTAGACCTACTTTACAGCAGACATGCAGTCTCTAATTCAGATGGGTAAAGTTTGAAGTTATTCTGTACATCTGACCACTTCCTAAAGTGAGACCCTTCCCTCTTAATGGCCGTCAAACAGGATAACCTGCCACCAGCATCTGAATATAATATTTATCAGCAAGCAATCTGGAAGCGTTCCTGGTATTATGCATCCAACTACAAATTGCACTGACGTAACTATAGAGTAGTCGAGGACTGTTACATTAATTTTATAGGACTAGAAGAATATGTTGCCATTTTGTCCCTGGCTAGTCCGGTTCAATAAGCATCGATGATGCTGGTATAAAAGCATCAAATTTCAGTGAGTAGTATTATGTGGGGGAAGGGCTATTGGAACGTGTGAACATGCTGAAAATACATTCTCAAATAAATAAAACATAGTGCTGTTAAAATATGCAGAGAGATGGGTGCAGTATCAGTCGGAGTAAACCAAAAAAGTTGCTGATATATCTGTCGAGAAGAAAAAATATACTATTAGAATGCGAAGATATGACAGTTCACCTTAGTTTTAAGAATAAGTTTTATCGGCTGTCTTGAGGATGTATTACACTTTGCATTTGTCTGTATTTTGAATCCATCTCAAGCTACATACGCATACAAAATGATATTATGTGTGCGAATTCATTTCCTGGCATCACCACTACAGAGCTGCAGTCTACATGGATACATGGCATATACCCCGTGTTAATGGTGCAATAAATCCCCTCTTAGTCTGCTCCCACCCCCTGAGAAGCACAGTACCTCCACCAACTAGGTAAACACCCCCAGGGGATGACGTGCCCATTTCTGTAAGCTGATTCAATTAGGGCCAACAAACAGCCAACTGCCAGGGTCTAACCCCGCACTGCAACACGATGGGGAGCTATGTTGAAAGGTAATGTGTCCCCTTAGGGTGATACCTATGCCTATGTGTATAACTGAAGGTTGTCTGCCTTTGGAAGGTCCATACAATTTCTTTTAGCTGTTTTGTTATGTAGAGATTACTTGGGAATTCATTATTACCACTCATGGATCTTTACTTCGACTTTTAGATTGACTCATTAAAAATGGTACATGTGTGGTCCTTAATGCTTCATGCCAGTTTTTGCTACGTGATGCACACACGCAGTACCGGGACTGTATCCATGCATTATGCAAATGAAGGGCAACAGTGCAGTAAAGGACTAATAGAGCATACATACCTACAGATATAAAAATGTTATTTGTAGAATTTGATCAAACGATCTTGGGTATGTCCTATAGATGCCCACAAGCGGTGATAATGTACTTGCGTTAGTTGCCAATTAACATTTTACCAGTGGCTAAGCACCTTTTCAAACTTTGAAAACATGTATCAAAAGCTGCTTGCTCTCCTCTTTGTGAAAATATGTTGCTCCCTCCTCTGGTATATTCCCACGACTGACCCATTCAAGCACACTTTCACCTCCACCAGGTTAGTTGTCTTTGGGGTTGCAGACCCTGGCATGAAAATGTTCCTTACCATGTGTACACGAATATAAATCAAGTTTATAAATATTAATTAGTTCCTAAATATTAATGGTTGTCTTCTGTTTTCAGGCCACGTGCGGGGCGGTGGTCGGACGGAGGGGGAAGGTGAGGAGGAGGAGGACGGGGGGAAGATGCTGGAGGACGCCTCACCCACCACACGAGCCATGCTGGAGCACCGACAACTCCACACCGAGATGAGTAAGTAGTGTGTATATGTGTTAAATAGTAGCCTTACTCTAGTGGGGGGGGGGGGGGTTGGAAAGATGCGATGCCCTGAAGAACAAGAGGGGATATCGTCAAATAGTCGGAAAACTGAAACCTTGTCAAAGATTGGACACCCTGGCTGGAATCAAACTGTGGAACAGCTATAAAGGAATGATCCTCTGTTTTATATTCATGTATCTATTACTTCATATGGAGATGAGTATTTGTTATAAGTGTGCCAGTAATGAGAGTAGGTCTCCGGCAAAGGGATCAACAAGTTGGCATTACAGTGAGGTGATTGCTTCCTCATATGCTGATATTGCTTTTATTATCAGTTCGATTATCTCATCTTTTAAACATATGTACTCGGCTGGCTGCCTTCAGAATGATTAAGAACGCTACAGAAGGATGACGTGTACGATATTATGTCACTGCATTTCATACTGATTATATAGACTATACCAGCTAAAAATAGAATCGATTAAGATAATGTACATACAAGTTCAACGTTATTTTATGCCATATAGACTTTAAACTCTAAAGCTAGTGGCTGTCTTTATGCCATTTGAAGAGAACCCTACCTTTCGGGCTCCAAATGTCCCCTCCTCAGGAAGACATACATTGCCCTTTCCTGAATCCTCCAAAAAAAAGACTGATAAAATGTATTACTATAAATTTAAATGATACTAAAAGGAGCAATATGTCAAAACACGACGCAGTGCAGAGCTAATGCAGCATTACTTTTATGCAAATGATGACTCTGCAGAATTTCATTACCTAAATTGCCACAAAAGATTACGCACTTTCCCTCGTAATTGGAGATAGTATCGCTAAACGGCTTTGTGGCTTTGATGTTCAAATACCCTGTTTTATTTCAATAACGAAATGAACGATGGCTTATGGCACAGAAATATGTTTTATAAGCTCCTATTAAAACAGAGGCCATAGTGATGAAAGGTGGTTGGTGGTGAGCTAACACAGCTCTGCCTTCACACGATTCTACCTCAGTACATGTATTTCATATCGCAAAGAGACTAGACCTAACCTACCCCAGCACTACACGACAGACAAAACATGCTGTTAGAGCAGTATTGTTATACATGTATGTGTTTGCCTTAGAACAATACTAGGAACATGAGCCTGTATCGCCGTGGCATTGATGTTTAGCTCAGGAGAGCATTAATCTTGTCGGAGATGTACATACTAAGGAGTTCAGTTTTCTGCGTTCTCCTATAAGATATATATGGTTTCAGCACTCAGAGCAGTCACAATGACGGTCCATTCCTACATTATTGATGTCCACACGGACTTAAGTCTAAGGGATATTCTGTAGAGGGAGGTCTTTACTCGAAGTATTTCCTGTTGACTACAGATCTGAGCGAATACAAATACATCAGCTGGAGAACGGAATGGCCAACAGTGCTATCCTACTCTTATCTGGGATGTATTTAACCCTTTGAGGGCAGTAAAGCGTTCTAATGCTCTAACCATAAGCATGGCCTTTTGTCAGTGTTTGTCGCCATGATGTATCAATGTAGCACTTAATACGAGAAGCCCGCTGGCGCTCCATTGGTGCATCACGCCATTCAGGCATGTATCAGCCCTATAGGTTTGACATGATGCATGAATGCAGCACTGGTGCTTTAGTCACACCACACACCAAAAGGACATAAATGCAATAAATCACCTTACTGTCCCTAAAAGGTTAAAAGAATATTGTTTCAGAGGGGAAATATAGCCAACAGGTGAATAATAGATGTGGACTCACGAGTGTAGACTACCATACAGAGGCTTACAGACAAGGAATCTCTTTAGGACTGTGAGTAGTTCGTTCTCTTAATATCATGCATCGTAAATGGATAGACACAAAACAGGGAGTGAAGTGTGGTCTTTGAGAGTAAGAACTGAAAGAGTATAAAATCGGCGGTAAGCTCGTTGGGATACAGAGTTGGGAGTGAGACAGATACAGATAAAGAGCTTATAATGATACTTCGACATAGTGTACATTGACAGGGGAGGCTGAGTGTGTAGTTGGTTTGTGTCTTAGTCACAAGGTGGCGCCACAACTGGCGGTTGCTCAGTCTAACCAAACTACAATGTGTAGCAAAACAGACTGCTTGGAGGATACGTAGCCGAGCAGATCATGTCGCTGCTTTGAAATTGGCAATTTCTTTTCATTTAGTATTCCAGTATTCCCATGGTACTTCTCCCTGCTCACAGACACTGCTCACGTATAGATATCAAATAGAACAGAACATGAATGAGTTAGTCCTTAATGGTTTATCTTTTATGCTCATCCTGTATTCAGCAGTGGCCATGTTACAACAAGGAAATACGAGCCATGCTGGCTTTGGTCCTCTGATCTAATGCAGATGTCCTCCCCAAGAGATACATCCTGAGAGTTTTATTGCAGCAACAGTACTGGTGAAATTATGAATTATGAATATTGAGGCTTCTGATAAGAAGGAGGTTTACCATTCTGTTGAAGTGTTTTGTGCCTGAGTCTGTGGCATAGTTATCATAGATACTTATAGTGTGTGTAGTAACCTGATCTAATTCAGTACCAGTAGAAAATAAGTACAATGACATCACAAAAGGTGTGGTACAAACCCAATATAAAAATTATGTTGATCGTTTTGATGTTGCCAGTCTAGTCTACCCCCAAGTCCTTTCCACGCCTCCATATCCTTCTCAGCAGGCCACAGCTTTTAACAAGACCATAGCCTGGCAAGTGAGTAGGCTATAGGGTACCATGGGAAGGTGTGCAACTAAAAGTCCACAGTCATCCTTGGACGTGACAATAGACTGTACAAACCAGTAGTTCCACAACAGGTCACAGGGTATGCATCAGCACCATCTAATGCATATTGTGAACTACTGGTAGGTAGAGTCAATTGTCATGTCCAAGGATGCTATGGACTTTTAGTTGCACACCTTCCCATGGTGCCCTTGGGATGGTACCCTATAGCCTACTCACTTGCCAAGCTGGTGTCTTGTTTAAACCTGTGCAGCAGGTTGTGTGGCCGGTTTGAATAGTGATTTCTTATGGACGTGACAGGCCAATGTAACGAGGCCCGGTAACGAAGTAATTACTTAGACCACTTACAATTAAACTTTGCATGATGCAAAGTACCCTTTTACACTTTGCATGTTACAGAATTACACGCCTTTTACTCACATGCCTAAATATTTAATGAGAACTATTCAAAGCCTTCATTGGTTAAGAAGGACTTTTTTATGTCAGTATGTAGAGATATCAAAGGTCACTGCATTAGGGCGGCCATTTTGTCCTGACTTCACCGGTGCCTTCACACCCGGGCGTTCAATACTCTGGTCTGTAGTTGACTTGTTTGGGATTCAGGGAGAAGATTCAGTGTAACAGGATTTGGCAGATGACATATATTGGCTGGGTATTTTTGGTCTCCAAAGAATCCAAGAAGTATCACATGCCACGCGGGACGACCTCCACAACTCATGCAAATTGGGCTATTGTCTGCAGTGGCTAGACAGGATGCCAGCTGTGTAGTAGTTCTCTTTTCTGCCGCCCCCACGGCCACCATGGCGCTGTGCTTGACCTGTTGCACCTCTATAGGGCCTGCATACTAACTAGTCTAGACAGAATCCGTCTGCGTGCGCAGCATTGACCGGAAGTAGGTAATGAACTGCCAACAAGGGGCGTTGTTGCCCGGATATCGAGCGGAGCGCCCCCTTCTGGGGTTTCCCTTAATTAATTAGCCTCGTTCTGACCTCAACACGAGGTCATGTGACCCGGGGATGACCCGGATGTAGCAGATGGTCACGTGGTGTGAACTCCAAGCCCGCCATCTTGGATTGATGACTTTGGTGTATCAATAAATAATACTACAGGGCGGAAGGGGGCCTAGGCAGGTGATAGGGTGGAGAGAACGACTATATAATATACTACAATATCGTCTGGGCTAGCCTCAACTGTATCCACTACCTCATCTATTTTACATTTGCATGCCTATGTTGATGGATTTAACTGATCTTCTGACCTCAAGTGTCTGATGTTCTAATTTCATAACAATGGTTGTTATTAGACTAAGGAAAATTCATGACAATATATACCCTTAGATAAACCCATTACACGTGTACACTGTCCTACTGTTTCCAGTGTGTTTGTAATAGATTATTATTAGAGATACCAGGGGATACACACAACTACAAGATAAGACCCAACCACTACAAGCATATCCCTTACCATAATGTACATAGGTTTAGATAGGAGATAAGCTGACCCAGTCAATGTTAGCCACATGAGCAGCCCCCTGAGCAGCTCCCCTTACTATACATCTACCTGCTCACCCTGCATAGGTTTAGATAACCCACCCTACCCATCACAATAACACTGTGCTGGAGGTATATAGGGATGTCGAAATAGAGGGTACTGCAATGGAAGCAGCCATTTTGTCCGCCCCGCCTCCAATCATGACACGTCAACTTGTAATGGAGTAGAAGGAGGAGAAGGGTGTAGTCCATTTCTCTGTTCTTTGACTATTTACCTTCTGTTCTGTGTGTTCCCTGTCTCCCTCTTGACTAGTTTTCTTCCCTCTGTTTTTTTTCGTTTTTCCTTCTCTATCCTTAAAGTTTCATATTTCTATGTCCGCCATAGTGGTTCTACGCTCTGTCATTTTACCCACTTCTCTGGATCCTCCTTTCTCTTTATTTCCCGTTGTATTCTCTGCCCCTTAGCTCCCTCTCGCTTCCCTCCTGTCGTTATGCCTCTCCTTCACTATTTCACCTGCTGCGATGGTGGCGTCTGGAACACCTCCTAGGTGAGGTGGGAGGTGCTGGGTGTAGGGTGGGTGAGGGGCACAGGGTAACACCAACCCAAGCAGTCCGTGTTTTGTTTATCATTGCCGTTTCGTCTGGGTACACTCAGAGTTGTGTTTTAGTTCACCCCAAGTAAACAGTTATAGTCTATCCAGATGTCCCTGGTTAATAAAGGATCACTTTACGTTTATCTTTCTCTCATGCATGACAGAGGTAACCAATAACAAGAAAAGGCGGTATCTCTAGGAGACAAAGTGTTAGGGTAAAGACAATAGTTTAAGCTTTTAAGGGCACCATAGTACTTTCATGTGTCATGTCTTTCTGAATGTAGCCCCGGCAAGTATCATTTACATTCGTGTGATGTGTCAACCGTATAGGTTAGTACACTCCACAAGGGTCGACATGACTACCAAGGCAGCAGCGACCACTTACACATCAGCGCCCCGGTGATGCCTCAATAGCACCGATGATCAAGAAGCCCTGGCCCATTATGGTGTCATTATTTAAAGACAGCTTCAGTTCATTTGACCACCTGCTGTCGTTCAATTAGATCTTCGCATTGTCTTTGCACGCTTCGTGCGGCAATCCTATGTCCCCTATAACAATGATTCTTTAAAAAGGGAAGGGGCATTGTTCTCCTCTGAAGGTCTAGTACTTTTATCAGAGATTCGTACAAGCTCTGAACCAGGGAATATATGTTCTGTACGCGTACATACCGGATACACGCTCCTTTGTAGCCTCCATACCCTTGTTATGGATATTTTAAACAAGACTGTAAGCATAATAGTTGAGGTGAATCGTATTTATATGTCCTTTACTCTGATGCTAAATGTGTGTGGTTTCTTTTGGAAACACACTCTTGAAAGTATTTAGTACATAGAATTCTGATTCAATAGATGAATCTGTCATCAGTTCTTTTCATTACAAGGAATATGCATTCCTCCTTGGTGTACCTCCGCTCTTTATTGAACCTAGGGACCCCACTCTTTGACCCCAAGCGAGCTTTAAACTGAAAATGTGTAAACTCTCACGTTGGTAAAAGATAACAGCTGACTCTGGATGCCCTATAGCCATGTCTGAGACTGTAGCCAGTTGATGCTGTAGCCAGGTTCTGAACCCGCACGGAGTAACCGGTGAGCAGCTCATAGAGGAATGAGCAGCCCATGACTTAAAGTCCTCCAGAGGAGCAGTTCTGAGCCACTCATTGAGTAACTCATTGCTGCAGCAAACCTGGAGCCTTCAGTAATAAGGACTTACTCGCGAATATCCTTTTGGTGGTATTAGATATGTAACCCCCTTGGAATACATAGGATGACATTTGTGGACTTTCACAAGCTTATAACCTGGAGAATTAACCCATATACATTTTCACATAGATAACGATCGCCTGGATAGTTTCACCTCCCCTCTGCATCGTGCTTCATCACTGATCGCCACATAGGCTTATACTACTGGAGACGAACTAATGTCTTGTCAAAGGTCTGGCAGCATAATGAGCTGTCCAAATCAGATATCGATCATATAAAAAGGTCCCTAGGCTTTGACCATAGGTAGTTGAACTCCTCAGATATCGAAATGAGATGTTATGGCCAAGTCTACCTCCAATATGATGCAAGCTAAAAGTCTCCACAGGATTTCAGGATTGAGATAATTATGAGGACCTAATCTGATGGTCGACTTTTGAATAAGCCCTAGGCTTGTTAGGATTAAAAGTCTTCTTATTAAAGGATGAGCAGCTGGGATTTGCTCAGGCACCTGCTGGCTTTAATAAGGAGCGGCTCCTTCCAGCTGATATCCTGGTCATTAGGCGCGTTTTGAGTGCTTACCATGAATGATGGGCCAATCTTAGATGTTCAATTGGAAAACAGCTCTCCTTTTAAAACTAATGAGCAAGGGCTTCAGATTTCAGGGAAGTAATTAATCAAGAAATTGCTTGTGGTTAAAGAAATTGACTGTGTCATTTCTAGATTAGAGCTTCGTGAATTGGAAATCAGATTCACTAGCAAGCCATAGCAAGTGTAATATCTAGAACAGTGTCGATGTTAGATGGTGATATAGCTCTAAATGGCGTATAGGTTCATCTGCTCACTCAGGTAGGGAATGGCTGCAATGTGATAGAAAATCTGGATAAAGCCACTTGGGAGTAAAATCATTCAGGTGTCCTTCTCTACCATTCCTGCCGTTGCGACAGTACCACCAATTTACGTCTATGAATATCAGTATTTGATAAAGCTGTTTCTAAACGGACCTGGATAGCACGGACATCGGGCTGTTCTGGATACATACCTGACTAATCATTGGAACATAACAGTCCTACATTTAACAATTTCTCCTCTGTCGAGGATCAGCTTGAGTATATAGATCTCAAGTACCACTATCATATCTTTAATGTTACATACCGATAGCATAGCTAAGGCACAGGGTACAGAACAACACCCAAATGGTAATGACTGATCAGAGATATTCAGGGTTTAACCGTGTCTGGCAATTGGCCCATAGTGTTGAGACAGTCTCATAACATAGCATATATCCTTTAAGACTATAATCAGCCTAACTTCTGCAAAAACTTAGGTGTTACATATAATCCCTCTTTATCAGGCAACTCTCAATAGACATTGAAATCGCTTATCACTAACTTGATGCTGAAGACGATAGGATGGCGGAGGGATCTGGTCTTGGGGTGAAGAGGACCTGGGAGATCAGTGGGGACTACTTCTTTAGTATAAGTGAGGACGAGACCGGAAGCACTGGGACAATCAAAAGGAGTCCCTCAGCCACTCACAAAAAGCACCAAGATCAAAATGGTCCACTAGATTCGACAAAGAACCAGGATAAAAATAATCAAATTCAAAATGACCAAATGGACAATGTTATTGGCAACAATACTGGTTGTCCCCAGGGTCAGCAATGGCAATCTGAATCTACTGATCCTTACCCATCCGGGGCAGTAGAAGGTAATGAGAGTGGACATGTAGATAATGGCAGATATGCTGGTAATGCTGAGATTGCAGATGGTGGAGAGGACGGTATCTTGTCCAGGTCAATGGTGACAGGTGGTTTACCTAGAGTAGAAAGGGCAGAGGTTAAGACGGAGGGACAGCGACCTCAGGGACAGGACATGCTGAGGAGGCCAGTGTCCATTGTGAGTTGTGAGGAGCGGGATGCAACAAGTGAGCAGCTCAATAGTAAGCAACACAATAGTGAGCAGCTCAGTAAGGAGATTATTAATGAGGAGGTACATCTTATAAAGGGGAATTCTAACAACGAGGAGGAATTCGGCGGATTGCAAAACGGAGGTTTTGATAAGGAGGAAACCATGAGTAGAAAACAAGAGGTTACCCTCGAGCGTAAGCAGAGAAGGTATGGAAGGGATAAAGCTGATCGGCAAAAATACAAAGTGGAGAGTGTGGACAGAAAAATAAAAGGAAAAGGTGAGCATCATCGAGTAAAGGCAGGGGCATACGCGGATTCAGGAGAAGGAAGAATTACGATTCAGGGAGGCAATGCTGAGAATGTGCCTATGGACGATAATGTCAAGAAACGGAACTGGGGTTCACCAGCTAAGCTATCAGCAATCTCACCAAATACATCTCCAATATCAGCCAGGAAGATCACCTCGTCTAAAACATCAAAGAATATTAAACCAGTCACCATACATGGACAAGGGAGTAGAAAACCTCTCAGTGACATGGATCTCAATGAACTGTCTGAGGACGGTTACAGAGAGTCTAAGAAGTGGTCTAGCAGAAGTCGTGCTGTATCTGTATCTCCAACTAGTAAAAGAAGAAGAAGCCCTGATTCCAACAGGCACATACTTAAGAACCAGCAGAAAGTAGAAAAACCAAGAGGTTCACCCATGTTGGCTATAAAGAAATGGTTTACCAGTCCACGTTCTGTTAGGAAGTACTGGGGAGCAGAGACGTACATGAGTGATACCCCCAGTCCCAAACTCAAACATCCAAAGGTAGAAAGTAATGTGACTAAGGGCTCACATATCAACTCTAAAGTAATAATTATTTTATATGATGAAAAAGGCAAGGCTCAGATCGTAAAAGAAAAACCGCCATCATCACCCAAACCTAAGATGAATAAGAATCAAGGATCAACATCTACCAAAACTAGAACCAACAGCGACTCAATGTTAGAAGTCGCAAGCAGTCATGTCCTGAAAAGGATGTCGAAAGGGGAAAATGTCCCAAAGAGAACTGGTTCAGAAGGAGACATCCCGAAAGTGGAGCATACACCAAATATGGATGTCCCGAAGAGGGGTATTCTTAAAGAAGCCGATCCAAAACGAAATCCCCCAAGGAATTTTGATACAAATAATGATACAAAAATAGACCTGCCAAAGGGAAATTCCCAAAAGGCATGGGGTCAGAATAGAAAGACGGATTTTACCACAGGTGACCAAAAAGTAAAAGTGACCGGGCAGAATTCGCCAAAAACCAAGACCCCCACAGGCGCTGCAGGCCAGGATGATCCGTCTTACCCGGTCCCTGGTTCCGAGCAGCTCACGCAAAAAACGACGGCAAAAACGTTGACAAAAACGTCAGAGAAGGTGTTGGACGCTGCTACTGCCAACTGTCATGTCCCGATCGGACTACAGCCATGGCCCTCTGGCCCAGCAATGAGCGATTCAAAGACAACGCGCATTCGGATGTACCCAGACACGCATGTGCCGCTCAGACCGGAAATCTTACGACGCTCCCTGAATGCCATTAACAAAAATGGCGGAAGTGAGATCGGAGGTTGCCTGATGCCGAGGATTGTGGGACTGGACAGGAAGTGGCAGACCCTGCCCCGGATCCGGAAACGTGGGTGTGGAGGTGGGGAAGGTGAAGTGTCTGCTCGACTGTCGGCGTCGGAAGGAACGTTACAATCTAAGAACAGCATGTCCCAGCAGAGATTGATTGGTGAGATGATATTATGATTATATCTGAGTGTATCAATATCTTAAGTACCCAAATAGGCCTTAATTGTCAGTGTGAATATATACTATGATAGCCTGTATAAGCTCAACGTCTTCTAATAGGTGCCAGATTTAGAGAGGTATATAATTTGATTAATGCACAATATGCTGGTCTTGAGTAAGTGCCAGTAAGCACCAGAGTTACCTCAATATATAAATAGATTATATCCATATCAATAGCCACTCCAGTCATACCCCTTGCTGCTTGTACAAATTGACTCTACCTCTTGACTCTACCAGTGCAGAGTCAAGTGCCATAGACTCTGCCCACAGCAGAGTCATTTGTAGTTTGATCCTTCATGAAGAGTCAATTAGAAAATGTGTCAACTCTGATAGTATTTGATTATGAAACCACCTGGTGGGGCAACCAACACTAGTTTGGTACCAATGGCAACCACAAGGCAGAGCCACTATCTATACTTAGATAATCGGTTTTGATTCTTTATAGATAGGTCCACTATGTCTAAATAGTGTGGTTAAGGTATGTCGATGGATAAGCTTTCCTCATTATCAATGACACTAGTGTACTATTTTCAGGATATGCCTTTGATTCATCGCAATCCAATGATACCCATTTTCTTCCTCTCGGCTATTAGAAAGAGCTCTGCTGTGATCTTTCTGCATATATACTTTCCTTGAAGGTAGGACTGCAATTCTCTAAACATTTACGTTAACACTACTTACTTCTAAGGCTAGGCAGTGAAACATTGCCAATTTAACTTCCATGCAAAAAGAGCACCAGCTGAAATAATGTTTACAAGCACCACCTCCTTGATGGTCCCAAGTCTACCTAGATACAGTTAGATGGAGTTATTTTATTGCTCCAATGCCTCCATGGATGACCAATATAGTGTATGATATATTAAGTTATATTGACCGGTGTTTATGTTAACACTGGTTAAGTAGATCAGGTACCCGGGTGAACACCTTTACACACTAGGTCATCCGGTTGGGCATTTTATGATGACTAGAAAGGTGTATTCTAATAATCTTTTTTATTGTAGCATCTGAATAGTTGAGCCTTTCATATCATACTAGTCAAACCCACCACATGTTTTCTCTAGAAATAAGCATATGGCTTACAAGCACCCTCCAGCTCATGCTTGTTGTTCAGAGGGTGGTCCCTAAAGAGATGAAGTGTCACAGCTGAGACGAATTATCTATTTATTTGGCCGATTATTTCCTTGCAGAATAACGTCCGAAATGCCTTTCCACTACATCCGTAATATGTTGAAATCATGATAGATGAGGTGCCTTATTCTCATAATAATGTGGTTCAATATGTATTGTGAGCATAATGTTTGTTCACGAGTTCAGCTGGTACATGAAGGCATGTCATGCTTTCATGCTATCTGACATGATGTTGTTCTTACCCATTATATATGTACATATATGTATACTACCATGATACTCTTTGTGTATCATCTTCTAATGTTAAATCATATTTCTATTTCTATTTTCGCAGGGGCTCAGAACTTTGATGTGATCAAGTTCGCTACATATCGCACATCATGCAAACTCCGCTTTATCCAGAAGAAAACCAACAGTAAGTACACGTTATGATGCATGCTATATATATATATGTCCTTCATGTTCTACAAATAGAGGACCTTGACATACAGAGCTGACATACAGAGCTGACATGCAGCAATAGGGCAGTAAGATCACGATAGGACCCCCATGCATGTCTATGAGATATATAGGCTCAAGTTCCCATCTTAGTATATATAGCGTGTTCGCTCAGAAAGAGGAGAGAACGGCCTGAGCGGCTGAGGAGTAGTATACTGACTACTATATCAAGGCATAGCCATTTCATGGCAAAGCCTTCGGTTGCCATCACAGGTATTCACAATTTCACCATTATTTTTTTCGGTTTATGAAGTTCACCTCTTTAAGGATAGCCTATTAACCTATTAACATCTATCCATAGCCTTCCTCCGTAGGCCTATGGACAATCAAGTGATTCTACCACAAGTAAACGCCCCCTACCCCTGGGGTCCCATTGGGAATAGAGCAGCTCTAGACAGAGATCTATATCTGGGGTTGACCCTTTAGAGGTCCCACAGTGCTTCAATGTAATGTGCCCTTTGTCGTCATGATGCATGCATGCTGTCCTGACGATTAATTAGCTAATGCTGCATCTATACATCATGCTGACCCGTCGGGAGTGGGGAGTCAAACCCTATACGGGACTAGCGCATTAGGCTATGGAGGCCGCCATCTTGGCTCAGAGCAATGCATTGTGGTTAGGCCCCCGACTCCAGAGCAGTGCATCATGGGTGAATTGCTAATCAGCACCTTTGTTCGAGGTGTGAGGGGAGGGGATTAGCCTGATAAGGAGATTGGGGTGTAGCCCCCGACTACCTGAGTTACCAGGATGCGCTAGTCCCGTATAGGTTAGCATGAATGCAGTCCATGACGAAAGGCATACATGGAACATTAAAGAACTATGCTGCCCTTAAAGGGCTAACAATAGCATGTACTGTTCTCAATGCATGACCCGTCTATATGCAAACAACCACTTACGGCTTGGGGAGTCAGCCAGCATACATTAAGTTTGTTGGTACTGTTAAGACAGCTCTTACCTAAGTTTAAAACTGAATGTGCAGGTGGACTTCTGTAGATGTACAACTTTTGGTACTGGGGTGTAGATAAAATAAAAGATTTAATCAGCGTGTTGGAATGGAACTTATTAGGTTTTAGAATGGAACTTAGGTGTTAATCTATTTGTACAGATGTAGTATTCATTACTGTGCCTAGAGGGCCGGTCTTAGGGTTCTTTATTTCCTCACCAGGGGGCCCTACTTGATGGTTGCTGCTATATTGTTATCACACCAAGCATTGTGCCAGTTCCATTGCCGCATACAGAGGGCACCACTGAGCTTGTTGATGTTGATATTGGTACTTGTATTTAGTATGGCTTGTGTATTTTGCTCTCTTTTTTCGAACTATACCCGACGGCCAATCAGCTGTCTTTTTTAACATTTCAAATAGTTCCATATTCTGTACATTGTAACCATTTATGGATCAATGTACGAGCTGTATGGAGAAAGTATATCGTTTGTTGTGTTCCTCGTCCTTACAGTGTTCCTGGTGGACATCTGGAATGTGATCGAGGCGTTCAGGGAGAATGGCCTCAACTCGTTTGAGCCTCACGCAGAGGTGAATGTGGCCCGGTTAGAGTCTCTTCTAACCAGCGTCTACTACCACCTCAACAAGCGCCTACCGACCACCAGCCAAATCAACGCCGACTACAGCCTAGGACTACTCATCAACTGGCTACTGTCCGCATATGACCCGTGAGTAGCATTACTTCCTTTTGCTCTTAAGCCAAAAACCAGAAAACAACAACTACTGTTTCAATTCCCTCGCGTTTTTTTAGCCGACCCAAACTGTATTGAAGGCAATATTGAATAAATCTCGATTAGAAATAATATTTTGCATTTTTAAATGCAATAGTGATGGTTCGCTACGGGGAGGTAATTTCCCAACAGTTCTTACCAAGCTACACCACCTACCGGCAATTGCTGACGACGCTATCTAAACGTGCTTTGCTGGGTTGACGGTACAGGTCTAGATAGGAAAAGAGTTGTTACATTATGATGAAAAAAGTCAATCTACTGGAACACGGGACTGAAACAGCCCGATATTGCACAGGATGGAAGAGGGGACGTTCTGATTTTAACACTAGGTGGCTGTATAGTGCTTGCCTCACTGTCCAGATATTGTGGTTCTATTACAATGTACAGAGGGCGCCACAAAGCGTGAGGGGTTTGTTCTGAGGAAGGTCTAGACATTCATTATGGGAATCTTTTTGCCAATGCTATGTCTCGTATGATGTATGCAATACATTTAATAACAGTGTGACATGCATCTTATTCGGGTTAGGACAATGCAGGGACTAATATTTGTCACGCTGAATCACAGTGTTGTGAGCATGCCAGAGCCAGCTAGGGTATGATATATCATATATGCAATTAATAGTTATACATCTCTTTTTTTCTCAGGATAGGAAGAGAGAGGATAACAAATAATCATGATTATGTACTCCCTCTCACACGAAAGAAGCTCACAACATTTATTGTGTATAAACGGCCAACAACTGGGCAATATGTACAACCATCAGTTGGCTCAGGACCCTGGGAGATACCCTGGGAACAAGATGTGCAGGGAGGCAGTAATACTGCAGTGAAACACCAGGTGGCGGCTGTGTGGTTGGTAAATGTCGTCTGCCAGAAATCTCATTCCTGGAAGCCACCCAGCCGCCTGTGGGAACATGTGGGATGGGGATCCAATAGGGAACAGAGGGACAGGGGGGGCTGAGTCAGACAGATGGACAGAGAGACACTAACTGGAGGGGACAGTGCCTCACATAGGGAGGCAGATGAATTATCTATAATGGGATTCAGACAGTCAGACAGGGATAGCTAGGGATAGATACAAGCAGGACAGTGAAGATAGACAGATGAGCAGGAGCTAGGCGCACACAGACAAACATGTCCTGACATAATACAGTTAGTGTCAGACAGAACCAGGGCCAACATAAAAATACAGGAAGGGCAGCTGGGTCAAGTCACAAACACAGGAATATGGGCAGTTACAGAGAGTGGCTTCCCATAGCCCCTACCTTCACCACACACAGAGGATACATAGATAATAAACGGACGTGTAGTGAGACTAGTGTGGTACATAAATAAGGTGCCTGGATACAATTGCCGCCACTGTACAAGAAGCAGGCCGTATTTTACCACAAACATACTGCACTGTCCACACAGGGCATTCTCACTGACGTGTCTTTGTCCATTTATATATCTCAACGTTATTTTAGTTAAGAAGACTTACTTATAATAACCAATCCATAGACATATTAAGATATATATTTTATGTCTATAACCAATCTTATACCTAAACTGGAATGCATCAACCAGTAGTTTATGTTTATGGATGAGCGGTGAATCGTTGATTTGACGACTGTGGTTTACCGGTGGTTTAGCTCTCTATATCTGAAGGGAGATTTCTATTCCCGGCTCCGATGGGGCGGGGGGCTTCAAATGCTTATAAATAAATACCGTCTATAATACTTTTCCCAACACTCCAAACACTCCAACATATCAGTGATGCGTCCTCGTGATGGCCAGGATAGAGCCAGCCCATGCCTTCTCCATTTCCCTCCTTGGCGCATGTGAGATACTAAGTTGGTGCAGAGTAACACCAAGAAAGCATATATATCATGTTTGGAGAGTTGGCTAATATAAGATTAATCGAGTACTTACCATTTATATAAGTATGAAGATTAATTGTTGTTCTTCGAGAGACAGATAAACATATCTGCTGAGTACACAGGAGAGGGAGCACTTCCGGTTCCGGTCAGATTAGCGCCCACATGCAGTGAATCTTTTGCTGAAAGTAAAACATCTGGAAATAGTACACAGTAGTGCTCTTTTTACTTAGTCTAAATAGCACCCTCATGAGTAGGTGAGAGATTATACCGCTAGTAGTAATCTTCTTCATCCTGGGGATGGATGGGTGGGCCTGTGTACTCAGCAGATATGTTTATCTGTCTCTCGAAGAACAACGATTAATCTTCATACTTATATAAATGGTAAGTACTCGATTAATCTTATATTCTTCTTCGCGACAGAAAACATTCTGCTGACACAGGAGACTTCAAAGTTCAGCTAGATTCACTGCTTATTTCCCATAATGTTACTCTCCCATAAAGGACTGTAACTTCTCATATAGGATAACAGAAAATAGATACTTTATTTCACCTAAAGGTGATGTTCTATTGCCTTGTGATATGGTTTTGACTAGGTTGCATGACATTTTGCTATATAGCAAAGACGGCATAACTGCCATACAGTTCACCACAGCTGTGGCAGTGTAATTGTCCATCATAGAAAAAGTTTTATCACATACAGATACTGCTGCCTCTAGTAAGGCTTATGACTATGATCAGCCAATAGAGTTCATACAAACTATCGTTACGGCAAAAGGGCCAAAATTCTCCCCTTTTGAGGTGTGTCTTTTCCCCCAAAAAGGCTCTGAAAATTTTGTTCCCAGCTACTCGATAGAGTCCTCCAGGAGGATCCTGGCTAGCGTCTTGGGAGGCTTGGGGTTCTCGATAGGCTTGTTGTAGTGCTTAGCCATGGTCTTGGCACCTTTCCAAGACCCATGCCTAAGCAAAACAGCAGTCGATACACCGAGTCTCCCTCCCGCAGAGGTGCTGGCACCCCTGGTGGAGTGAGCTCGGTATACCCTGGTGTCCACCCCAGCTGCGGAAAGCACCGCAAGGACCCATCGCTTTGATGAGTCCTGCCCAATCTCGCCAAATGGCTTGCGGAAGGACAAGAAGAGCGAGTGTTTCCTTCCCCCTTCCTTGTCCAACCTGGCTGGCTCCATGACCCGCACGTAACGTTTCAGGGCACAGACGACGCACAGAGTCTCCTCCTCGTGGAACGGTTCCAGGACCAGTTCTTTGAGGGGTTCCCCCCTGTACGCGCTGTTTTCATCAGACCCTTCAGAATGAAACGCGCAGACCCCGAATCCAGCCAAGTCAGACTGCGGAGATCAAGTGCAGGGATGACCTGGCCTCTTTGGCCCGACACCAGCAGAATCAGCATCGTTAGCTTGAATCCCAAGAACTGGGTGGACAAGCCTTCATTGGCACCCCAACGCTGGAATATGCTGAACACCAGCATAATGTCCCAGAACTTGTTATATCTGGGAGAAGGAGGATTCCTTCGATAGTCGGTGCGGACGGCCCTGCACACCCAATAGTGGGTGCCCATGGTCTTCCCGTTGTCAAGGTTTTTTCACTAAATCCTACAACGCACATCTGGCAGCGTTAACAGTGCCAAAAGCCTTGCCCTTTTCCGAAAGCAAGCGGTGGAAACGACAAACCTCCAAAGTCGTGGTTGACAGCTGCAACGTGTACGTCATGATTGACAGCTGCAACATGTACAACGTGGTTGACAGCTGCAACGTGTCGCCATGTTTGACAGCTGCAAGGTCTATGACGTGTTTAACAGCTGCAACATCTACATCGTTATAGACAGATGCAACATCCTGGTTGACGGCTGCAACTTCTAAGACGTGATTGACAGCTGCAACGTCTAAGACTTGATTGACAGCTGCAACGTGTACGACGTGATTGACAGCTGACGTGTTTACAATATAAATGTCATCTGCAACGTCTACTACTTGATTGACATCACATGTTTTGCCGGCGGATTGACAGCTGCAACGTCTAGGACGTTATTGACAGATGCAATGTCTACGACATGGTTGACGTCTGCAACGTCTATGACATGGTTGACATCTGCAACATCTTCTACGTGATTGACCGCTGCAACGTGTACAACATGATTGGCAGCTGCAACGTGTACGATGTGATTGACACCTGCAACATGTATGACGTGATTGACCGCTGCAACGTGTACGACATGTTTGACAGCTGCAAGGTCTACGTGTTTGACAGCTGCAACGTCTACGACGTGATTGACAGCTGTAATATCTACGCCATAGAATGCCGTCTGCAATATCTACAACATGATTGACATCTTCAATGTCTGCCACGTAATTTACAGCTGTAGCGTTTACAACATGAGAGAGAGCTGCATCATCTACAAATGTGATTCACAGCTGCTACATTTACCACGTGATTGACATCTGCAACATGTGCGACTTACAGCTGCAACGTCTACAAACATGATTGGCAGTTGCAATAGCTACTACCTGAGTGACACCTATATCATCTACAACATAATTGACAGCTGCAACTTGCTTGACAGCTGCAAATGTCTTTATCGTGAGTGATAGCGGTAAAGTCTACAACATGATTGGCAGCTGCGACGTCTATGACGTGATTGACAGCTGCAATGTCTACAATGTGATTGACACCTGCAACATCTGCGACTTGCTTGACAGGTGCAAACGTCTACGTCATGAATGACAGCGGCAACGTCTACAACATGATTGACAGCTGCAACTGAATGATATCCCAAAACAAAGAGGTACAAAACCCTAACCAGGTAAAGTGCACTCAAGTATCCACAACTCTTAAGTGATCCAAAATTGTGGGTCTTTTCGGAAACTAGTCCAAACCCAATACAAAAGCGGACAGCGGCTACGTCTGTGACGTGGATGAGGGCTTAGACAATTGGATACTTAAGAGTATATTGTCAACTGTAACATCTACGACGTGATGGGCAGCTGCAACGTCTACGACCTGATTGCCAGCTGCAACGTCTACGATCTGATTGTCAGCTGCAACGTCTACAACCTGATGGCCAGCTGCAAAGTCTACGGCCTGATTGTCAGCTGCAACGTCTAAGACGTGATTGACAGCTGCACCTTCTACGACGTGACTGTCAGCGGCAACATCTACGACGTGATTGACAGCTGCAACGTCTACGACGATTTGACATGCAATCGTCTATGACGTGATTGACAGCTGCTATGTCTACGACATGAATGACAGCTGTAACGTCTACGACGTGATTGACAGCTGCAAAGTCTACAACATAATTTACAGCTGCAACGTCTACGACGTGATTGACAGCTGCAAAGTCTACAACGTGAATGACAGCTGCTACGTCTACGACGTGATTGAAAGCTGCAACGTCTACGACTTGAAAGACAGCTGCAACGTCTACGACGTGATTGACAGCTGCAACGTCTACTACTTGAAAGACAGCTGCAACGTCTATGACCTTATTGACAGCTGCAACGTCTACAGCGTGATTGGCAGCTGCAGCGTCTACAGCGTGATTGACAGCTGCAACGTCTACAACGTGCGCACCAGCGGCTACAACTCTCTTGAGCGCCAGCGGCTATGTATTTTATGTGAGCGCCAGCGGCTACGCCTCAGACGTGAGCGCCAGCAGCTACATCTGCGAAGTCCTAGAAGAACATAGTCTTAATGTGCGCCAGTTGATATCGAGGCCAGCATCTATGCCTCCAACATGAGCGCCAGCAGCTATGTCTGCGACATCCCTAACATAGACTGGATGTGCGCCAGCTAGTATCAAGCGTCAGTGGCTAGATCTAGGGCATGATTGGCATCAACAAGAACTTCATCAATGTGAGCATCATTAACGTGAGACCATTAATGTGAGCAACAGCTGCCACCTCTGGGATGCGAGCAACATCGCCTACTTCTGGGACGCGAGCGCCAGCGGCCACGTCTGGAACGAGAGCGCCAGCGGCCACGTCTGGGATGCGAGCTGCTATGTCTACAACGTGATTGACAGCTGCAACGTCTACGACGTGATTGACAGCTGCAAAGTCTACAACTTGATTGACAGCTGCAACGTCTACAACGTGATTGACTGCTGCAAAGCCTACAATGTGATTGACAGCTGCAACGTCTACAACGTGAGTGACAGCTGCAACGTCTACGACGTGATGGACAGCTGCAGCATCTACGACGTGATTAACCGCTGCAACGTCTACGATGTGAAAGCCAGCTGCAACATCTACAACGTGATTGACAGCTGCAACATCTACAACGTGATTGACAGCTGCAACGTTTACAACGTGATTGACATCTGCAACGTCTACTACGTGATTGACAGCTGCAACGTCTACGACGTGAAAGACAGCTGCAACGTCTATGACCTTATTGACAGCTGCAACGTCTTCAACGTGATTGGCAGCTGCAAGTTCTACAACGTGATTGACAGCTGCAACGTCTACAACGTGATTGACAGCTGCAACGTCTACAACGTGCGCACCAGCGGCTACAACTCTCTTGAGCGACAGCGGCTATGTCTGCGACATCCCTAACATAGACTGAATGTGCGCCAGCTAGTATCAAGCGTCAGCGGCTAGGTCTAGGGCATGATTGGCATCAACAAGACCGCCATCAATGTGAGCATCATTAACGTGAGACCATTAATGTGATCAACATCTCCTACGTCTGGGATGCGAGCAACATCGCCTACGTCAGGGATGCGAGCGCCAGCGGCCATGTCTGGGACGCGAGCGCCAGCGGCCACATCTGGAACGAGAGCGCCAGCGGCCACGTCTGGGACGCGAGCGCCAGTGGCCACGTCTGGGACGCTAGCGCCAGCGGCCACGTCTGCGACGCGAGCGTCTCCTACATGAGGATCAGCTGCAACGTCTACGCAGTGATTGACAGCTGCAACGTCTACGCCGTGATTGACAGCAGCAACGTTTATGCCGTGATTGACAGCTACAACATCTATGACGTGATTGTCAGCAGCAACGTCTATGGCGTGATTGACAGCGACAACATCTATGACGTGATTGACAGCCGCAACGTCTATGATGTGATTGACAGAAGCAACGTCTAGGACAAGATTGACAGCTGCAACGTCTACGCCTTGATTGACAGAGGCAACGTCTATGACGTGACTGACAGCGACGTCTGTGACGTGAAACCCAAGGAATTTTTGGGCATAAGGTGTGGGTCTTTTTGGAAACTAGTCCAAACCCAAGGTACCTCCACATGAGTTAAGTCATCTTGATGTTCAAATCAAAGAGACATGTGTGCTAATAGTGTTTTAAGGTGGGGATTAAAACACAAGGCCAAAGAAAATTTTCGGCATAAGGTATAGGTATTTTGTGTTACCAGTCACAAACCCTAAGCACATAATTGAGACCCTAAAAAAGGTGGACCAGTTAAGTCTCTTTGTGTTTTCATTTCACAACAACACAAACTTCTTAAATGCCTAACTCAAGGAATTTTTCGGCATAAGGTATGGGTAAACTTGTGTATTCAACACAAGCACTCAGTGTGGATCTGTATCAACACAACTGAGTTATTTAATGCCTCAAAGAAATTTTGGGCATAAGGTATATGTCTTGGTAAGGACTGGTCCAAACATGTACAAAGTACAACAAGACACACCTGACACTGACTTGACAGTTCACCTCACTCAAGTCTGTATGAGTGGAGAACAACCTCAAATGTCATTCTTCTATAACTGAGTTATAAAAGAATAACTGAGGTGTCAACTACAAAGTAGCAAGCAAAGCTTTAAGTGTCTTGACTTCAACCAATATCTAGAGTCTGCCAAGCTGTTATGACAGGTAGTAGTTGATATTATTCTGTCTTTGACCATGCATAAGACAGTGGTAAGTCCTTCCTGGTTCTTTATTTTAAAAGTGTATTCACTAATAAAACAGAGATCTACAGTGTATAATAGGATAAATTTCTATCTCTGCAGATATGAATTTATCCCATCACAATTTTATTCCTTATGAAGGCTCGTTTCGCTATTGAAACATTCCTCAACAAATGAAGCAGCAGTACTGCACTGTGAGCCAACATAACAAATAAAAAGCCAACATAAATCAGTGACTCAGTCAGAAATCCAAGATGGATGACTGGTCTTGCTGAATCATGCTAGCCCCTAGCAGCAACTAAGCTCTACACAATCTAAACTCCAATTTTCCACTATAACTGGATGACAAAATCCATATTATTGTGAAAACTGAACTATAATTGCACATTTGAGAAATTAGAAACATCTGGATGACCATTCATCCCGATTTTCGAAAATCCCCAATTTTCGCCCACCGGCGGATTTTCGATCACATTTTCGGTCACATTATCTCAATCTGAAGAAAAAATAAACAATGCCAAAGTCTTGTTCTTTCTCAAAGGTGCAAATATGATACAAATATGAGCTAGATAAAGGTAAATACCTGTTATATTCCTCCAAATATGTGTGTGATTGCTGCTCTAGTGGGCACACTTCTTTCCTCTCGGATTCCGCGCTTAAATCTGACCGGAACCGGAAGTGCTCCCTCTCCTGTGTCAGCAGAATGTTTTCTGTCGCGAAGAAGAAACTGATGATGTGTCCCACACTCTAAGCTGTCTGCGAGGATTCCCAAAGCTTTTACAAACACAAAAACACTTCTGAAGAATGAGAAAGAAATCCTCACGGTAGAATCCCATTGAGTCTGCCTCCCTGCATTAGAATGTAGCCTACTGTATAATCGATGAGGGAAATTTAATGAAATACAAAGTGTCTTCATATTGTATTTATATTAAGTGGAGCGCTAAAACTGGGAAGAGTGTTTTGCGTGACAGATAGTATATTATGTTGTAATGGAGTCCTCTTTGAAATGGCATGACCCTTCATAACATGTCTGGCAGTTCCGATATGTCTTTCAATATGCTTTCTTACAGGTGGCAAAACATTATTGTGTGTGTCTGAAACAAAACGTTACTGCATAAATTGTTAGTACGTTTTATATCGGCAAATGACAGCAGGTGAATTTTATGAGAGTTATTTATCTCTTCTCTGTAAAGAAAGGGGGGGGGGTAGGGGACAGACCGATAGATGCCTGTATTCTCGTGTGTCATCCGTTCTTGAGAACTTTTCAACTGGTGGCTTCAGATTTCACAGACCAGCAAAGCATTTAAATTCCATTATGACAAATAGGAAATCTCTTCACATATTCAATGGCAAAGAAAGAAATTAGCTCAATTATGGGGAATTATTCAGAGGGCCAATGTGGAAACCATGCACCAAAGGAGAAATTCATGTAAATTAAAATAATTGATCGAATTTTCCAGGAAAATGTTGAACGTGGGCGAAGTTAATTTGATGGACTTTTTGCACTGCAAGCGCTGAGACTTTTGAAACCTTGGGTGACCCAGTATCCGTATGGTTTTAATTATTTACAAGGAACACTTTGGACAGTTGGGGAAATAGTGTAATCCAATTTATGAATCTCATAATACCCTAAATAAAACAATACTTATACCACACTACGGGTATTATAAATATCATAAAGAAACCCTTTCTTTGTTAATGGAATTTACGGCATTTACCACCAGACCCTAGCCATACTCATAAACACCTACAGCAAGCTTCATCATTTCCAGATTTCAAAATGAAACAGATAATTTTTGCAATATCCTGATTCCAAGCAAGGGTGTGTCAAAAGCGTATACCGCCTTCCACCTTGAGGCCCCACAACTGAAAGCTTATTAGAGTGTGTTGGCTTTCACGGTGATTTTCATGGTAATGTATAGGTAGTAGAGGGAGTAATTGGATGGGTATAACTGTGCACCAGAGAGGGAAAGAGACAGACGGACAGACAGAGACAGACAGAGAGACAGATGGACAGGGGGTATAGAAGAGACAGCGAGATGTAGCAGGCATAAACATGTATTTTGTACTATTTTGGGGGCAATATTTGAGTTCACAGGGTGTTACATGTGGGAAGGTTTTAGTAAACATCGTTTAAATAATCAGTATTCCCGTTCTTGTCTTTCAGAGAGAGTAATGGCCGTATCCGGGTGTTATCCATCAAGGTAGCTCTGTCCACACTCTGTGCGGGAAAACTCATGGACAAGTTGAGATGTAAGTATAATCACATACATATTTAAATACATTTTCCACAAAATATGATATATTCATTTATGATTTCAAAAACAATTTTACGTTGGCATAGGCCGGCCTAAATCTTTACTCATGCATAATGCACATGAATATTAGACCCCTTTCCAAATGTCATGTTGATCTTGTCTGTCCAATATTTAGTCCGCATACTATAAGATAGCGGCCTTGCATGTAAACCATATCGTAAACTATTGGTATTCGATAAGCTTACTTCTCCCTGCTCCCATTACACTGGGTCCAAGGCAGCTTTACACGGGGTCATACATTTACCCTCATGTCAAGGGGAGGGGAGTGGAGGGGGGGGGGGGGGGTAACATAAGATCCATATGCATTGGTGTCCAGAAAACTGGTGGTGTGCCAATAGTGTAAATTCAACTGATAACATAGTCTAAAAGAATGTTGGCATTCTGGAGGATCGTCTGGGAATTGGGCATGGGAATTCCATGATGGTTGCTAAATTTAAGACGTATGTTATCACGGCAGGCCATCTGCAGAAGCCTGCTGTTTCGAAATATATTTGTATGCCTTAAGAAGATCTATCCTTTTTTCTGTGATGGCAATAACGGACAATGACATCAGGAAAAGCAAATTTTTCTTTCCGATCATATTACTCTGTTTCCTACGTAATTGTGTTAACATACAGTAGCCAATGTGCCAGCCTATCTCTATGGACGTCAGACCTATTGTAGGCGGCCTGCTGGGAAGCACATGTAATCCCAGCGTCCATATTGCCTCCTTCTCAATCCCCTACACACCGCTGCCGCCCCCAAGCGGCACACAATAAACATGGAGATTGTTCTGTAGGTGCGAGGCAAGCCTTGGGGATCTGCCAGTCGGAGGCAATAGAGAACTGCTCCTGAATCAATTCTTGTCACCACCTGTTTCCCTATAAAGGTAGAATTCAGGAAAACGAGCCAGACTACTCCTGCCCTCCCATCCCATGCTGATAGGATCTACTGAGAGATCCAGGGTATGCGGTTGTGGTGCCATATGGGAGGATGGTGAAAGAGAAAAATCTGTGCAGTACCAAAATGTAGTAGTAGTACTGGTCCATTAAAGTAGCAATATATATATATATATATATATATATATATATATATATATATATATATATATATATATATATATATATATATATATATATATATATATATATATATATAATACAATTGTCAATAGTAATTTGTATATTCTTAGGGGTTCACCGATGAGCAGTTAGAAGTCATGCTTAGTGCTATGTACCACAGAACTTTGCATCTCTGAGGATGGGGACAGAATACACCGACTTTGGAGGCCTGCTTCTTACTCTATTCAGCAGAACCACTTTAACAACCGATAGTTACATACTGGCTGTTAAAATGATATTTCATTATAATAGGACGCTAGAATCAGACACGATTTTCGGTACTCCTTTTCCATCTGACCCTGTTCGCAGAGTAGAGGGGAGGAGGTGTGTCCAGCATCAGACCTGACTCCCATATGATATAGGAAAATAGACGACTACTTCTTGGACTCTCCCAAATAATCCAGACTCGAAGATTGCAGTTATTTAGCGACAGATGTTTGACTTGGCTCTCTGTTAATATAATGTCGCCATCGAACGGCTTATCAATCCCATCATAAAGGCTCATCAATCTCTACATACAGAACCTGAGATAATTAAGCACTAAGCACGATTATTTCTGCTTAAGCCGCCTCCTTATAGCTATTTGCTGACAGGAGGCAGCACTGGTTACATAGAGTCCCAGCTGCCCTGTTATATCAGGCAGGACCTGATACTAGTATAAGACTACATATTACCCTTTATAGATGAAGCTGCTGATGATCTGCTCACTGCTCTCTGCTCTCAGCTAATACTGGCCCATGGTGAAGTCATAATTATTGTGATGCAGCTCTTATGATAGACATGATACTGTTCAAGCATTATAGGCAATGGGTACAAGTATCATTTACACATGGTGTCAAAACCATTTCCAGTCACATGGTATGACAAAGCAGGCCCGACCGGTTGGCTTTCTTTTCTCTCTTTTTTGCTTAGCTCAGTTTTAGGCCCTGTTTTATAGTTTTGGCTCTAAAATCCTCAATAACTGTCTGATTTACGAACAATAAAGGTCGGGAAGTAGCAAAAATAAAGAAGGATAAACAAAGGAGGGGGTCAGCACTTTTTGCTACACCCGGTCGCGTTACTGGAAAACAACAGTTTTTTGTCTAATCGCTGTGACAACGGTCTCTCACGTCTGCTTGACCCCAGTCTTGCTGGCTGGTGGTGCGCGAGCATGGTTCCAGCCTAAAGCGTGTGGGATCAGAGCAAAATTTATATAGGACAGCTTCTACCGATTAACCATGTTTGAATGTTAACAGAGAGTGAAAGGGGAGAGGTTAGTATCAGGGCGTTGTTGTCCAGAAATCGGTGCCATGGGTCTTTGCATCAGCCGCATTTACCTTTATTTGATTCTGGTCCTCTTGGACTGGTCCTGTCGATCCAGGCTGTGCTAATCTGAAATCACTGATAGCACTGATAATAGTGAGTCCCTATACATTAACCAGTTAGAAAATCCACAGCTCCCCAATCAGTAAATCCATATTCTCTGCTGGTGACATCCCAACATAAATGTGTTTACATTTACCCAACCCTACCCAACAGGATTGAATCTTCTTCTTTTTTTTTTACCAAATTTTGAAACAAACCCATATTCATTTGATAGTTCTCCCGTGCTATTGGTTGTACTACAGGGCCTTTAGTGAGATATAAAAATCTACTTTTGGACCATGAACGTAGAGTTCAGCGTCGGGAAAAACATATTTGTACATCATTTTGCACATGTCTATAAGCTGATCAGCCAGTCAAAACGGTGGTCCGTGAGTTGAGGCAGGAAGAGATAAATGCTTTCATCTAGGTTCAAATAAGACTAGAAACGTTCTCCGTCTTTTCCCCTGAATTGCACTACAATGCTGCTACTGTTAGGGCTGACAACGCAAAGCCGCCCCGATTCAGGTTGGCCCTATTATATCGGGGTCCCGGAAGACTTGTATATAAATATGCCCCAGGCTGCAATGCCTCATATACACAACAATGCCACAGGCAGTTCCTCTTACATATATAGGATAAAAGATAACCGGGCTGGGGTATTAACACCTCCCAAAGCGGATACACCTTCCCCTGCGCCCTACATAACATATACCGTGTCAGATGTGTATGTGAAACACGATAGGGATTTTGTATTAATGAAGTAATGAATCAGCAACATGTATATCAGCTGTACATAATGTATGAATGTTGTCGTCCTTTCCCGATATTCATGCATGTAAGGCCCAGTCTCTTATGTTTAGAGGGATGGTAATAATTATTTAGTTCATGTCAGAAGCTACAAGTAAATCTTTAATATGGAGAAGTTTATCCATGTCCAACCACTTCATATATCTTGGAGCCTGCTGTATAAAGATGTCCACATTTCTGCAATCTTTGCAAGGTCATTGACCAATAGTAGTTATGATGTGTACATTGTCTCGGTGTATGCTCCGTGACAAAGGGTTGAACATATTCTGTTGTTTTTTTCAGAAATACATAATACCTGATGGAGATATCAACATTGCTGACAACTTTCTCTAACGCATTAAAATAATTAATTCTCTATTTCAGATGTATTCACACAAATCTCCGACTCTAATGGCTACATGGTGCGTACAAAGTTCGATGAGTACTTGAGGGAGGTATTAACGTTACCCACCGCTGTCTTCGAGGGACCATCCTTCGGTTACAACGAGACGGCGGCACGAGCATGCTTTGGAGACGTGAGTTTTCTATTTACTTTACTCTTTTCTGTTTGAATCAGCGTTTTATACTTTACAGGCATAGATGTCTTGGATCTATTTCTCAAATATTGAGGGTGAAGGTGGCTGATACATGAGGTTGCTTGTCTTTTCTATTTGCTTCTGCTATGGACCCATCAGATGTTGCGCCTCACACTCACAGTACGTGTCAATGTCTAAATATGCAAACAATGGTTTTAAGTCTACTTCTAGGTAGCAGGCCTTGGTGGCTGATCCACCTTATAATGCAGGATATTACCAATACGCCAGATCTACTTCTCTATGTTTTAGCTGTAACAGAGATCTAGAATGCTTTAGCAGTTGTAAACAGGTTAGCTTTTTCAATTTCCTATTATTACGTCGAGCACTTCAAAGGATATTAATCCAGACCAAGTTCCATGTCTTGAATATTCATGGAGTGACATCCGAGCGCTCAGTTGTGTGCCTGAAGGGCAGATGGGGAGAGGCTTAATGGTACAGAAACAACGAGAGAAGTCAGAAGTGGGAGTGGATATTTTCATCGGTATTATTTAGGGTACTATTTTGTCCTGCATGCTATATTTATGCGTGTGCATGGCTCCTGCCTTCGACGTCTAGATGTCGCCTTTCCCCCATGAAGTATACTTATATATTACATATTGTGTTACATGTAAATGGTAACCCTTAATGACGGAAAGTTAAAGACAAAGAAATTTAAGAAAGGAAGAGTGGCTGGAGGCTACTAAGCCCGGGTTACTATGAGAAGCTTTGCATAAGAGACGGGGATAATATACCTCAGGGCTTTGCATAACTACGGGAGCAACTAGAATAGTATGCGTATATATATAGAGGTCTCTAAGAATGCAGCAAGTCCAATAATGCTGCTGTTAGGTGACTTTAGACCAAGACGCTGCTCAGCGGCAAACGTAAGATGATGGAGTGAGACCTAGTGCGTCACCTGGTGGTAAATCCTGCCGCGCCTGCGCACACACTACTTCCGGTGGCGTCTGGTTTGACTGAAATGTCGTCTGCAGCGTCTGATAAATGTTCTTTTTAGATTACGTCAACAGAGGGAGTTATATAGGGGTATCGCAGGTTGACTGCTCCGTCATAATACTTCTGGTTGTAGCAGAACGTTGAAGCTATAAGTATGATTTAGGTCACTCAAAACTGACAAATGGTTTACAAATAGAGGTCTACTTGAAATAGTGAAGGGAATTCTTGCTTTTTCTTCCCCTGATATTCAGGTTGAGGGGATTGCAGTCGCATTGCGAACCAGAGTCACATTTCAGTAGTTATAGTTTATTTACATTTAAATTTACACTAAAACAATATTTGTCTACTATTTTCTTACCACAGTGTTGCCTGATATAGATCCTGTTAGATTTATCTGCACTTCACTCCCGCTGACTTGTATTAAGGGTGTTGGCTTGTATGATATCTTTGGGTGATGGCTGCTTATACAGCTTGATCATTGATATGGGTCTACAATATTAGATCTTGAGCGTCCACTCTCCAGTCGAATGTTTTGTTGGTCTGTGATAAATCTCAGTAATAACTGCTGAATAAGCTTTAGAGAGTGACATTGTGAGACTTAATCTTAGACTAGTCAATGTTTATAACCAACCGCCATCAGCCTATTTTGACAAGCACCATACGTGGGTACTTGGAGGTGATATCATTAATGCTTCCCAAATGTGTATTTGTAATAGAAAGATAAGACGTAGTTTGGTGTGGTTATTGTTGTTGTCTATTGACTATGAAAATGTATTCATATCACAAATTTGTGTCTGCAGGGCCCCAAGATCTTCATAAATCTCTCACGGGTATGTTATCATGGTACATCATGATTATCATAATTACTAATCAGATGAGTGCTCCGTGTGTTTGATGAGAAAACATCACTGACAGTTTGGTTTGACTGACAACCTCCGTGAGTAGTATATGACAATATATTTAAGAAGCAGGTACAGGTATACACTGTGAACCATGGCCTTATAAGTTCCATTTCATATGTCATTTCATTCGGGAAGGGAGTGCAAAACCCATTACATTATTTTTCCACTCGATCATGTATAGATGTCCTTCCGATAGGTAATTCATCGTGATATGAGGCGCAATAATTAAGATTCTGCTGAGATGTCAGGGTCAAGCTAGGTTGTAGGAGGACCCTCTTTTGATAAGCGAATAACTATAAGAGTAAGTTCCATGTTAATTAGCCAGGGCTAGAGTTCAAAAACAGTTTAGGAGTACTCAAAAATATATATTGAGAATGGACATGCTAATTGACACAATAAATTAAGGTTTTCCTAAAAGCCCTCCGCACGGTAAAAGCACAAGGTCGAGATTGAAAATATGAGCAGAGGTCAAATGTCCTATGTTGAACAGAAGGGGTCAGGGGTCAGTGAGCAGCTCAGGCCTAACGAGCAGCTCACTGAGTTATTCATGTCCACAAACAGGCCTCAAAGGGCGGCGAGCAGCTCAGGGTATCTGTCATCTTACAGGTTAGAGCAGCCCATGGAGAGTGTGTAAGGCTTCTTAGATGTTGTATGGCTAAGTGCACAAAGTGGGTATATCGAGGCTGTCTAAAGGTTGCTGTATTGATCAAGGTTATATGGTTTGGAACAAGAAAGGGTTAGACGCAAGTACGGGTATACTCCAGGCGGAACGTGGATATTATCTTTTGCATAATCTTAAGTATAGTCTTAAATCAATATAACTATACAAAACATAGTCAGAAGTGTATCTGAGTAAATGTTGACAATGGAAGTTAGTTCATACAGATCATCTGGGTGACGTCACTGTATGTAGTCACTTAAGGTGATACAGAAAAAAATAAAATGATGATCTTAGTGTTAGTACTGAGACTATACCTTTAAGATTACAATGACAAGCGGGCTACAGGTGAAGTCAGTACCACGGTAAAGCGAACCCCATAGGGAACTAGATACCACCGAGAAGTGAACCTATTGGACAGCTTGGTACCATTACAAGCAGATTGGCCAGTTTGTGCGCCGGGGTTCTCAGATAAGTACCGGGCACAATTAACCGATGGGGCGTTAACGTAAATTACTTTTGTATTTTTCAAATCATGGGAGGCTAAATAAACCCTTCCTCAACTATGGATTTTGCTATCAAACTAGAAACTCGAGACTGATAGAACCTCATTCCCATAGAAGAGAGGAAGTACTGATAATACAATTAATGTAGGCCTACAAAGGCAAACCTAATGTCCATTTGTTTCCATCTTCAACAAGTGTTTACTCTTTGCCTGTGTGAGAGTTTTGTGTTGCATCTCTGAGACAGGTGCCTCCTCTCATATTTCTATATTTGACTAAACCCACTAACCCCCTGGCTGAGGAAGATGACCTAACGATCTTTTAGTAAATGTCTTGACATTTGAGATCTGAAAGTATGATCTTCAAAATGTTATCAAAAGCATGTGAACTATTCTTCAAAATGTCACCAAAGATTGTGATCTATTCATCAAAATGCTATGAAGGATAGTTCACTTAAAGATATGTAGCCCTTGTGGGAAAAGGCGATACAATGTGTCTGTTCTAGTAACTACACTTTGGCATTGGCAAGCATTCACAGCCAGTAACGTCTCAGCATCTGCAGGTGCACAATTACAACAATGAAGAAGTCATCTTACCAATATTAATTCCATAGACAGAATTGTACGGCTTATTAGCTTATCCATCAATCTCTAGGATATCAAAACTTGACAAATGAGGTATGAGCGTCACTCAGACAGTTAAATACAATCATTCTTAACTCAAACCAAGGTACATTCATCTTCCCTGCAGTGGCGTAGGAAAAGGGGGGGCCAGGGGGGCCCGGGCCCCCCAATCACAGAGGAGGGGGGGGGGGTCTGAATATGTTTGGGCCCCCCAAAATTTGTCAAAACTGTAATAAAATCCACACAATTTCCAACTGTTACCTCTCTCGGATAGGAAAAAGTGGGTACAGAGGGGCCTGGGCCCCCAATCAGAACAAAAGGGGGCTCAAATACTTCTTTTCTATACAATACAATATACAAGTCTGTATATGATACATCATTCATAAAGGCCCATGTCTAAAGTTGGTCGGAGTGGGCCCCCCCTGGGCCCCCCTCAATGAAGATTTGCTTCCTACGCCTCTGCCCTGCACTAATGAGGTTAGGACTACATACTCCTTTTATTTTAATTTAGATAGGAAAGAATATAAAAATCTCTGCCACTCAAATAGATCTTCAAGCTCGACTTCTGACCCCAGTTTGAATTAGCAAATCTTTAAACTGGAGAAAGATGTTAGGGTTTGGTATTTTTAACTACCAGCTTGCAAAACATAGAAAAAGGCCTCAGCATCTTCAAAGACCTGCTGGCTGGTGGCCTTTTACCAGGCTGTTATCCTACCTTGACTAATCAAAGAGTTGCTCAAAGAGCTGCTCTGGAGCTGCTCGCCTCCTCACCCCCTCATCTAATCAACCCTCCCCGGGCACACATCAAACCACCAGCTGTTTGATGCTGGGACATTAGTCTACCACCAGGGCCAATGTGGGTGTTGCTATGAATGAGGGTGTGCTAAATATAGGTGGGTGATAATAGGAAATGTTCCCCAGGATAATAACTTAAATAAGATGAGATGCAAAGGTTGAGGTTTCAGACAAAGGTACTCATTATTGCTCTAGAAATAAATCTTAAGTGAAACCTGTCAAAAGATCGAATAGAGTATAAGCATTGATAAGTATTCCCAAACACACTAAAGCAGCAATAGTGTTGGGAATGCAGGAAACCTACCCGATGGATTTGGCAATGAACTAGCTGATAACCATTTGGAGGCATCATAATGCCTTCAGGATTCATGCTCATTCATTGTCACTAGGCTACACGTTAACACAGTGCCGACAAATAAGGACCAAACGCTGAATTGGTGCTAAGAATGAAGCACGTGAGTAATACTGTGCTGCCTTCAACGGCATTATCTTAAGGGGTGCAGAGTTGCCATTAATCGTTGGATTAAAAGCTTGCCCATTTGACCTGTTTCAGAAACAAGGTGTGAGTTTGCAAATCACCTCTCACCACTGTTGACCCCTGAGACCCGGATCAATCAGCAGTCAGCTCTCATGTGTTGAGAACTGCAGACAGCAACCAATCAGTAATCAGCTCTCATGAGCATCTCACCACTGCTGGGAGCAGCTCACCAGCAACAATTCACTCTCCACCAGATACTTGGTATGCGGCACATGCTGGTCAGGGTATCCAACCGGAGGGATACCCTGTGTTCCACCGGAAGGAAGGTGGAGAGTCTGTCCTGAATAAATCCTGCACGCTGATTGGCTGATAGGTGTTGCTCTCCCAGCAGCTTCCTGCTGTTCTATCTCTGCTACGGACATTTGATCCCGTTATTGATTTGAAGGCTATTCATCAGGTGTTCGTCTTGGTAGCAGTGTATTCGTCGATGAGGGTTTGAACCAATACTTTCCGATAAGCTAATCCAATTCCCCTGATCTTCCAATACCAGCCCCGTGATCTGGATAATATTATTGTGATATTGAACTACTAAGGCAAATACATCGACCATGGAATTTGAAAACGTCCCCCTACAATATCAAAGTGCTAAATAGATAGTGCTGAATATGATCCTTAAGTGTTGGAAATAATAATATCATACTTGGCCCTTATATTATAAGAGCCAAGTGGCAGCTATTTGCATTTCTCGGCACTCTGGGGCATAGAGTGTGGTGCAGTCCAATCTGACTACTACAATTCCTTAAGTCAACAACTTTATTTATCGCTAGCATCATCGAGTGAGTCCTATGAGTGACGTCACAGTCCTTGATATATCACAACAATATTTTTCACGGGGGGGGGGGGGTGTAATATAAGCCTATTGGTTATCCCAGATTGTGAGGCTGCAAATCCTTGATATCATCATCCGCTTAGGCTTACACTATTGTAAGGTGGTGAGAAGCCTGCTTAAAGGATGCTGGTTCCAAAGGTCGTCATGTGTGTGGACACAGTGGTGTGCCGATATTGAATCTTATGTTCATTGTCATATTCATGATAAACTTGGGATGACCTTTGCCTGCCTGCCCACACGCCACCCACACAGTGATATAAAGTGTCAGTTTTGTTGATTACAATGCGGAATTTGATGATTGACCACACCCTGGTGCTTCTACAGGTCACCTCGCGCCATGCTGTATCACTACACGTCCTTCCATAATCTCTATCTGTCTTCTCTGTCTCTGTCTGTCCCTCTCTTTCTCTGTCTCTCCATCTCTGTCCCTCCGTCTCTGTTTCTGTCTCTATCTCTGCCTGTTTGTCTCTTTCTCTGTCTCTTTCTCCCTTTCCCCTCTATTTGTTTGTTTGTAATTATTTATTTAGACTGCTCATTACATAGGCCTATAGCCTGTATTGTTGTATAGAACAGTATACAGGGCTCTTTACGCAGCTCCCCTCTCTACATATCTCTCTACCTCTCCCCCCTCTTTCCTCCACCTCTCCACCTCTCCCCTCCCTACTCCCACTCCTCCCACGCACACATTCTTTCCTCCACCCTGCCCCCTTTCAATTAATATCACAGACAAATCACCACGCCCATTCTTTCCCCTGATATTGCTACTCATTTCCTGTAATAAATATAAATCCATACAATGATCAGATAACAGAGCCCATACACAAGGAGACGCAACGTAATATCATCCAATATTGTAGGGTTTCTAACAGACCTATCCCTTTACACAAATAGAAATAAAGAAAACCTTGTCTGTCAACGGGTGCATTCTGTGTAACCTTGGATTTGTTTCATGCCAAATTTAGCTGATTATTCCCAAAGGCGCATGAGAGGGTAGTCGTGTAGCTGAGCCATAATAGGAGAAAATAGAGGGTGATCTGGGTGCCCATATGTCTAATGCTATAAGCGTAGGGGTGCTATTGACAGACCTGTCATGTTGTATGAAGGGTGGTGGTGGAGGGAGGGGGGGGGGTCTGAGGTCTAGAATTGCTCAAGTCCTAGATTAGACAACATGAGTTCTTTTCTTGGTTTGTTAATAATACCAAAGCATGAGCGATTAAAGAAGACTCCAAGGTACATGTATATAGCCAGTCAAGATATATAAAACGATCGCTGTGCTTGTATCATTCTGGTAGTAGTTAACGGAAAATGAATACACTTGGTATTGGCCTTCCTGTTTTATTTCACAGTGAATCGGGAATATATCTCTAGATAGATTTAAATCCTTACTCGGTAGGGTTCCTAAAATTGATAATGAAGATGCAAAATAGCAGCAACGTTGGGTAGTCACATCGACTCTCCATGCAGATGATCATTATCATTTACAGACTTAAAAGAGGGGTGAATTCCAAAATAATAATAGATTTTAAAATACAGTTTCCTCTTTGTAGTATGTAGGCCATAAGATTATATGCATATATAGTTCCTGAAGGAAAAGTTTGGCATGTTCATTAAAATTCTTTCAAAATATGAGGGCAATTCCCTTATGTTGTTCCTGTGCGATGGAACAAAAACTCAGATGGCATTACGTATTCATATAGGGGGTGTGCAGATGGTACTTTATGTATTAGAGAGTGATGTATATTAATAGCCCTTTTATATACTAGGGATTCGTTATCTCCCCTCATCCTTCATGACACACATATAAACAGCAAGATACATACATATGAAGGGATGTTATTCATTCTGGACAGGTAATTTCAGCCCCATGAGTTATTATTTCATCACCCAGTCTCATTCTAATGCTGCCTATACAGGAATAAATTAATTCATATGCATTGCAGCCTATACCGATATAAATTAGTAATGTATTGGCAGTCATTGACGTCTAAAGGTCACAGGGGCTGCTGCCAATAATTCATTTTCATTACTGCTTTGTCATTCAAATTTAAGTAATTTGACATCTAAAACCACCACCTTTGTATATATTGGTCTTTGTTTCAGCATTCACCTCGTATTTTCCAGGGGGGGGGGCGATATTTGAAAACAACTTGGTTGTCTCTAGGCGCAACATTGTGCATATCTTCCTATTGCTCATTGACAACATGTCCACATCTATAACCGAATCCCCTCATGTAACACAACACACATTTCCCTGTACCAATGTCTAGTGCTAAGCCTGTTTGCATGCTTCACCATGCATTTGCATAACTCATTGTAAATGACCATATCACATGATTGTCCGCTTGTATGTACAACCCAGCTCTCCCCATGTGTGTGTTAGACCTAACTGATAAAGCATAATCTCAGAGATATCGTTGATAAGGGTTGTTAGCACTGGTTTTAGGGTACACAGTCATACAAATGCATTAGGAACGGGTGGGGGTGGGGGGTCAGCCAAGAAATTCATCATTCACCGGCAGACTACCACTGCTGACCTGTTAATACTAGGCTATACTATCGCCATCATGGGGGGTACAGAGGGGTCCCCCCCTCAGGTCGGAAAGTCGCCGAAATTAAGGGGTCCAGGTCGCAAAGTCGCTTTTTAAGAGCATCTTTACTATTTTTCCAAAAGTCGCCAGGTCGCTTTAATTATTGTAGCAGGTCGCCAGGTCGCCTGGAAAACAGGCCAGGTCGCCAGGTCGCTTTTGACCCATCTGGACCCACATCATGTTTGCTAGTACCAGACTCGGCTGGTTAGAGGGACAGTCAAATTGAGCCAATGCTGTTCAAGATCATGTGCTGCGAAATGGCTTCTCAGGCCTCAGGCCCTTTCCTTATTTCGATTCCGAACAAAAATATGGAGCATATCACTCAGAACCCCAACATGTCTTTGTAGAAGCCGTTGGAGCTCGAGTAAAACCAATTAGCCTAGATCTTTTAGAATAAATGGGTAAAATGTCTATATTGAGACTGAGCTCAGTGATGACAAAAAGAGCAATTCTGATTGGTCACATGTGTGCATGAGTCTGTAACAGCTGCTTTGATTGGTCATGCACTGAACAGATTCTTTGTGCTTAGAGTCACGCTAGCACTGGGTGCTAGATCACGAAAACTCTGAAATAATTATATTGCTTAGTGATACCCTCTGGGGGAAGCAGTAGGAACGCTTCATGCTGACTATGTTCCTGTCTGAAAAGGGATCCCATGATATAATTGTGACAAATACTTGATGTCAAGAACACTTAACAGCTACCGTACTTAAATGTGTAGATTGAAGTTTGACATAATATAATACTCAGATTGTCTTAATATCAATTAACGCTATACACTGTGTGATGAGATCAGGAGATGCCAATGTTGCACCCAATGGGCATCCAGGGAAGTGTCTGCTCTTGTCATGCTATCGCCTGATGATATCCGAGGAACCTCTAATTATATCCGTTATCCCTGAAGGTATCAACGTATGCCAAAGGATATAAGGCAGAGCTAAAAGGACAAATTCCTCAGGGTTGCCTAAAGATATCCTCACAAAGGAAGATATCTTCAAAGGGGCATGAAGTCAAACTGTTAGCTGGGCCTGAAGCCAGATCCGGGAATATTGGAAGCCACTTTGAGAAGAGTAAATGTTAAAGTTATTGGAAAGGGAAGTGTCCTGACCCTAGATATTTACAGCTTTGTATACTGATATTAGTTTTAATCGAAAAGTATGTTTTAGGTAGCAGGGTTAAGAATTTCGCAGGATAGATATTTTGCTAAGATGCCGCAGCTTCTTTCTATGACTTTGAAAATGCTATGTAGGTTAAACGGTGGTTGACCTGAATATTATATGCACACTGAATGTATTGAACATACAGTCTATCATAGACCAATTCATCTCATCCTACACCTAGGGCCCCAAGTAGGGGAATGTTATGAGACACACAAGGTCCCTTTCTTAAAGACGTTTTAGTTAAGTGAACAATTTTCTGATAATCTGAATTACAATACAATATAGAGAACTTTTACTTAGGTCTTGAAGCAATTTCAGACACAACTTACTCTCATCTAGAGTCATGCAAATCCCTTCTCTCTCGGTGTCAGTGCGATCCACTCAGGCACCACTTCACGTGAGACTAACGGTATTCTGCCCTTTTAGAACATCCCCAAGGGCTGGGTGGCCATACTTCACACTAAAGTCTTGGCTTTAGTAAAATCTCGGTCGGACACACGACTCCCTGGGGGAGCCAGTTCTCTGCGGTCATCCCTCTCCAAAGTAAGGTTGTGTTTCTCGAAAGGAAGAGATTCCCCCGAGGTGGCATTTCTTGTCGCTGTGAGGATTTCCTTGAGAGGTTTTTGTCTTTTTGTGTTCCGTCATTTGTCTGTGGGTTCTAGGACTGTTTTCCCAAGGCGGTTGGCTCACTGAGGTGGCCTCTCTGGTCTATAGTAGCGGAGAGGTGAGGAATGGTACTCAGGTCCAGAGAGAGGTGATAAAACATGAACAGAGTGGCAGAAGGGGAAAGGGTGGTCCTCTCTAAACTAAATCAATTTCAATTGCGTGTTCTTCTACTGCATACAGTACAGAGATACTCCTAGATGATAACGGCAATTCAGGGCATTTCTGAACTTCTGAATTTCTTCGTTTATCTTAAAAAGGCCTATGAACACTTTTGACTATTGACTCTTGTCTTCTATCTTTTGATGGAATTGTTTGAATGTCTTAACTACTATTATCAGGAAAAGAGCATTTTATTATATAGGTATAATGTTTTACAGCACTTAAACATATTGCCTTTGTAGTAGTCTGCAAATCATCAGCACAATAGATAGTTTTCAGAGCAGTTAGACTTGAGCCCATACGTGTATCCCTGTCTGTACCCTACTGCATGTTCGTGCTGGCTGGCTGACCGACTCCAAGCACCTAACCCCTGTACAATACATTACACCCCGACCTCACGTGCCTGCAGTCTGCTGCCCTATCTGATAAGGGAGAGCCCTCCTTATCCACAGTCACACCACCAGGGGTGTGGTCCTTGCAGTCCTCCCTCCAGCACCCTCCAGCACTGCCCCACTCCATAGGGCTATCGTCATCCCAACCCCAGCCCTGTGCATGGAGGAGTTCAATGACATTATAATAGTCTGTTAACCTATGATCATTGCTTTGACACTGCCCTGGCCGCTACAACACACGTCCACATGTGTCTTTATTAGCCGTGCTATAGATCTGCTCACCTTGATCGCCTAGACCAACCCTACCACCACCCACCGATGACCCCTACCCTAAACATAAGGAGACCCTATCACCCCTGGCTGCCTGCCCCTCTCTGTCATAGCTATCGGACTGCCTCCAGGGACTGCTGGGTAGGGAGCAGGACTCTGGTACAGTACTAGTATCTATGTTATCGATCACCTTAACCATCGGTTATAGGACCTGGAGCCCAGACCTGGAGGCACGAGGGGGCAGGGGGTGAAGGAGAAAGTGGCCAGTCACATGGCAGCAGGCTATGTTATAGATAGGCTGCTGCAGGTCATAGACTCCATAGTTGTATTGCCACGGTCTAGTTTTATTAATGCTCATGGCCCCTACTATAGTGTTACAGAGCCTGTACGTATTAATCTCCGGTGTCTCAGGTTTCCCTCCCTCACTGTCTTGGTTCGATGCTGCAGAAACTGTAGTGTATTAGTAGCTGCAGCCTATACTCCCAGCTAGCTCCCCTGGCTCCTGTTCCAAAATTTCAAAGTCTGCCCTTGGTATATATACTGTTCACTTCATTATCAGCTTCCCCTACCATTCTATGGTGAGTTTCTCCTTTATCTGTGGCTGACATAGTAGGTGCCCGGGGTAGTTCTGTTCTGCACGTGACCCTGTACGTATATAAGACGGTTCTCCGTCTTACTCCGTCTCCACTCCCTGCTGAGGCTCACCACCACCACCTGCAGTCTGTCACCTGACTCCCTGATTTTTAAAATTGTTGGTTCATGCCTACTCCTATTATCAGTTTTTCTCTTCTCCAGCCACCTCTCTTTACTGCCTTTCTCCATTTTCTTTCTGCTTTTTCTTCTCTCTCTCTTTCTCTCTCTGTCTCTCTCTGTCTCTGTCTCTTTCTCTGTCTCTGTCTGTCTCTGTCTCTCGTTCTGTCTGACAGTCTCTCTCTCCCTCTGTCTCTCTCTCTGTCTCTCTCCCTCTCTAGAGCTGTCTCTCTATGTTTGTCTCTGTGTGTCTCTGCATGTTTTTCTCTCGCCCCCTCTCCCCCCACCCCTCTACAACCACTGAGACTACAAACTACCTGTCTGAAATGTGCACTTTCCCAAGTAATTAGGTATGACAACTAAACTGCTCACGGGACATTCATACAGCTTACAATAGTCTCATTCTCTCTGACCTCCTGCTAAATATAAACATGCCTAGAGACATGCAACATGCCCATCCCTATGCTTGACGCAACGAGTGAACTTTAAAGAGCAGATTCTCTAAATTCTATACAAAAAGCAATGCAGTGTTGCAGAGGAGGCAATACCTCAGGGAACGATAAAGAGAGTAGGAGGTTAGAGTGGGATGTACTGGAATCACTGAGTCACCTGGCATAGAATAAGCTGACACCAGCAGAATCCTAACCTGTCAGTGTCACAGGAAAATAGACATTGTAGCATGGCATATGAGTCACAAGTCCCCTTCATGCTGAACCCGCAGTGGCACAGATGGGCCTACTGAGCAGGTTAAAACATGAGCAGGTAATTTCAACTCTGTCTCTCTCAGTGTAGAGACGTCTGTTTAAGCATGCTTAGCCTTCATGAGAAAGAACAGAGATTGGATACATAGGGTACTGGTACATAGCTGAGATAAGAAGGTAAGTCTTACTTTTGTGTGAAACGTATGCATAGGACTGTCTGTAGATACGCAGAGAAAAGAAAGAGGCGCATCCCCAAGGACGGGAGATAGTTTGCCTCTTTGTATAGATGTGTAGCCAATACGAATCTTTGCTCACTTTACAGGACGTCTGGTGTTCGTTATATAGCACAATTGCAAATACTTTTTCTGTATTTGCCGCAGCAAATATATAGAACTGTTGAAATATTATGGCATATGTTAAGTTATAACGGCCATATAGCTCTGTCATAGCTTATAACAAGTCAGGTGGAAGCAGCGGCTCCTGATAGTGACAGCCAGACGCCTGCTGTAACACGATAAACCATCCAATAACAACAAACAGAGATAAAATTGGAAAAGATAACAAGCACTAAGTGCATCACCCCTGCTGGAGGATTCGTATTCGGTTAACATCTCCCTCTATGGTGCGTTCTCTTATAGCATTTTTGGGAGGCTAGTTAGTGTTGGTAAATAATGATTTGCATCAAATGAACTCACCTATCGCTTTGTTTGTCAATCGAGCTTTCACGCAATTTCTTTCATATGTTCTCCTTTATATTTAGAAATCAAATATGGAAAGAATCAAATAGATCTGATAGTGTTGTGACGGTCAAATCATGTCGCCTCATGACATTCGCTGGTAAATTGGGCTTGATATGCTCAAAGTTATCAGTGTGTGTATCCTATATAAACATACTGTATGCAATTATGTTCAAAACAAAACATAAACGTACCATTTTGTGAGCATAAGGAAGGAGAAAATGAATAACAGCCCTACCAGCCCAACAGACCTACCACCTAGTGCATTAAGGTCTCCCTCCCTTCTCACTGCCCCCCTCCTTCAGCCACCACTCCATGTCCCCCTCCATGGAGGGTAACAAATTAAGATGGCAGAATCTGGTTGTTTCTCTGACAACTGCCTCCATGGAGATTTCCTTTTTGTGTTTTATTTTTGTGTTTTTGTTCCCATTGAGGAGCTGTGGTAATTAGTATTGATTAACTTAAGCCATCGAGTGCACTTAATTCACACGTTGTTGGACCGGTATAAGGAAGGACGGAGGCGAGTTTATCGATATCAGATTTTGTGAGTCTCAGTGGATATGCTTACTTTCATTACTCTCGGTACATACACTGATGTACCAGAGACTATATTGATCAATTAGCCATAGAAGGGGAATATTAGCTGGATCAGAAAAAGGTTCTGCAACATTATGATACTGCCTATTATCAGAGAAGCCATGGGCTAGATCTCATGCATAGAACTGATGAATTAATGCGCAGTGTTTTATCTTGTGTTCTGAATATGTTACCTCTGTCCCATTTCCCCACCCCATTGTCCTATTTGCTACAACGATAACCCTCTCTTGTTCTGGGAGTCGTTGTTTCTGTTTAACCCTAATGTGACATGGTGATCCCATCATTTTCTCTATGGTATTAAAATGTCATTGGCCTCAAGCTTCGTTGGTAGGAAGGCTCTTGGAAATAGCAATAGCAGAAAGTACCCAAGCAACCCCGCGCAGAGTATCGTTCCTGTGTAACTGCTCAAGGTATATATTCGGTATTGGCTGCATTACCCTGGCCGATCCACTCTCCTCGTGCATTTGTTTATATACATATGCAGCTTGTGTAAGCCTTGGAGGAGTATTGTGTCTGTAAGGTCTTTTGGTATTGCAGTGATGGCTGAATTGTGCCCCCTATAACAAATGGTAATCCTACTACAAAGACACCTTGGAAATTCCCAGAAAGAGGGACATTCCTCCCCGAGGCTGATTCATTGCCCGGAATGCTTTGGGGAGGTGTAAATGGGCTTTTGACTCCCTTTGACCCGAAAGTGGTGGGTCTCTTTAGTTCCGGTTCCTATGGTATTGATGTGGGATCTTGGGAGTCCCTGGATGAGGGCAGACAGAGGGGGTATCTACGTACAAGGAGCCATAAAGGCTGGATAAGCTGCTTTGTGGCTTTCATAAGACAATAACCCTTTTGTCCACAACATCTCCGCAACATTACACTCGTCCTGTCTATGGCTTTAAGCTACCGTATTTATCTTCCCCCCTCTCCTCCTGACTCTGTCGCTGACTTTGTATCAATCCCTTTCCCTATATGTCCCTCTCGTCCTCTCTCTATCCATCTCTTTCTACCCCCCCCCCCCATCTCTCTCTCTCTCTACGTATTTTTCTATGTACTTGCCTCCTATCTCCTATTCATTTTCTAATTTCTCTCTGTTTATAATTGGAACGCTGATCATAACGGATAAAGGTGTGTACTGAATGGCATATAGTACGGGCCTCTATACATAGGGGCCCTTTCACGTGGACAGGGCAGGAACAAAGAAGCAATAATTCATTAATTATAAAAACCATTAAGCGAGTGAATACCCACGGAGATCTGCCCTATGTTCAGGAATCGCATTATAACCTGCGTCATACATTCTGTTTTGAATGGGCTATTTCGGACACAGAACCTGACTTTTGTGGACTTTAGGATTATGATAATTTTTATATGAATCTTTTGTTGCACTGTATGTATGTTCCTTTATTTATCTTGATAATCAAATTGAAGCTCTTACAATATCCAGGGTTTTGTCAAAAAAAGTTTTTCATTATTTTACAGATGATTGAGGCAGTTTCTATCTACATTGGCCCACTTTTATCATGAAATACATTCTTACCTTTGTGTTAGATACTTCAAGACTGCCATACAAGTGTCCCTAATACATGTACTCTGACATAGCTATTCCTGGTTGCACTTTGGCTTTACCAGAAGGGAGCAGGTAGACAGGTGGGTACAAACAGTAATTGGATACATTCAGGAAGGACACTGGGTGGAAGCCACTTATGAAGCCATTTTAGTGAGGCCCACTGGCTAGAAGCCACTGATGAAGCCATTCTAGCACAGCCCAACTGGACACAGGATAATTAGAGCCGTATACAGCATAGGTCAACTGTACGTATTAGTGAGTGTGTAGAGACACTAATGAACTACTACCTAATAGGATGTGACCTTTGGGAACCACACATATTTCCATTCTAAATCCCATCCGTCTCCACAAAATCCTCTGTGTGTCTCTCTCTCAATCTCCAAGTTTCTCTCTCACCCAGCGGTCCTTTCATCTGTCATTCTCTCAGACCTGCTTGTATAGGTATATGTATGCCTATCCTTATTAACTATGATTTGTTCCAGAAAGTCTTTAATTTGACAGCGCATCTCATGTTTATCGGAAGTGCACCAGCAATGAACTGTCAGAGATCTGGAACCTGGACTTAAATATAATTATTTGCAAAAAGGGATGAGCAGCATTGTGAAATCTTGAAAAGGCTTATATTACTTCGCGTTTGCCTTCTTATCTGATTTGATGGTATAGAAAACTATAATATATAGAGAGATAAAGAGGAAAGGACCAGAAGCCGTAGTGGCATGGCGTCAGTATTTATTACAAAGAATCCCCTATTGCCATATCTGGCAGCTGCCTCCTGTAACAACTATAAAAAGAGTCGACATGTCTGCTGACACATCTATTCATGGGAGATATCAGACATCTGCCAGAAAGGTGAAGTACAAAGTAGAAGGCATTGCTACGTTCCCTCCTCCATGGTTGTATGACTTGGCAGCAGGGTGGTGTTGGCCTGCCTTGTTGGTATACACAGACCTAGTTGGCATGGCGCCTGGTGTCAGATCCTCTGTACATCCTGCTGTGCTCCTCCAGGGGCTGATGTTCAGACCTGCATGTAAACAGGGTAAATATGGGCAGGGTAGGAGGCCACACAGAAGTATCAACCAATGTACCTAGCTAGTGCTACAGTGTAGCCATTTTAGGACATCCTATCTGCTAATAAAGCATTATCCTTTGGTTCCTTCTTCTTGATTGGATTTGAGCAACAGCAATGCAATGTTGTATATGATTTAGAGACAAGCCTGTGTCTATTGTGGTAAATATGGCGGAGGCTAGACTATGAAGACTGTGCTCTAAATAGTATTGTTGTGATTTATGGATGGTAATGGTACTTTATATATATAGTTACATATCTATTTTTTATATCGTTACAATATCATGGCCGCAGCGATCTCATAGAGAGATAGAAGTAGCCTTCCAAATCCGATCGTCCAGGTCATTGGTAAATAGATCGGTAACGTGCATATCGGGAACACCACGCTTAGCTAATATCCAGGCCACGGTCTCTCCAGGGTTGGGTAAGACTGGTAGAAAAGATGAGCTGAAAACAGTCAGTTGGTAGGAGGTGAGTGAGGGGGGCGGGATGGGGAGGAGAAGACAGAGTGGGGGATATGTAGGCACTGATTTCAACTTGCTAAATGATGTATGGTGGAGGTTGGCCCTACCACTCCTCCCCCAGTACCCACCTATAGCAGGTAGCTACAGAGACTAGACAGGTGAGACGGCAGCAGGAGGAGCAGCTTAACGGGTCTGCCGCTGCTGGAGGTGGTGGTGGAGGCATTAACAGGTCTATCCTGTGGTAGAGGTGATATTACAGGGTGTAGACACCTGTCTATCACTCACTATCAGATCACATCTCTGGTACCTGCACCTGCCATCCTCTCCTGTATTTTACATCTCCCCTCCTCCTCTATCAGTTCCTGTGGTAATTAGCTCGCCCCTCCTAATCTGACCTCCGACATCAGCGTCCTATATTGCCCATCCCGTTCCTTTTATTCTGACATTGCTCACTGGGACTATTTACTGTCTTCATATCGTCTTCCCTTTCTCCCTATCTGCAAACGTCCCTGTCCCGTCCCCCATCTCCTCTCTGTCTTCCCTCTTACCTACATATCCCATTCTAAAGGCCCTCCTTGCCTGCCTCCCCCTCCCTGCCTGCCTGCCTGCCTCCCTGCCTGCCTCCCTGTCTGCCTCCCTCCCTCCCTCCCTCCCTCCCTCCCTCCCTCCCTCCCTCCCTCCCTCCCTTCCTCTCCTCCTCTCCCCCTTGCCCCCCTGGGCCCCCACTGCCGTCCCACCACCATGTGCTTGGTACAGGGCCTGCTGCAGGTGAGTCTATACCTGCAGTACACACCAACAGGACCGGGCTTCATGCTGTTGGAGGCTATACGGAGTAGCTGTATATAACGGATACGTACATAGGGGATACCTGATACACAAACAGGAGTGTCTTTATATAGGACGTGCACGTGTAAAGGGAGTTGGTACACACCAGGGAGCACCGCCTCTCCTCTCCTCGCCTCTTCTATCCATCCTGCCGTTATTCTCTTCCACCATTATTTTCTGTCTCATCCACCTCTCCCTCGTTCCCCCTCCTCTTCTCGCCACCATCCCTCACTCCCCCTTTTAGTATACCTTACCTTTGTTCCTATACCATATTTCGCCCCATCACCCCTCCCCCCCCCCTGCCCCATATGCAGTGGAGTAGATAGGACTTCAAATACCCAGACACCAAAGGGATTACTCACCTTACAGCCTCACCCTGGCGGGGTCGGAGTGGTTACCAGGTACGGGAGGAGAATGGGGACAGGTGAGAACTACAATTTTATGTGTGTCTGGTATGTGCACTTCACTATATACAGAGGGGCTTTTAACGACGTATAAGTTATAGCTGAATATCTGAACTATACATGCTGTATCATCTGTATGAAGACTGGCAGCTACTTTGGAGTCCTATGATTAGCGGTAAACCACTGCTGGGAAGCTGCAAATTTATGAATTATATCAAGTTGCACAATTAATGCAATTATGTTGCACAATAAACATATTCCCCACTGTTACATAAGAGAGTTGCATATGTGTAACTGTTTACACGATACTGGTAGGCCTTGACAGGAGGCTACCTTCATCGATATACATGTACATATGTAGCTGTATGCGTAAGTGTAAGTAGTATAGGGGATGTCACTTCGGGTCAGGCTGCTCCCATTGAAGGACAGCCCAACGTTGAGACTAGGTTATGAGCATTATAGACTATAATTATTTGTTAGGGAATTGAATATCTATATTATTGATGTTATTTCTTCCCAGCTCTCTCACTCTAGTCCTCTTTCTCTCTCCCTTTCTCTTTCTGTCCTTCTCGATGTCAGGGTTCAAGCAGCCATTCTCAGTATATCCGTGACACTGGTGACAGGTGCCTTTAGACTAATATGAAGTATTAGGTGTCACTGTGACGTATTGGAGTGTCAATGCACTGACTCCCCTAGCCGATACTATAATAGGCTGGCACTATGGGCTTCCGCACTCTTTGGAGAGCAATAACAAATGTGACAAACCCCGACCTCTTCTAATCCCTCCACGGGACTCTGTTTGGTCCTGGTGTCTATAATAGCATGTGCCTATACTTATGGCATAAGGACCCTCCAAATAGGCGTGTGTCATGTGTCAAAAGATTTAAATATAGATATGAATTATTAAATGGCACTCATCCTGTCTCTGTGAAAGCTTACACTGGATGGTAAATACACTCTTCTGATTGCCAATAAGTTTTGATGAGATAAAATTGAAAAGATTCTTCCCTCCCATCTCTATAATGTAATTTGATTATCTATAATCTATATTACTTTACTGCAGAGTGAACTACGAATATCCTTCTTTGTTTGCTTTACTCCATTCAGCCCTTAGTATATTACTCGTTTAGCCTGAGGAGATTGTTTTACATTCGCCAAATGTCAAATGATGAATTGGATCGAAGGTTCAGATAGTATATGGAGAAGTCAAAAAGCTATTTAATGGTACAAAATATATATGACACAAATGATAAGAAAGAAGAGGTAATATTTCTATGTGAGTTGGGTAGGCTGATACTGGCAAAGATTCTAAAGTAATATTAGTAGATTATGGTAAGACACATTGAATATAAGATACAGCGTATCACATTATGTCCATAATACAGAGATATATCGCATACCCCATTGTATCGCATGGTTATTTCCCCATATCGATACCATCATCAGAACCGTATCGCTTGGAGTGGCCTTACTAAACATAGTATAGACCATAATAGGATATTATGTATAGGAAATATGGAGATTTGAGATCGCAAAAGAAGGGATTGATAAGTGTTAGATGCTGGATGATCATGATACCAAGTCTCTAATCAAAACGCCTGCCGTATTTGAGGTATTGCAATCTATTTAAAGCAGTCCAGAGGTGTATACATTTTCCTACGCATCAGGCTATGTCTCACGACCTTGGGCCAATGTTTTTGTCTCTGACTGGGTGCCAGCTCTGACCGGGTGCCAGCTCTGACCGGGTGCCAGCTCTGACCGGCCTGAATAAAAATGGGTTATTTAGGGCAGATGATGATAAAAAGTGGACAACTAATGACTAGTTTAGAGCGTTATAACATCCATTAACCTTTTCAGACAAATTCTATCTACATCTGCCCTAAATAACCCGATTTTATTCAGACCGGTCAGAGCTGGCACCCGGTCAGAGCTGGCACCCGGTCAGAGACAAAAACATTGGCCCAAGGTCGTGAGACACAGCCATCAGTTCTCATCTCAGTCTTCCAAAGGCTATACATTTAACATTGATTAAACGTTAAGCTATGTAATTTACAGCCTGGTATAATAGATCTGCTTAATTCGCCTTTTTTTTGTATTGGTTAAAATAATGTATCATTATCATCACCTGCATGGTGTTATGCTATTACTCCGTACCATAGTTCCATTCCTGGTTGCTTGTAAAGATGTCGCACTATAACCTTCTTTTCACCTTTCCCTATATTACCCCCTGAAGGACCCCCTTTATACAGTCCCTCCCTTCTCTACCTCACAATAGCCAGCAGGAAATAGTCTCATACTTATGTGCATAACATGGGGTAGATTGGGACGTTTATGACCTTGTGATGTCCTTGGGGAGTATTATAAGGGTACTTAGGGTGGAGATGGTGCTGAACTGAGAAGAGGAACTGTGGAGGAGAATGTGGTAGAGGTCACGTGGGCGCTCAGGTCAAGTTCTGTGTGAGCCAATAAAGATGGAGCTCTCAAAGCGATGAGGCAACAATGAAGGTGATGTATTAGGGACTGCCACATTTCGTCTTCAATATAAAATGCAATCATTTTGTCAGAAAGCTGTCTGCGACTGCTGATATTTGGTATCAAAATGTCCAATATCAACTTGCCGATTTACATATAGCTATCAATATAAAAGCTGTGTATTATCAAGAATAGTGGATCATATACGCAGTAGTCCATACAGCCAGACCTCAATAGTTCACCTCCCAAACCATATTAGCTAAAGACCCTTCTTCCATGAAGCCATATCGCCGTCTTTGTTGTGTGAGAGAGGGGATAACGATCTCACACGATTAAACACTTTCAGTTCCTTCCTACTCAATACCCTCAGCCCCCCCCCCCCACTCCCAACCCTACTGAAGCTTAGAGTCCCCACGCTCCCTCCGATGCCTTTCTCCCAACACTATTCCATTAGAGGACTGCAATCTGGTAGAAAAAGGGGAATAATTTCAGAATTAATACCTTCCCATTCTCAAACTACCAACCTCTCCAACAAGTAACCGAAATGAAGTAGACGTACGTCATACTGAAGTGGCAGTAGTAATCAATGGGTTCTTACAGAGCCTGCCTCAAGGGTCATTAGTGACTTCTTGTCAATTATATACAAGATCATTGACTCTATATGTCGTTATTGAAATTCAATAACACATAGGAGAGTTTTTCCTCCTCAGGCATAGCCCATGGGGGTTAGAGCCTTATAGTTGGCTTTCAGAAGTCATTTAGCTAAGGGGGTGAGGGGGGCTGGGTAAAGACAGGCTTCCCAGCGATTGCAGCCCCGAGGACAAGGCTTAAGCTCCCTTTGTCCAAAGTAATTCCAAGGTCAGAGCGGTCATTCCATCCAGAGTCAGAGGACACTTTCAGAGAAGTGGATGGGACCTTTACTAAAGAGCACCTTTGTTATGGTGGCTCTATGTATATATATGGGCCTAACGGGTTGGTTGTCGTACAATGGTACATATCAAAGGCAGCAATAGCGAATAGAAATCTTTTGCTGACGTAATTATTTTTTGTATCATATATGTTGACAAAAGTTACGCCACGTCTCGAACGTATATTTTGTTAATAAACGGGTCTCGCGAGGGCTCATTGAAACAAAAAAAAAACAGAGCTCTGCATAGCTGGTATTATCCCAATGACCTGTGGAGTAGCGATTCTCTTCCACTGCTGCCTACACATTGAGATGCTGGTTATCAAGAATCCAAAGGCTAGCATTTAGTCCCTACATATGCAGGAACTAGCGACAATCTGAGGTGACAATATGTCGGCATACAGTGGATGGCCTGCTTTATTCCCCTTATGATGATGACTCTATCTATATAGCCGCCCCTATCCCCCTTCATCCCCCTGTTATCATTCAGACACTGATTGCTAAGGAAGGCCAAATGGTTAGATCCGGGCACTCAGCACGGATGTTAGCGTCGTCTGCCGACGTCATCAGGTGTAGCAGACGACTTTTTAACTGATAGATTGTGAGTGCGCAAGCGCAATCCTATTTCCCTCTCCCGCCCAATAATTCCCACCTTGCTCGGAGGAGTTTCCCTAATGCTTCAGCGGAGTCAACAGGCTTCAAAGATTCTCTTTGCATCGCTCCCGCCAGGAACTATAACTTGTAAAGTCACGTCTGGAAACAAGGATGGAGCTAGGAGAGTAGCGGGCGTGCATGATTTAAAATGTCACCGGCTTCAGACATTTTTCGCCAGTAGTTTATCCAAATCTTCCAGTTTAAATGTGTTCACACCTGTCTGGTCAATCTCTCTCGCTTCTAGGCAATTCTCAGATAAGGGAGTGGTCATTTCTTTAACAATGGAGATGTGATGGATTTGGGAAGGACAACAAATTCTCCTTGAAGGGGGGAGGGGGGGGGGCAAAATGTCAACCTATCAATGTGACGCAATACAACGCGACATCAAAGTACGGGGATGGGCGGAAACAGATTAATTTTCTCCCCTCTTAGATAAAAACAGTAGACTTCCATTCACCATTATTTTTGCCATTACCTGCTGTAAAAATAAAGCCATAAAAAATGTTTCGGTATTGTCGATTGTTCATTGTCAGGTGCGATAACTAGGTCAAAGTGATCGATAATATGTCTGTGAGCTAAAAGGTTTCAGACACCTGAGTAATACAGCCTTCATGTACACACCTATGGGCCTCCCCAGGTATCTATTGAAGGTGAATTATGATAATGCATACTCATACATTAAATACAATTAGACTACAATAACCTTTGAGTGCATTCATTCCATAGTGGCATGGATCATGCATGGCATGAGACTTCGGAGTATATAGAGATAGTATAGGCATACAGTCTGTACATTTTCCTCTCCTTGATCAAGTGTATCATTCATTTAGTACTAGTGTTGTGGCGGTTCTACCTGAGCGGCGCGCACCCCTGTGTATTTGATGACAATGGTATAACATGGAGGTAAGGTTTCCACACTTTGACAGCAGGTGCAGGACTACCTTGTACATGTACACCGTCATGAGTGTATCTGCATTATGTACCACACCCTATCATTCTGATAACATTGCTGTGTGATAAATTGAATCATCTTCATCGCCTTTGCTATTGACTTGATACTTAAAGTGGCATTCTCACCGAGCGTGTCCCATTCACATTTTCTAGTACTGTTCTAGTCTACTATGTGGTTAAGTGCGAGTGGTGAGAATGCCCCTTTAAGTGTCTTTGAGGTCTACTCCGTCTTACTGCTACATGCAAGCCGTTAATTCTATTACTTAAGATGTCCTATGTTGTGTATTTTCAGAAGACCAAAGTGAACGTAAACGACTTCCTGGACACATTGATGTCCGACCCGGGACCACAGTGCCTCATGTGGTTACCAATCCTACACCGGATGGCGCAGGTAGAAAATGGTAAGGAAATTAATGCTATTATAATGTCATAGTGTTGGGCCCAATGCAGATCTCTAATTGATTCTGCACTTTCGACGGGTCGGAATGATGTCCCAATGGCGATAGATGATTCCCTTCAAGCTGTAGGTAGACACTGGTAGACCTAGTCCATGTGGCACCACCTGTTGTACTCTGATGACCTATCATGTCTTAGTAGGGGGGAAGATAAACCCCCAGCGCCCTTATATAACAGGGAGTACCTGTCAAGCTCCACTCCGACTGTCGCTGGAAGGGTACCGAGATATGCGCCTATAAACTGGTTGCCACTACAGCGCGGGCATTGCTCAAAATCCCATTTAAGTAATCTCAATTATCTTTGAGATATGAAACTTACATCAGAAGCAACATATTTAACTAAGCGCGTTGGCATGATAGTGATGAAATTCCCGTTATCTTTTGACTGAGCTTTGAAAACCACTGCCAATGTTGTCTTTTGTGTCCTTGACACGTTCAGGACATGAGAGCCGCTCTTCTCACTCAGCAGGTACATTTGTGGACTGACGATCAAGGCCCTCCCTATGTTACCATTACATGCACAAGAAGTATGCACTCCAATGACCCACCCACGTGTGTGATACTTGATACTGACCGGTAATGGTGCGTGTATATGCGGGTGTGTGAATCAGGGTAATAGACTTGTACTTGACTGCTAAAGTAGGTTTCAGGTCGGTTCAGACATTGACTATAGGCACTATGGAGCGTGCTTAGCCTCATTACTACATAGCCCGAGGCAAAACGACGTGAAGTGCCCAATCTGCCTTCTATTCACCCCCTCTACCACCACACTCCTCCAGCATTATCTATACTAGCATACTATGAGGGAAACTTCCCAAAGTTAAATAGAGGCTCATATCATTATCAATGCCTGTTCACATCAGAGAGGCGTTGGAATGGTCCCGAGTGTAACGTTTCCTTACATTAGATATGCAATCTAGATCCTGCTATTCTTAATCACCACTAGTTTCCCCTCTTCACCACCACCCAAACTTCTGGTAAAACCCTGCTTAACATACCATTGTATCTACTTTTAAAAAGTCTGTATGTGTCCCATAGTAAATGGCAATAATCAATTACCCCCTGAAAACTAGCTATATCAAATAACAAATATACGGAGGGACATTGTCTTTACTATTACTAGCATGTTCTGCCTCCTGGATATTGTGATTAATTTCAGTCTGTCTGGCATTAATTGATCTGGCGAATCGCTGAAAAGAGTCTTAACTCAGTAAACATGGCGGTCGGTCGGTCTTCAATGTAAAACAAAGATGGCTGCCATCTGAGACTGAGAGCTGCCATGATTTATGGAAATCCAATCTTTCCGCAAGAGGACCAATTCATTTATCTCAAAATTAAAACGTGCTTTAAAGTATGACGTCATACTGGACCCTTCCAGGTAGTTGAACCTGCCCCTCGTATTTTGCAATATCTGGATAATGAAACATTTTCAATTACTTTTCCATTGACCTGCCCTTTCTGTAAAGGGCAACATAAATGTATCATATTTGATAATAACTAAAACAAGCTTAATATGGCCAGATCAGTTTATTTAAACCATACATTATTGGTAAAGTACATCTACCTGACATGTTTCTTGGATGGCACATCATGCAGCGTTCTAATTTTAGCTCTATACTATGTGTAGCCTATAGTCTTGCCTGTTGTCCGTTCTAGCGGCCGGAGAACCTGTTCACGGTGCGGCTATCCTCTACCACCCAGGGTATACAGTAGAGGTTGTGGTGGGGATGGATGTCCCTAATGGTGAGCTGCTCATGAACCTGCTCACTCTACCAGTCTACAGGCGGTGATCGATAACCCCTGTAGAGTTTCCCTGCCGTCTAAGGCACTGGGGGGCAGCAGGGTGCCTTCTAATGAACCCACCTCAGCCCCTTCTTTCCTTACCCTACAGGCTCTACCCTCCCCACCCCTGCCTTCCTGCCCCCCAGGGGTATTGTGGTATCGAGGTTAGCAGCATTAGTTGATGGATCGTACTATAGTTGGGGATGTAGTAATAAATGGACAGAGGTTAACTGTAATCTTTCACAGCTGAGCCATCCGTCAAAGTTGGTCACTCTAGGATATTCATCACGCAAAGTCCAATTAAATGCCACGGTGCAAGAAGCATGTATAGAATGCTATTTTACAAAAGCAAAGGCCAGTGTGTTTGTATGGACTATTTAGTTACAGACAACTAGATCCACTACACAGCACAGCAGATCGCCTTTCCTACCTCACCCCATAGATTGGAAACCCTTCAGCACTACTGCACCACCACAGCCGTGGCTGATGGGGATTGTCGTGCAGATCGCCTTATCAGTACCTACGATGTGATATCACGGTATAGAGACACTGATAGATTGCCCTCGTTCTATGCTGTCTATCTTGTCTCATCTATAACCCTTTAAGAGCAGCAGAGCACGTTGATGCAAAATGTCCTTTTCAACATGACAAATGTATGCGGTCCCTGTGAGTAACTCATCAATGAGCACTGTATTAGTGTAGCATTCTGACCGGCAGGAAGCATCATTGCTGTTACTCGCCGGCACTGCGTTGGTTTAACATGAGGGAGAAAATGAGCATGAACTATCGAGTTATGCTACCGTCCATACAGGGCTAAAGCCAGTGTCTGATTAATATGCTATATATAGCTCTTTCTGCTGACAGAGAAGAGTGATTGGCAGGAGGAGACGGGACGTGACGTAGAAAGCCTCAGACATATTTCTGGTTCCTTGTTCGTTTTGGAAGATTAAGGCCTGTTCTGCCTTTCTCTGGGAAAGATGAGCAGAATAAACCTACCAATGCAAACTTCACCATTCAGTGGCAAAAATGGGGACATATCAAAAATGTCAGTGACTGTGATCGCATCTATTAAATGAATGAGAAATACACTCAACATCGGCTATTAGAGGTGTGACTCGAACTACCAAGCTGCTCGCACCTGTCCTGGGACAAACCACAGAACACTAGACAGTAAACCTCAGAGTTTGAGCTCCCTGGATCTTCCATAGCTCTATAGTGGCCGCGGGTTGGGGTGGCTTAGGGAGACTGTAAAGGTTGTTGAGAGATATAGAAGCCTGACAAAGGGCCTGGGGGAGTTAGGGGATACTGGGAAGCTTCCCCTGAGGGGTGTAAGTGGCAGCTTGGTGGTTTTAGCTTAGAAGGTGGTCCTGTGAAGTACATTACTGTCTGTAGCGGTAACACAGTGGTTGGAGAGTTCGCCCCACATGCAGTAGTTAGGTGCTTCAAACACCGGTCAGGGCCAGAATACAGGCCTTTTAACAAAAGGTGTATCTGATGCTCGTCTGATAGGTATCCCATCCGACAAAAAGACATTGAGTGGATGCGCAACTACTGGGATAAGTGTAATGGAAAGAGAGGGAAGAATGTCTGATAGTTTGGGGCTCGATACCCATGACCCATGAGCCGCTCATGCAGTGAAACAATTCGAGTCAAGCCACTGCCACTGATTTGTCATGAAAATGATTTTTACCTATCTATAAATCGGGATGAATTACAATAGACGATGATTCAAGATAGAATCCATCTGCTTGGTATACATGTATACATGTCCCAATAGCTAACTGGCAGTGATTGAAACCTAAAACCAGTGATTCATATAATTTAGACCCATAAATAACCCAGTTACTATATAGGTACAAGCTCAATTAACCACGCGATCAATAGCTGGCTACAGCCGGCGTCATTCAGCTGAAAAGAGACCAGATACACTGGGAATAGCTATGGCCTGACAGAGAACAGGCGGGTTAGCTGGGAGGGGGTCAATTAGCAATCAATCACCAGATGAGTGATTTCAATATTTCTATTCATATTTTGAGATTATCCCAATCTGAATAGATCTCAACTCCCACGATTACCCGTCTCCAATTGCAAAGCGATATCCAAACCTATAATTTATGCCCAAGCTTTTAAATGCTGTATAGTGTTCTGATTGTATAGGCATGTGCCCTTTGTTCTCACGATTGCATTAATGCAGCCCTAGTGAGGAACTCGTCAGTGTCGCATTCAAGCATCATCACGACCCTAAGGGGTCGACATGAAACATTAAGTCGGTCCTGGCTTGTACACTCGCCAGGACTGCATTCATCCATCATGATGACAAAGGTCATAGCACATTAAAGCACAATACGGTCCTTGAACGATTGACTTGCCCTTCCTCCTCTAGTTCTCCCGTCCTTGACATCCCCCATTTCTGCTATGGAGGCCCACCTCTCCATCTAAAAACCCAACCAAAACACACTTTGTAATTTCCTGTGCTCTACTCCAACAAATACCACACTGAGACGCCAGGTGGTGCTACTCCAGGGCGGAAGTCCCTCCCTGCGCATGCGCATATGGTAGCCGCGCACAGTACTCTGGGAGTTCACCTGTTCTGAATGAAAACTCGAGCCCCTTACAAGATAGCTCCCAGAGAGGAGGTGGTAGGGTGGAGGGGATAGAATTGGGTTATAGTTTTTAAACCAGTTGTTGGCATTGGTCTTAAATGACTGCCATGCACTTAGCATTGTCTGTCGTTGGGATGATAACAAAACATAAGCATATGAATATGCGTTCTATCATTTTCTACACACATTTCTAAACAGCCAATCTCACCATGTATCTATATATATACAGTAACCATTTCATCGCATCCATATGTCATATGCAACAGATTCCCTCTGCTTTAACAAAGTCTCTCCATTTGGCAGTGACTCGGAGGGACATTGATTGGTTACCTCCCGGTGACAGCTCCAGTCTCCCTGTGCCCGCTCCCATTCCAGTCTGCCCACCTTACCTCTCCAACACATGCACATATTCACAGTCTTTCACTGCGAGGCAAGCGCTGCAATCAACGACCATTGAACTGTATACATAGACCTCCCGTGACAAGTGTACCATCATACTGTGGTTACCAATATCTATCTGAAGTCACCAGATAATCTTTGTACTTGCTACTCCTTGCACATTACTTGGGTCCTTACTATTCTGAGGAGTAATGGCTTTTCCACGCAATGCCGACAAAGCTGTGAAAAGGCTTGCATAAATATGCACATGGCGTATTCGTGCTCCTGTGGAGACAAATAGCTTCAAATCAGCAGTGTATAATTTCTATATAAATTAGAGAGACCTTTGGGTGCTAATTGGCCCTGAATGTGTAACCTTCATTGCAGGCTGGTTGCTCGCTGTACCTTATGTACATATTCACCAAGGTCTAGCAGTAAGCAATACAAGCCCAGGGGCCAGTGTCAATGACCTTGTGAACCGTAGAATAGTGTTGGGTGGCAAGTACATGTACTCTCAGAGATTGGATTGTCTGGTTCTGAACCAAGACTAAACTCCTGTCTAGAATGTTAACTTGAGAGAGAGACCTTCTCCTTATTTACAGTCAGTAGTATACAAAGTAACATTTGGGACGGGCTTTCATTCCAGCGATCCCGGCACAGTGGGTCCAGTTGCCTGCTGGCCTGTCTTTGGCAGAGCTGATTTAAAACCATTCATCATCATTCCAGTATTGACCCGCCTACTACAGCGCATACTGGTTGCAGTTTCCTCTTTGAAGCGCTAAATATTATCGTAGTTAACTCTATTATAACAAAGTGTATGTGACAAATGTATAAAAAGTTGCTCTTTACACTAAAAAAGTAGACTTGTCTCCAGACTCGTCTAAGTGACTGTCATAAATTAACCGAGTCAAAAGTTGTCTAACCTATCAGGTTACCATCCCACAAATAGAATCTGGAGCTGGCAAATGTCGGGTTTTGGGCTGGCACATTCCAAGTGGGCCTTTTATCTCCAGCTAAAAGCCCTGCTTCGTTTATTTTATGACAGTCACTCGGAAGAATCTGGAGACAAGCTTACTTTTTGAGTGTATAATGGCAGTGGTGCCACATAGTATGCCTCTACCACAGCTAGATGTGGTGTATTCTTAATTGAGCTGACATCTTTCAAAATACATGGAGCATGCTATTTGAAGATAAATATAGTACAAATATCCTCCTTCTCAGTTTCTTTCAATTAGACTTTTTATTGCTATTTCAGAATACCAATTCTAAGCAGTTTGTGCATATACTATAATATTTCCCTGTGTGTTTGTGTTCGGCAGTGTTCCACCCGGTGCAGTGTGAGGGGTGCCACAGGGAGTCCTTCATGGGCTTCCGCTACAAGTGTCAGCGCTGCTACAACTACCACCTGTGTCAGGACTGCTTCTGGCGGGGCCGCGTCTCGGGCAACCACAACAACGACCACGAGGTCAAGGAGTACTCCTCCTACGTGAGTAACTCACTACTTTAGTCTCTTCTATATCAAGGAGGTAGTCCCACTCGCCCTTCAAGGAATTTCTGTTTTCAATTTCTAATTTTGTCCATCTTTCGTCCACATGTTAAGAAAGACTGATTGAATGATTACACCAAATGAGCTGATTAGACAAATCAAAAAGGTTCAGAGGAAATTTAGATATCAAACACGTGGGACTCTCTCTTTAGATTGATTGTAGAATGATCTCCATTCCAGGAAAACTGATTATTGTTGCAAGGATTAGATTGCCTAATACATTTTACATTCATGGCACTAGTTTATATTGTTTCAGTGAATGTCAGTAATGAGTATCAAAAAGATTACTGGGTATTCGTCTACTTCAATGTTATGATACATTTATTTTTCTTCAACGTGCGCTTATCAATCTGTTCTTAGCAAATGCTGCACGCAGGATATGTGTAGGGGAACATTGCTTGTCAAAGACATGTAATAAGCGTAGTATTGTAATAGAATAGAAGTGGGAGGGTTTATCACAAATATATGAATTCATATCAACACAACGACGCAGTTGCAGGAGAAATGTCACCATTTCTGTATGCGCAGTATTGATGAAACTAACTGAGTGGAAAAAACATGTTTGCCAATAATCATAAACAAATCCCCACAGCCAATCCCCTCGGCTAAGGTCATCATTGTTTTTGTTCTACAGCGAAATCAGTCATGAGAAAAATCAATTTGCTCCATTTCCATAATTACAGGTCTCTTACACAAGAGTAACTCTAGAGGGGATGAAGGTTTAACCCTTCAAGGACGACATAGTATTTTAGTGCAATGTGCCCTCCATTTGTCGTCACAATGCATGAATTCAGGCATGGTTCAGGCGAGTTTCTTCTGGGGGTTGATACACTCCCAACGGGTCAGCATGGTACAAGTTGACCATTGATACATCATGATGACAAAGAAACATGAAGCCTTGAAGAATCATGCCATACTTAATGGGTTAATTCTTATTTCATTATCAAAATTAAGGTGTTGCCCCCTCCCACCCCCATCCCTTCCCATGTGTTTTTAATTTCGTCATAGGGAAAGTGAATGGAAATCAGCGGGTCCAGCATAACTATGGAAAGAAAAAACTATACTTTTTCAACTTTCCTAATAGTGAATCAGATCAGGGGCCAACTTAATCGTAGTTCTATACCGGTATATCTGATTGATATTTACTCTATAAGAAACCATTAAAACGCTGTATAATGGCCCGTTTGATAATGGATTCTATTCAGTATCCATCAAAACTTATCTAAATATGCTGATAGATATTGGACGCGTTGGTCAATGGTGGGAATAAACGATGCCAACTGGAAAGCGTCTTACTTGCTGTTATTTTAAGAACGTAAGAGCATTGGTATGGATTTTAAACTGTAAGAAATGGGAAATCTATTAGAGTATTGAAGGAGCAGACTAGAGTCTACTATGCTTCTGTGGAATGAGGTAGCCTGCTGAGGTAGCCTACTGTAGGGTGCGTCTAGGGTTAGTTATAAATGGCCCTTTGTGGCGTTGAAATGTCGGAAAAAATAGTTCACTTTAACCAGTGATGTAGAAGACAATTTACCAATACACCCATGTTCCAACTAAATCATATGCTCATATAGGCGGGTAAATTGAAACATTTCTATTAGAGTGATGACCTGATTTAGCTGCAATAGAACCTTATAGCAGAACGTTAATGCATCATTGTGGTATCAATGATAGGGCAGGCACGGCAGACCTATCTGATCAATGCCCAATTGGCGCCTGAGCAGTGTTCTCCATTACCCTTTGTAGGCTACATCAGTTAGTCATTGATGGAGGCTAAGGCCATGTGTTGTTGTGGAGTGGTGGCTGTGTATCCTTATAGGGATCGATATCAACTGCTGCTATTTGCAATTGACCCCTGCACACTCTACTTCTCCTCACATACCCCCACCCCGCCGCTCTCACCCATCTGCCTTTATACTCACCATTAGCTATGGTTGAGCAAAGCAGACAGGTCACCGTCCCAATGATAGTGGAACATGCCTTCCTTGTTAACCCAAGTTTGGAAGTGGTGATGGTAAGATGAAAAGTTTATTTCTGTCTACCACACGTGTTTGCATCATCCTAGTCCAACTTCGCACATTGAATAGGTCGTGTATCTTTGGCTACATTCATATTGAATAAGTATGATGCTTCACTGCCCTGCTACATGATTTACATTGGACTAGCCTTGTTTCCCAATCACATGTCTTCATAGAGTGGCCTATAGTTGCCCAACACCTCTGGAGAGTCTTATAGCCAGTGTGCCCCACCTCCACCCAGTAGTTCCCCTACCGCCCACTAGGAGGGCCTGCAGTGAGTGATCAGCCCCCCAATCAGCCCCCAACCCGGCACACATCGATTTTCAATCACGGCGCATGCGCAGGGCATCGATCCGGACTGAGAGTCAGTAATGAGTTCTTCGCACTGTGGGAGGAGTGGGAACTTACTAAAACCCGTACATAGTCACTCACAGTCGCACACAATCACACATATACGCACATACACTACCTCTCATACAGCTCACTCACACTCACTCGGCCTGTGAGACAGCAATGGGTTATTCCAAATGTGTGAGGTGTGTGAACTTGCTCACACTCACACTCTCACACATTTACTCCCGGGCGAAGTATCCTTCCTGCGTTGCCGCTGACAAATGGATATGAAAGTGAGTCATACGTTTTCCAAAATATGTCCAAAGTGTAAGCACGTAAGTCACAAATAAAGTCAGGATTACTCATACACATAATCACCCACTCATCCACCATTCTTCTTATAAATAATATTTATATCCACATTCCCTACCGTGGTACAATTCCTGGAATGTTTCTCCTTTGCTGAGAGTATACTATCGACGTATTCCTCACACATCAGACTTTTTACATTGGTGCAGGGTGCTTTGACCAGCACCATCCCCCACCCACCAGCTTCCCCTCCCAGTAGGCTGCTATAGGCATTTTAGTCGATCCCGCAATGCATAGGAGGCTGCCTGTGTAAACTCTCATACTTTAAGAAAATAGGCACACTGTATCGTATAATGTTGTATGAGGCCAAATCAAGGATGCATTCCCGACAGATGAAGCTTAAAATATTCATAGTCAGCCGGAACGTTTGTCTTAATGATAATGCTTAAATGCCAGAGACTGAAGCTGGTTAGCCCTTCCAGGACATCATTGTGCATCAATGACTTATACTCTGCCGGATCAATAATCACGATTCACTCTTCAAAGGTTGGCATGATGCGCTTAATCAGCGCTGGTGAGATATTAGCCGCTGCTGTTTTGGTGCATCATGACGACGAATGAACATCAGACCTCGAGTTCTCATCCGGTAATCAAAGGGTTAACTGGAGTTCTATCATAATAAGTAGTATTACCCCAGAGCATTAGGTAATGCAGAGGTGATAGTAGGAATATAGGCAATTGACAATACATGTAATCAATTAGCTCCAATCGCCAATACCGTGGCCTTAGTCTACATTCATGATGTAACCATGAAGATTTGACGTCACGTCACTGACGTCAGTAGTAATTAGTGTGATGAGGTTAACTACGTCATGACGTCCGTGGTTACTCTTAGCTCTCAATGGGACATCCCTAAAAGTATAGGCTTAGGGCAAAGAGTTCAATGTGAACTGAACTAAGGTATACCCATCACCTCGTCCTGGGTAAAGGAAATTAATACCTAATCATCCTGTGCCAATTTGGTTGTCTTATATGGTTAATTGGATATGGCCTCGTGAGTCTTTGTTTGGCAGTCTGCGCCTAGTGGCATATTGGTCATGGTAGCTAGCAGGGCATTTCTACAAATATCCAATCTTCAGGGCAATGCAAGTACATGAATAGCCGAATGTCAACCTGAAGGGATATTAAGAGCAAATATGGTATAATACACCGATAGGTGTACTGTCTAATAGGGGTAGGCCTATAGATATGCATGTACATGCGTAAAGACTATTTGCAGCCCAATCGATCAATTCCATTAGCTCCGCCTGTAGCTCAGTTCGTAGACTAGCTCCTTGAATGCCAGGAATCACTATTCCTATTTGGACCCCAGCTAGTTCTTATCAGTCCGCCTCAGGTTTTATTCCATAACAAATAAGCTTGAACATAGAAAATCCATTAAACCCGATGGTATCGCTGCTGAAAGGTAGCGATTAGAATAATATTGGCGCCCTTTTGCCCTGTTTGGTTCTAAAGCACTATAGTTCTAAAGCAATATACTCAGACAGATTGTTCTTTAAATATTTTAGAATATAATTTGAAACTACCCGGCTCGTCATTTAACCTATCTGACCACCTGCCAGGCAAGCCCCTCTGTCTCTGTCTCTATAACTCTCCCTGTCTCTCTGTGTTTCTGCTTCTCTGTATGTGTCTGTCGGTCTCTGTGTCTGTCTCTATCTGTCTCTGTCTGTCTGTTTGTCTCTCTGTGTGTCTGTCTCTATGTTTGTCTCTCCCCCCCCCCCCCACCGAGGGAGGAGATCCACTGAGTCTTGCAGAGAGCAGATAACCCAGGACGGCCAATCAGTCCCATGCTGGTGACATGTTGACTGTCCGCCAAGCCCAAGGTTGCTGTCTCTTTGAAGGCAGTTGTCAGTTCAGAGGACATTTTCCCTGGACTTACCGAAAGCCCCCAGCCTTCTATAGAGTAAATATCGTTCCAGGCGGCAGACCATGTGGGGAGAATTAATCAATCTAATTTATTCCTTGATTTCCTCAATAAACAGTTTTCAAAATGTATTTGATAAGTATCAGCAGATTTCTCAACTATACATGTAAATCCCAGTCAGTAAATAAATCAATCTAGGATTCGGCAGCACATGTATTCATACGTGGAGCAAAATGGCTATACTAATATACATATGGCTAAATATAGATATGCCAATTGCATATCCGCTGTGCTATGTGGAACACGAGGACTGGGAGCAATGTCGACAGCTATTACAAGACAAAAGCGACTAATGGACCGTCTAGAGCTATAATATATATTCTATTCTATTCTATTGTAGTTTCTTCTCTCGCCACGAGAACTGCCACACCGACGCCTTTAGCGATCCACAAGTGGCCCATAAAACTTTAATGACGCTAACAAATGAGCACATTTGGACCCCTTTATATAGACTCGCCATCCGCAGCACTTCCCCTGGCTTGGTTCCATATACCTGCAGGGCTGAACATGATAATGTGGGAGGATGTACCCGACCACTCCCCCCTAACACACACTCCCAGACACCTAGATGTCCAATAGCTGTTCACATATTGTCAGGATGGCGTTGCAGACCCAGAATGAGAGCCACAAGGTCATGTAGAGACCACTGCCCAGGGGAGTCTGGCAGCCACTCTCCTCCGAAACCCGATTTCCTTATTGTCAGCCAAGACCAAGAGGGTCAAGAATAAACATGAAAATCCTTTTCGGGGAAAATGGCCGCTGGCTAGCAACTCCGGCCGCCATCTTGTAACAGCTGCCCTGCCGGAACTACACAGACGGCGCATTAATCTGGGCAGTGGCTCAAGGCTGTTTCACGTCAACGATGATTACGTGAAGAGAAGCTATATCTATCCACCAGACCTTACGCTTAGACTGTGACAGTATAGTGCAGACTATACCTGTAGATAAGTGCATCTGATAGAGTGACATGTACATTGTTTTGTAAGGCATACTATACAGCTCTTACTGCTCTTGGTATCACGCCAATAGCTTTAATGTCCTTTAATTTGCATGCTAAAGGGCCATCCTACGAAACCAGTCAACATAGTTCAAGATAGTGGGGTGTGATTCAGGACAGTGGGGTGTACTTCAAGATAGTGTGGGGTATCGGGTGGTATATATGGCCCTGTAAAGTCTTCTAGTGGTCATCTGGGGTCTGGATTGGTTGTATTGATGTTGGCCCCTAGCTCCAACCCCACATTGTACACACCCACATACTCAGCACACACAATCTCCAGACTCCTGCAAAGACTGGCGGCAGGCTTGGGTCTAGTTTGTTTGCTTTATTTCCCCCATGCTAGCACCACTGACCGCCTGAACCTATAGCTCACCAGCTCCCTGGTATCGCTGGGCCTTTGATGTTTGTCCTTATTGATGATGTTACTTATCCATCTTACCAACAAGGGACCGCGGGACCGGCCTCTGCAGCCTGTCAATGAGGCCCCTGTGCTCTATATACTGAAAGCCGACTGATCGGTTGTGTAAGAACATGGCATTCATTGCCTCATGTAACGAGTTTTCCCATTGGTCACTGCCAAGGACAACTTCGCTAGTACCTGCGTCACTTTCACAGCCGGAAAAGAAAGTGGACACTGATTAAAAAAAGGAATTAGATTAGATTCTATTTGTATGTCTAACTAAGCTCAAGCATAGGTAAGTTACTTGCCGGTACAATCATCATGGTCACTAATGAACATGAATCATGAGTCATCATCTGAACTTTAGGGTTAAAGAAATCATCTACATCCTGTGCCAATTTGGTTGTCTTACATGGTAAATGCTATTGGATATGGCTTCATCAGTCTGGCAGTCTGGCGCCAAGAGCCTCGTGCCATATTGCCAATGGTAGCTGGTCGGAAATATGGTAAGGAAGGAGAGCAGGGTAATAGTGGGCAGACCAATTATTGTGGTTGTGTACGTGTCTTGGTGGCATTACACTCCCACGTAAACGCGTGGGTGGACGGTTTAGCCTGAAGTACCCAAAACTGACGTAGCTATCTTGTATCGTTGGATTGCCTCCAAGCTTCCAGATGCAGACACTCATAGGGGTTACCATCAGCCGTTGGGGAACTGATTAATCAAATGCAATATAGCCTATAGCTAAATAGGTGTCTGTGATATAAACATCTGCCTTTGTGGAAAAACTGTATATGATCTTACAGTGTGTCATCCGGTGCAGGCTATCTGCCCTGTACATCAGTACGGCTGATTAGTACTTTCAACATGCAGGTACTAGTGAAAACAACTCCTGTAAATGCCAATATATCAGCTTCCTCAATCATTTTACCAAGGTAAGACTGGTCCGTGCTTGATTGGACCTAGCGCAGAAAGACCTGAAGGCGATTTAGCTGTGGTGAACATACTAATTTTCAAGATGAATTTATCAGTCCTGACTTGGAGACCAACAACCACCGCTCTTACTGTGTAAATGTTCGCCATGAAGTCGGTGTACAAACGTAATACATCTAGAGGTGTCTAGGGATCCAATTATGACATGTTAACGTGTGGTGCTTTACCTCCGCCTTTTACATAGACACATGGTCCATGTATTGGGAGAGCAGCTCATGTTATTGTGGGGCACCCTGAGCAGCTGGTACCACGTCGTAAACCCTACAAACAAACTGCCCCAGGCTGACTTACACCAACCCCTCCAGGACCCTAAGCTGCTAAACACACTTCTGGTGTCAAAGGGGGTGGGGGATTAAATAGAGGAGGGGGGTGGAGACCATACAGGAGAAAGGTGGGAGTAGAGATATTTCTTACTCTGGCATTCAGACTTGGAGCAGCTCTACATAAAGGGTGATAGAGAGGGCAGCTTGTATTGGCTGGTGTAGAATAGACATGCTGCAGGCCATATCTCTCTGTGTATTGACCGTTAAGGTTGGCTTCAATCTCCTTTTTGGTCTCCACGCATTGAGTCCACTCTCCCTCTGCCGGACCTTCACTCCTTTCTACAATGCATGGATACAATCCCCTGCACGGCGCGCTTCACTAACTTTCCTTCATTCACCCCTCTTGCTCTTCCTCATTCCATTGCGGGCAGTCACCCACATGTCCTTTATTCAGCCACTGATCTGGATGCAGTCCATTTATCTTCTGTTCTCTCAATCCCCTCATTCTAGTACATACATTCTCCCCATCTGTAAGCTACTCTACAATCTGCACATTATTAGAATCGGATCAAGGTTAGACGCTCGAGAGAAATGACAGTTATCAAGCAAATCTAGTTGGTTTAGTATACATGAGGCAGTGCGGCACGATATGTAGAATGGTGACCTTTACAATAGGGCATCCACCTGCAGCCTGCTGACCTTAGAATGCTGGCCCACTTGTTAAGGCAGGAAGTGGGGTATTGTGATGAGAATAGCCTGTATAGTCTAACATCAATTACATTATCTTTATACATTGTTTTACTCTTGGAATTAATAGTTGGCATTGTGCTTGTGCAATATATCTGATGGTAAGACCAAGGGACCCGCTTTGAGTAGACAGCTAACCATTGTTTCAGTTAGTGCACTACACAGTGGCTTACAGAACAAAATTAATATAGACAAAATGAGGCAGTTTTGCAGTTGGGCATACTGCTGTATTGCCTCTTGCAGTCATTTCATTTCGAATTGGAAATGGTAAAAAACAGGATACAAATCGTATTACTCCGTGTTCATTCTAATGACTTCCGAACTGATACTAGAAATAGTAATTTAATACAAGTATTAGCAGATGATATTAACCACCAAGAGATAAGTCCTCTATCCTTTCTCTGCGCCTTAATCCTTGCGCCTTACATAAAGATATCCTTATCCATGCAAGCGTTAGTTTGTTTGCTGCGTAGTCAATATTACACATCATCAATGACTATAAACCACAGCCCCAAGCCCCTATCGCTCCTTACACCGACAGAGAACAGCCTGAGGTAGTGATAGCAGCAGCAGCAGACCCATAGACTGATAGATAAGATAAGCATCCATACTCAATACATAGTCTGAGCTAGGCATGGAGGGAGAGGGAGGGAGGTTGGGAGGGGGTTTGGGTCTTCTTCCTCTGGGCGGCAGTGCTTGTAATTGCCGTCGTCCCAGCTGCCAGCACCACCAGCTAGAGGAAGGGAGGGCTGGGGGAGGTGGGGGAGGCCTGGAGGAAGGTGGGGGGAGGGGGGGGGGTAGGGGTGGGAGAGCCTGGGCCCGTCGGTCTCATATATTGATCAACCTTGTAACCGGTCGGTGGAGCAGGGTGGGAGGGAGGCGAGAGGTTGTGGGCAGTATGTGGCTGGTTGCAGCTATTTGGCTACTGCTGCGCCAGAGTGGGAAGGAAAATAAAGAAATGGAGGGAACCTTGATGTAAGGGCAAACAGTTGAATAAATGAGGACAGTAACAGGAGAGAGGAAAGTATACATGTATACAGGGACAGAGGCAAAGAGCAAGGGAAAGGGTGGAAAGGGAAGCTATAGCAGATAGTATAATAGGGATTACAGCATGATTAGCGAAAATAACCCCTAAGAGGGAGGGAGAGGGCAGCAAATAAACAGGACGGCGGAGGAGAAACCCTCTGGAGAGCATTATCACGACAGGCAGACAGAATCCAAGGGCTAAGGGCACATAGGGTAGAGGGGGGAATGGGGGAAGATAGGGGTGGGGGTAGCCTGGTGGATGTCTGAAGGCTGACCAGGGAGGGAGGCGGAACAAACTGACTGGGTGGAACGAGGTGGCACAGGGAGGGACGGTGGAAGCACTGAGGTGGGGCGGCAGGGGTATGTGTGGCTAAGAGGGTGGGAGGGACAAACCAGAGAGGGTGGGGAGCTAGGCAGAGAGCCAACACTCAATCAGACACCTCCTCCTGTAGGCTAGGCATTGAGAGCTGCTCTCCAGTAACCCAGGGTCCTGCTCATAGAGTTGGAGCAGCTACAACATGCTGCTCAGAGGGTAACTGAGCTGCTCGGTGAGCTGCTCAGAGCTGCTCGACATATGTAACTCTTGTTAGAGGAGGATCAGGATTTACTCACATCAGTGCCCACTGACATGGATAGGACAACATAGGAGGAAGTCTTGACACCCTGTGGATTATACACGCTTGTGTAGCTCTTACACAAGCCCTTCACCATTACCACCACAACTGTGTGTGTTTGACTGCACATCACCACAGTCATATTCATGGAGATGGCAACCTAGGAGGTTTCCACGCTGCATAGCTTTACATGATCTGCATACAAAACAGACCTTGCAATACTGTACGTGTCACATATATGTGATACACAGTTGGTGTAGCTAATACTAAGACATACAATAACCAAAAGCAGTGTACAACTGTATCATAAATTTACAATCTAGAAAGAGCCAACATCAAAAAGTACACCCGAGTGGTTCTTGCAATGTTTGCACTTGAGTAAGCAAGTGTGAGTTGTGCTTTGGTTTCACAAATAGTTAACAAGAACAATTGATCTAGAGCAGGAGTCCATTAGGGGGAAACAAGGCAGTCCTATATTGCCTGCTTCTCACTGTGCGTGTAAGGCGTGTATCAGCTTCCGGAGTATCGACCAATGGGAAGACTTGTTAAATTAGCCAATGACTGCAGCCGTGCTATTATGTCACTGAGCTGACGCTTATAGTCACACCCCAGCACACGATAATCCCATTGGCAGTCTACCCACTATTGAGCAAGCTTCAGAGGGAATTGCTCCTGCAAGGGAAATGCCTGTATGGAGATTCTAGTTCTGCTTAGCTCTACAAACCATTCTACCCAGCTCACATTGGATCTATTCTACACTACAGGATTTGCATCCAACCATTTGGCAGTGTAGAGACAGTATCCACTTCAAGATGGGGAGTAGGGAGTACGATTCTGATCCACAGGCGGCCCCGGTGAGTTCACATTTTACTACCAACCCTGAGCATTCTTTGGTGACTTCATATTTTACCGCCTACCCTGAGCATACCTTGGAGAGTTCGGATTTTACTGCCTACCCGGCTGTGGCGGTGTGACATGACTGTGTCAAAACCTCATCATCTTAACACGTTCTACAACGTTAAATAGCAGTTAGGTGTCTTTATGGGAACACCCAGTAGCTAGGCGTCTCCGGTGGGGAACCTGGGAAAGTAGCCATAAGACTGTACCGTAATTTGATGTACTTGAGCTATGCCAATTTGAAGAAGGTGCAGGGAAGTAGGAGAAGTTGAAGTAAGAAGAACAATATCTATCATATAGAAATACCCCATCCTTCCACATCCGGTTTGGAGGCCTTATACAAAGAACCCGGACCCAAAACCCATGCATAGAATTGAGCTGGGCTGAAGAGGTTGGCTTAAATTGAAATTACTGTATAGTGCGTGGATACTGAACAATAGCTTTGCATATAATAATTAATGATCATAATGATCTACCGAACGACAAGTGTAGTGGGAAGGTGTGATACCTCCACAGTATTGGTGCACACTAAACAGATGTTATGAATAATGAATCATATTGCAGTTATATCATAGCTAGTCATACTAACCTGGCGAATGCTACCCGAGTTACCAGGCCTTGGAGTGGGCAGGGTGGGCAGGTGGCAGGGTGCTACAGCTAGTAATCTGGTAGGGGCTATGTGGTTTTAATACCTCTCCAGGGCAGGGTAGGTGTGAAGGCATGGGAGGTAGCGGTGCTGGGGTGAGTGCAGGGATGGTGGGTAGTGAGGGTTTAGGCGGGGGGTATTAAAGGGCTTTAGGGACAAGATCGGAAAGGAAACGGGGGAATGCGGAAAGCTTGTGTAGAAAGGAGAGGCATCCCAGAGCACCCCATACAGGACGACTCTACCATTCAAGTAATGGTAGAAACACAAGCAGTTCTCCCGTATGGCCAATAGGTGAAAACTCTGTCTTATTCGGTTCAGACACTGTGTTCTCCCATATTCATATGGGAGAACAGTTGTGTATCTATGTACACCTGTCCCATCTCCCTCTCTCTCTCTCTCTCTCTCTCTCTCTCTCTCTCTCTCTCTCTCTCTCTCTCTCTCTCTCCCTCCCTCTCTCTCTCCTCCCTCCCTCTCTCTCTCCCCCTCCCTCCCTCCCTCCCTCCCTCCCCTTCCTTCCTTCCTTCCTTCCTTCCTTCCTTCCTTCTTTCCTTCCTTTCTTTCTCCCTTCCTTCCTTCCTGCCTTCTGACCATCTTCTATTTACGTCTTCCCTTTCTCTCCTTGCTTCATTGCTTTGTGGCTTTATTGCTTCTTTCCCTCCTTCCTACTTCTTTCCTTTCCTCCTCCTTTCCTTCCTTCTTTTCCTCCTTTATCCTTCCCTCTCCCCTCCCTATTACCCCTCCTTCCTTCCCTCTTTAATATTCTCCTGTCTTTCCCCCTGTCTCCCTTTGCAGGTTCTCCTCCTTTCACTGTCCCTCTCCTTCCTTCCTTCCTTCCTTCCTTCCTTCCATCCGTCCTTCCTGCCTTCTGACCATCTTCTATCTTTCTTTACTTCTTTCTCTGCTCCCTTCTTCACTTCCTTACTTACCCTTGGTCCCTCTTGTTGCCAACAAAGTAAGCTAGCAAGATTTTTTTTTTTAAATATGAATAGAAAAACAGGTTTTTTTCCTCTCTCTCTGTATACACCTAACCAAGTATTTCACCCTATGACCTATGGTAGAAACTATGAAATTGACATACTGAGGCTAGATAATGTTGTTCTACCATCCTCCAATGGTAGAAAACAAGGTTTCCCTATGTATATACCTAACCATGTATTACACCCTATGAGCTATGGTAGAAATGAAGAATTTGACATAATGAGCCTAAGCAATGTTGTTCTACCATCTTCTTTTGGTAGAAAACAGTGTTTCTCTATTTATATATCTAGCAGTGTATTTCACCCATGACCTATGGTAGAAACAAAGCATATGACATTCTAGCACTAAAAAATGTTGTTCTACCTTCTCTCAATGGTAAATAAAGGGGTTTTCTCTGTATGTACCTAACCACGTATTTTACCCTATGACCTATGGTAGAAATTAGAAATTTTACATAATAAGCTATATAAAGTTGTTCTACCATCATTTTATGGCAGATCACAGTGTTTCTCTATTTATATATCTAGCTGTGAATTTCACTGTATGACCTATGGTAGAAACAAAGCAGTTGATAAAAGTAGCCTCACCAATTGGTCACTCTTATCAGTTGGATGGCTGTGCCTACTGTTTGCCCACGCATGCATGGGCCGTGCTTGTCACTAGCACTGGGATTCTCCCTTTACAATTTGATAGCTGACAGGATTCCCCGACTCTATATGTCCATGGGAATCCCTTAGGCAATTAGAAAACATATTTAGCTATAATTTGGTGTAGGTCATTTTTAAATCAGATACTGCTGACCATATCTGTGACCTATTGAAGTAAACTTTCTTAGAATTCCATGGACTGTTCAAAATGTTTACCCCGCGCACATTATCTGGTAATTACAAAATAAAGATGTGGAAAATGGGAATCTAAAAGTGTTTCATTTATCCCCCTGCATTTATTTTAAGGGCCGCGGCTTTGCAAATCTTTATTACGTTTTTTTGGTGGGTCTACCAGGGGGTGTGAGGCCGCCCCAACACCTATGCACCCCCATGTGTCCTTGAGGGGATGGCCGGGGGGAGGGGATACCACTGCCACGGCCGTGTCCCTGGTAAAAATGGGGTAATGGCTGACCAAATGACTCCTACCTAAAAATGCTGAATATTTAAACTATGTCAACTTGTTATGCAAATGCATAACATATACACGCATTGGTGTAACAAGTTACATGTTCATATGGTGCTCAGAATAAAAGTTACAGGCATGTTTCTGACATTCAGTATGTCCGTATCTGCCCTGTTTTGGTGTGTGTATTGCGAGGCAGTCCCTCAATATAATGATTGATGGACACCCACCTCTAAAAAAATTATTATTCTAGGTTTCAAGCTGAAGTTTTGTAAATATATCTATTGCTATGTCGTGCATCTGCAGTTAAAAGTATATGCTTGTAACTTGATTCACAAATCTTTTAGAAATCATTTAATGAAACCCCACCCCCATTTTTGCGCACTGCTCCCGCACTCACGGCCCCCAGGAGGCCGCCAAAATGCATGTACACCCCCAGGCACAGCCCACACACCCCCGTGAACAAGCCCGCCGGACAAGCCCCGTGGAGAAGCTGTGAAAGCTTTGCATGGCGGAGCTGCAGTGACTTTGGAGGGGGTCCATGTGATGGTGTGTTATGTATAGGACATTTCCTCCAATTGACTGCCCCTTTTTTCAATGAATAATCCTGAGTTCTGTCGGTTCTAGAGATGTTAGACAAAAAAATAAAACAGTTTTGCCATTCTAATGGCTTGGCGCATCAATACACATGAGAATTAAAACAATATGACATTTTAAAAATTTCTCATTGGTGATGCTAATAAAAGCCCTGCTAGCACTAGACAATGTTGTTCTACCATCTTTCAATAGTAGAAAAAGGGGTTATCTATGCATGTGACTAACCATGTATCTCTCCCAATGGAAGAAAACAAGGTTTCTATCTGTATATATACTTAACTGTGTATTTCACCAGTTCTACCATCTTCTAATGGTAGAAAACAGTGTATCTCTATTCATATATCTAGCTGTGTATTTCACTGTTATGACCTATGGTAGAAACGAAGCAGTTGACATATTAGCACTAGACAATGTTGTTCTACCATCCCTCAATGGTAGATAACAGGGGTTCTCTATGTATGTACCTAACCATGTAGTTCGCTTATGACCTACGGTAGAAACTATGAAACTGATATAATGAGCCTAGAGTTTTTTTTCTACCATCTTCTAATGGTAGAAACTATGTTTCTCCATTCATATATTTAGCCGTGTATTTCACTGTTTGACCTATGGTAGAAACAAAGCAGTTGACATACTAGCACTAGACAATGCCGTTCTACCATTCCTCAATGGTAGAAACTAAGGAGTTAATATGCTACTACTAGAACAGATCTTTCTACCATCCTATAGAGGTAGAAAACAGAGTCTCTTATATATAATGCCCGACCACATCGTTCACCCTATGATCCATACGGTAGAAACATTGCTGTTGATATCATAGTAATTGACCAGATCTCTCTACCATTTCATGTGGTAGAGTCTATAATGATACCCAACTGGTCACCTAAGATCTAGGGTGGAATGGTATGCAGTTTACATATTATACTACTAGACCAGATTGTTCTACAATTTCATAGTGGTAGAAAACCATATGTATGATGCTCAGCTGTTACAGCTATAGTAGAAACCAAGCAGTTGACATATTACCCAAACCAGATCGTTCTCCCATCTCATAGTAGTAGAAAACAGAGTCTCTCGATATTTTGCCCAACCATGCCATAGAGACTAAGCAGTCAACATAATTATTTACTACTGACAATAGTAGAAAAGAGGGTCTCTCTATTTATATATCTAATGGTGAGTTTAACCCTATGACCTATGGTAGAAATTAGGAATTTGACATTTTGGCACTAGATTTGCGTTCTACCATCGGGAGATGGTAGAAAAGAAGGTTTCTCTATGTATATACCTAACCCTGTATTTCACCCTATGACGTTGGGTAGAAACCAAGAATTTTCAGAAATTACACTAGATAATGTTGTCCTACCATCTCCCAATGGTAGAAAACCATGTGTGTCTATATATAGGCTTAGCCACCTGTTTCATCCATGCACTGTGGTAGAGAGTTATCAGTTAATATACTAGTGTAGGGGTTTACTACTAATGCAAACCATATACATACTACATATATCCTATATCACTTAGTTTGGGTCTGGTTCGGGTTGCCTAGATGGCTCATGCCATATTCCACCCACTTCGGGTCCAGTCGTCTTGAACCTATCCAGGCCTATGCCCCACCAATGGTTGATCAGACATAGTTTCACCTATCTTCTAATGGGAGAAACCCATGGTGCCCATACAATAAACTTGGGCATTGGTTTCTCCAATCTGCTAATGGGAGAAATCCTATATCACTTGATACCAATACAAAACACTAGATGGCAGCACAACCAGAAGGATGACAATGTGCCATGTCCCCTAGTATCACTATATCTCTGCTGTTTGCTCTGTATCTAGACTATTTTGGAATATGAACTGCTGTCATATGATGCTCTACATCTTATATTATATAGAATTCATATGACCAGAACTTATCTTTGTATATATTTTAGATTAAATCCATAACAGCCCACCACAGTGCTAATCCCCATAGAGAAATCTAGATGGCCATAATTTCTTAAATATAATCTAAATTTAGATAGTTAGTCATTCATATGATTCCTGATTACAAATAATATTTGGTGCAGTCAGGGAAATTAATGAAATGATGGGTTATATAAGAAAATTGGCCCATTGTTTGCCTTCTGCTTGTGCTGCCACCTAGTGTTTTGAACTGGTACTAAGTGGGCATAGGGTTTCTCCCATTAACGGATCAGAGAAACCAATGCCATATCATACATTTGAAGCTGCTATTTGGCCCTTTCTATTCATTCATTCCATCTAACTTCAGATGTGAGTTTCTATGAGTATGATGTAGTTTTAAACCAGAAAAGGTAAAATGCTGTTGCCACCTAGTGGATTATGAAAGCACTAATGGCTCTTTCTCATGACTGGTCGTCATTTTGGCTCAAATTGCCTAATATTTTAACTTCAGAGTAGATAAAAATCATTTTGCCTATGTATTATAGTATAGCTATTGGACCAACTATCATTGGTATAAAAAGAAATGTCATAAGGGTTTTGGTCAAGGTCAAGGTCAAGGTCAAAGGTCAAAATTGAAATAGATCCAAGTTAAAAGGAATATTTTACTTTGAGCTTTACTATATTGAGACGATGAACACCTCATTTTGACCAATAGTCACAAATGATTTGGTTGACCTTGGTGAAGGTCAAGGTCACATTTACAGGTGTCAAATCAGCCAAAAGTGGTTATTGAATGGAACATGCAACTCCAGGACATTTTAAAGTTGCAACCTTTACTCTACAATGCCCCAAAAGTGTATAAATTATTGTCCTTAGTTTAGATTTAACCTCTCATAAAATTGTCTTTGTGCTGCCACCTAGTGTTTCATACTGGTATCAAGTGAGCTTAGGATTTCTCCCATTAGCAGATCGGAGAAAACAATGCCCAAGTTTATTGTATAGGCACCATAGGTTTCTACCATTAGTGGATGGGAGAAACCAAAGCCCAATTCTTTTGTATGGGGACCGTAGGTTTCTCCCATTACCAAATAGGTGAAACTATGTCAATGCTTAAAACTTGGTTTTCAATTATTCCCCTTTAACAAAATTTGTATTTTAACAAAATATCGTAATGATTGCAAAAAAAGAGTTCATTTTCCTGATACTGGCTACTTTGGTGAGAAAAAGGTTCAAAATAGTGAAAAGACGAAGACGTTTTTAAGTTTTGACTGAAATATATGACAAGACATTTACATAGAGAAACCCTGTTTTCTACCATTGGGAGAAGGTAGAACAACATTATCTAGTGCCAGTGTCTCTCTGTATCTACTATCAGTCATAGGATGAAATACATGGTTAGGTATATACATAGAGATACTCTGTTTTCTATGATTGGGAGATGAGAGAACAATATAATCTGACAGATGTTGACTGCTTAGTTGCTATGTCATGGATGGGAATAATATAAAGAGACTCTGTTTTCTACCACTAATAATGAGATGGCAGAATGATCTGTTCTGTATAGTTTCTATCATAGATCATGGGATAAACAGTTGGGCATCATATAAAAAGACTCTGTTTTCTACGACCTTTTCTGGTAGAAAGATCTAGTGAGGTACTATTATATCAACTGCACCATATGGATCATAGAGTGAACAGTGTGGTCAGGCTTTATATTTTTTACCACTATGAGATGGTAGAAAGATCTGGTCTAGTAGTAGCGTGGTAACTATATAGGTTTACCATAGGTCATAGGGTGTAATACATGGGTAGGTACATACATAAAGAACACATTTTTTCTTCCATTGAGGGATGGTAGAACGAAATTATCTAGTGCTGGTATGTAAACTTCTTGTTTCTACCATAGGTTATACAGTGAAATACATGGCTAGATTATATGAATAGAGAAACACTGTTTTCTACCATTAGAAGATGGTAGAACAATATTTTCTAGGCTCATTATGTCAAATTCTTGGTTTCTACCATGGGTCATAGGGTGAAATACATGGTTAGGTATATACAAAGAGAACCATTTTTTCTACTATTGAGGGATGGTAGAAGGACATTGTCTAGTGCTAGTATGTAAACTTCTTGTTTCTACCATAGGCTATACAGTGAAATACACAGCTAGATATATGAATAGAGATACACTATTTTCTATCATTAGAAGATGGTAGAACAACATTATCTAGACTTATTATGTCAAATTCTTAATTTCTACCATGGGTCATGGGGTGAAAAACATGGTTAGGTACATACATAGAGAACCCTTGTTTTCTGCTATTGAGGGATGGTAGAAGGACATTGTCTAGTGCTAGTATGTAAACTTTTTGTCTCTACCATAGGTTATACAGTGAAATACATGGCTAGATGAATAGAGAAACACTGTTTTCTATCATTAGAAAATGGTAGAAAAACATTATCTAGGCTTATTATGTCAAGTTCTTAATTTCTACCATGGGTCATATGGTGAAACACATGGTTAGGTACATACATAGAGAACCCCTTTTTTTCTACCATTGAAGGATGGTAGAACGACATTGTCTAATGCTAGTATGTAAACTTCTTGTTTCTACCATAGGTTATACAGTGAAATACATGGCTAGATATATGAATAAAGAAACACTATTTTCTACCATTAGAAGATGGTAGAACAACATTATCTAGGCTTATTATGTCAAATTCTTAATTTCTACCATTGGTCATAGGGTGAAATACATGGTTAGGTACATATATAGAGAACCCTTTTTTTCTGCCATTGAGGGATGGTAGAAGGACATTGTCTAGTGCTAGTATGTAAACTTTTTGTTTCTACCATAGGTAATACAGTGAAATACATGGCTAGATGAATAGAGAAACACTGTTTTCTACCATTAGAAGATGGTAGAAAAACATTATCTAGGCTTATTATGTCAAGTTCTTAATTTCTACCATGGGTCATATGGTGAAACACATGGTTAGGTACATACATAGAGAACCCCTTTTTTCTTCCATTGAGGGATGGTAGAAGGACATTATCTATGTCTATTATGTCAAATTCTTAATTTCTACTATAGATCATACAGTGAAATACATGATTCAGTATATACATATAGAAACCCTGTTTTCTAGCATTGGGAGATGGAAGAAAGACACAATCTAATAATGCTACGTCACATTTTTAATTTCTTCCATTAGTCATAGGGTGAAATACATGGTTAGATATTTACATAGATACACCCCGTTTTTTTTACCATCGAGAGATGGTAGAACAACATAAGGCCAAATAAAGTTTCAGATTTACCCTACCTATTTTGATAAAACTCAATGAGGAGGAGAGGGGAGAGAGAAGGAGGGAGGGAGGAAGGAGATAAAGAAGGAGAGAGGGAGAGGGAGGAAGGAAGGGGAAGGAAGGAAGGAAGGAAGGAGGAGGGAAGGGAGAGGAAGAGGGTTGATATAGATACACTATTGTTTATCCATAGGTATATGGGAGAACACAGTGTCTGAACCGAATGAGACGATGATTTCTCCTATTGGCCATACGGGAGAACAGCTTGTGTTTCTACCCTTCCTGAACAGGAGAGTGATCCTGCGTGGGGTGCACCCAGGGGAGAGCTGCAATTGGATGGATGTAGAAGCATTTAAGAATGAGGCGGTCAGTAAGGGATGGGAATAGGCGTTGTTTTACGGAGAAGAGTATGGGTAACTAGGGGATATGACGAGACTGGAGTGGAGAAATGGAAGGTATGGGAATAATTGTTGCTCAGGGAGTAATGCTATGAGGAAGTGTGGCAGTCGTTACAGATTGATGACATGGGGGTGAACAATAGAAGGGACTGGCAAGGTTACCCAGGAGGTACCAGAGGTGTGGGGAGGGGGGTGTGTGAGGGGAGGGGGAGATTGTCCATTTACCACCTGAGTCCCCTTTTAAAGTATGTAACACCTACCCATACACTACTCCCTACACCACTGCTATAGGTTGTTCAAACTGCAAATGGAAATCACATCAACGGTCAGACTTTGAAATTATCTAAATAATTAGATATTTCAGATTTTATGTGAGGTCACATGTATGATACACGATTGACAACGTTATGTTATCGAAGGGGACATTATCTCATTTCAACTGGCTCGGAGCTAGGGCTAAAAGTAACCAATAAATCAGTTCATCCAGCTAATCCTAGATATACTATAAACACCCTGTCGCCTACATCACTCCTACCCTGGGCCCCGCTAGCTGCCCTGGGGCTAATACATGTTAGAGGCCGTGTAACGGGGAGGTGGATAGCTGGGTGGGGGGGGGGGGGTATACTATGTGGTGTATGTAGACATGGGTGGGGTGGCTGTGTTGATAAGGGGTATCTGGGCTGTATGTTTTAGTGGAGTGATTAGGGGTGCACCGTGTGGATGGATTAAGTGTTATTTGTGGATAGTAAGTACGTATCAATATTTATGAAGGTCTTATGCTCAGAATGATGATGGTTCATCAGATATGTGAATAGAATTACCAGCAAGGGTTGCAAAAGTTGAATTGTAAATTCAGAGGATGTTGAAAGTAGTGGGACAAATTACAGTCCATTAGTTATTTAGTATTTTTTTTCTCTAAATAATGTCTTCCTTGCACTGTTTTATTTGTCCAAATGGTGGAACTTGTCCAAAGGCTTCGGGCATAATTGGCAACGATCACATTAAATAAAACGTTATGGCTTCACGACTGAATTGGCCTTAGGACTACAAATGTAAAGTAGAGCCAGCTGCCAGCCCTCTAAGAGTAGGCAATTACCTTGACATGTGCCAATATAACATACTCCAAAAAATGCTGAGAATCTCCATCAACAGGGGTGAAGGGCTGCCTGCAATTATAATGAGCAGTGTGGATATCAGTTCATTATAGATGGAGTTGCTCACCTCTCTCCCTGCTGTGGGAACCTTTTCTATGTGAGCTGGTTTATTTAGTTTATTTGCCCTTACCAGCAGCTGCAAGGGCAGGCAGTGCACACCTAGGGCAGCTCAAAGAGCAGCTCGGTAAATACACCTCCATGAGCATCTCCATGCATTATACATGCTCCAATGCAATGAGGATTAGTAAGCATTTCAATGCACAACATGCAATGGGACTACTATCATATACATCACACCGAGAAATATTTACCCAGAACAAGGTTTCATGTGTTTATTTCCGTGAGTAATTCCAAACAGGGAATTCTAGTATGAAGGGAGAACGATGTGTTGATTTTCACCAAAGCAGTGCCCCCATGAGCAGTTGGTCTGCTCCCTCATTACACGGTCAGTGAGGGCGATATTTCAACACTAAACCCACTACTACCCTGACCTTATCACGTGAACCCTGGGACATTTACCCCACATATCTACCAGGGTCAGGCACAGGAGAGGGTGCCGTGTAGTCAATCTAAGATATGGATTGTGGTGTCTGGCACTGGAAGGCCTGCAGGAGTCCAATGGTTAAATTTAAGCCATAATTATCCATAAAGGGTCATTTACTTGGCGTATCAGATATGAGAACGTCAACAAGTGACTACTGCCTTGACAACGTGATGTAATCCGATTCCAAGGCCCTTACTAATGGGACTCGTCAATAACCAATATTTCCCAGCCTCTTAGGAGTCCATGGAAACATGAGGTAATGACACGAGGACCTCTCACACACTCGCTTCTATCTATGTATTATATAATAAGGTGATCCTCATTGGCTACTAATGCCAGGTGCATAACCACTTCACCACCTGACCTCTCAGAGAAGGGCTGATGGATACTTGAGGAAATGTACTATTGCCTATTGGCAGTGTTGCTGCTATGTCTGACATCTCAAGTGGCTTCTACCTCCACATTGCTGCTGTTGCTGTTGGCGCTGTGCCCTGCCTCCCCATATCACGACTCCTTGTATCTGGGATTCCACTCAAACGTTTGGTAACAGTTGGTACAGATTGATCATAGAGTACCGTGGGGTATTACTGGCACCCTAAGGAGTTTTACCCCCTGGTGCGATTTCTGTGAGATTTTTTGAGGATTTCACTTTTCCCATACATCGAGCATGGACTTTGTCACATTCTCCATCAGTTATAGGCAAAATAATATATGTTGTCATATCAATATTATGTATTTATAATTTAGGATTTTGTTGGTATTAATGGCATGGCTGGGGGTATTACTGGCACCCTTATGCTTTCCTTACAAAAAGCCATAGTTTTACAAAAATATAAACCGACCATGTTGGGGGCACACAACTATGTGTCATCCATGAAGGAATTAAAGTCAGAGACATCCTGACATGCCACACTTACATGTCATTGATATACACCCAAACACAGACTTGGATCTCACACAATTGCAGTCAAATTATTTGTGAATGTTGTTTTGGATACTCAAAGAATCCAAATTACTAAGGAAACAGTTTTGCTCTTAAACCAAACATATAAATCTACCATGCAGTGTGAAAGAAAGAATCAATAACTGATTATTATCATGTTCATCTTAACTAGAAAGTATGACAGCAAGACAGGTGCCATTAATACCCACAACTGTACAAATCTGTTGGTATTACTGGCACCCCCGCCATCTTGGGGGCATTGAGACAGGTTCAAAAATGATTATTCTAGCAGACAGAGGACATAAATTGGCCATGGAATCCTGCTTAAGGTTTACAAAAACTCATATAGATGAAGCTGCGAATCTAGATCCAATTCCTGTTACACCTCGGCAAAAGCTATAAATTCACCAATCTTGACCTTAATGACTCAATGATCATAATATTAAAGTGAATTATCCCAAGCACAAAGTTTTATTTCCAAATTTCTTGTATTTTAGGGTAAGAGGATAGGTCTCCAAAATATCTTGAATTATCATCTGATAGCCTGAGACGATTTGCCTAGCAAGAAATACACACAACACTGCCAGGGTGCCAGTAATACCCCCCTGCCAGTAATACCCCACGGTACTCTAGAGTCTTTTTATGCAGGAACATCGTGATGAGCTTTTGTATAGTTCTGATTTTTGGGCTACAATTTCCATATCAATTTACAGAGAATGCTGATATTTCCACAGTTACCATTACTACTTACGGGAATTATGTGCCTTGAGTAGTCCCCCCCCCCCCTCCCCCAACAAGCCTTCTGCCACTCCAGGTTGATTCTGGTATCCATTGATAGAGAATAGTTATACAGAGAGCTAACACGGCAATATTGTCGGAATGGTATAACCTTGGATCGTCTGATTTTACAAGTCTAAGCCCTGGCATCATTCATTATTATTATGGAATTGAAATTCTTTGTGATAATCTCCACATTAAGTTTATTACTGAAATTTGACAGAACGTACACGGGTCTATTGTAAACCTTTCTTCTGTATTGGAAACATTTGGCTTTTGAGATGGTTTCTCCGGTTTCTGCACTGAATAATGCGTCCATTTCTATGGTTTCAAATCGGTTTTGATAACTACCGATAACATTCGATTAAGCTGCTTCTTTTTATCAAACATTTATAAAAGTTTGTAAAAAAAACTATAATCTGGGAGCCACCGCTCAGATTTTCCGCAGGTACTCTAAGCCTTTTCATGGAAAATCTATTTATAGTTACAGCTTACAAATAGTGCTTGATATGGCTTCCACTGCCCTCAATGACCCCTTTACATTGCTGAATGTGGCTTCATCAGTGCAGATTGTAAATGCTTTTGGCAGTGGCTTCAAGGTTGGCTTCCATGCCTAATTCCGCCGTAGCGACTGGCCCTGATGTTGCTGGCTTCCCTGGTGAAGGGGATGGCTTGTTGCTTAACGTCGTAGAAACAGCTTGTATCAACAGCGGTGATCATGAAGGTCGTCAAATCTATATATATGATGCTTCAGGATAGCATGCATCCTGGTGTATGTGTATACAGTTGTGGCATACTGTCAATCTGTTTCAACATCAATATGCTGATCAATAGGTCGTGATACAGCGCTTCCTGAATCCCCATGATAAGATGGGGAAGCTTGGCTGGTGAGGTTGGCAGAAAGTCTCATAGGATACAAACCTACAATCCCTTTAGCTCAAGCACTACAATACGGTGCTCCTCAGCTCATATTCCTTTTTCAACGAGCTACAGTAGTCTGCTGTTGATACATTACTACTACTGGCTCCCTGCTGCTGCTGCTTCTGCTGCTTTTGCTGCTGCTGCTGCTGCTGCTGCTTCTGCTGCTGCTGCTGCTGCTGCTGCTGCTGCTGCTGCTGAGACCGCCTCCCACCTCCCTCCCACACCCTGCTGGCGTCCTGGGATCTGGATTTGATTGCCGCGCGGCAGTCCGCCAAACCGATGTGTAGGCAGCACGGACGGAGGCCGCTCCGTACGTCGGGTCTGCTGCCGGAGTCCCAGTCTCCTGCCAGCACCCAGTCGGTGCAGACACCACACAGACTCAGTGAGAGTGGCTCAGGGAGTAGCTCAGAGTCACTCGGCCACTAGTACTACTACAATATCACATGCAGTGACATGTGGTTATAGTGTAACAGTTGAGTACCCGTTGTAACACTACACAGTTACAGCCATGCCACCTTCAAGAGGAGATTATACTGCCACTGGAAACTACCAATGCTACCACAATAACTACCTCTATAATATTAAGGCACTGTTTACCTGGGCATACCTATTGCATACCTGAGGTATTACCTAGTATCCTTTATACTGTACCTGTAAATTTGAGAATACACCTGGATACATTGTACTACATACCTGGGGATATCATCCATATACCTGAGGATCCTACAACAACAACAACAACAACAACAGCAACTACTACCAGGTCCTACCTCCACCATGTGGGTGCTACACCATGCTGGATCGGCCAGCCAAGTAGGGATACATTTGTTTACCTCCTTTTCTATGTTTATATTATGGGATCAATAAACCTCTGGGGAGAGGGACCTGTAGCTCCAGTGGTACTGAGCCTGGCTTTCATATACCTGTTATATTGCCATATGTCTATACTAATGGGTGTTAATCGATGTGAGTTGACTGCTATGTTGAGTAGAACTTGTTGCTGTGACGTTACTGTCACCAGCCCAGCTGGCACATGCTAATCATATTGTTTACAGACGCCATGGCCTACCATGTAAGCAGATTTCAGTGGACTACAATTTAATATCAATTGAGTGAACACTCAGTATGGATCTATAAAATCCACCTCTCCACCAATTTCAGAGTTTCTATTTTATTCTAAGAGTCTGTTTAAAGGGAGAGTTGTTTCATTAGATGCCACATCGGTTTCTTATAAGATAACAAGAATGTGGAGGACTTCTGAATACCGGGTGGCCAGGGCGTGGCGTATACTGATAACATATGGGACTCATTCCTGTCCTCAATGGGTGACTCCCCCTTCACCATGCACATCTGTCAGCAGTAGGTCTATAGGTTCTAACAGTGGAGAGCTGCTCCCGTCTTTCCCACACCCACGTCCTTGTGCTGCTCCCCACGGACTCTTGCAGAGTAGGTCAATGAGGGAGGAGCTGCTCATCATGCTATAATGGATGGTGGTGAGTGGGAGGGAGGTTGGGTGTCACTCAGGTTGGACTGGTGCGGTTTGGAGATATGGATTGTGGATGTGGAGGCTCCTTAAGTATGAGGATTGTAAATGCGAGGTACTTCCAGTGGGACTCAACGGCGGAGGGAGATTAGGAAAAGAGGTGGTAGCTACGATCAGGAGAGATGGGTCTAAGACTAAACGGTGGTTGTATTAGCAGCACTTCATCACATAAACATATTGCAGTCGCTCAAGCTGGATCTATGTGCTCCAGCTAGATCAGTTACAGTATATATGCTAACTTTGAGAGCTTCAGACCTGGTTCCAGGGGTGGATTTAGAAAGGGACGGCCAAGACTGGGGATCATTAATGCTTAGACTGTATCTCAGTACATTATACTTATAAAAAGTCTGGTCATTGGGGGATAGTGTATGCTGGTCCTAATGCCATGGGCGGATCCAGGGCGTGAATATGGTGAGCTTTTAGGTATGAACTACTCATCACCTACTAATTCAGCTGGGTTGCTGTGTAAGCGTATCACGCAGGTGAGTCTGTATGTTGACATGCCTGGGATTAAGACTTACGTATCTAACCTGTAGGGATATGATAGGTTGGTAGTGGGTGGAGTGCATGCTGATTGTCCATACTAGAGGCTTAGTTCTTAATACCATTGGTGGGCCCCGAGATGAATGGGGCAGGTAGCGAGTGATGCAGGTCTGGGGATTAATGGGACTTATACTTAAGCTCATCACATCATAATGCACTCGCTCTGACACTCAATTAGGAGATATGAAGTTGGGAGATGGATGGATGATGGTTCAGTGGGCTTAATGTAGTTAGTTACGGGGCTGGGAGGGGTCATGCGTGAGGTGATGAGAGGAAGGGAGAAGGGCCAAGACGGGGGAAGGGTGGTATTTGTAGCAATTCATCATTATGAACTATGCCACTCCCTGCGAACTGATGAGATTTTTGGGGAGCTGTACATGCCGTCTCAATGGGTCGAAAATATCTTTCTGTGTTTCTGCTGATTTTCTGGAGTAAGCACAGTGGTAGTGTTAACATTCTGGCATTTCAGTATGGCCCTGGGGGTTGCTAATTCCAGTCCTGTTGCTAATTACTTCTACGTTGAGACAATATCACCTTTCTTTCCCTCCTCCCTGTCTCTCAGGCATCACTCGGACTGTATATATTGATGGAGAGAGAGGGGATGTATTCCCCTGGGGATAATCCATTTCGTATCAAAGCCAATTGCCCAAAGCTGATAGTGCATGACTTCCGAGCTCATTTCTGCTGGCTTATCTCTGCACGCTGAGCTTCTCTCCTACTGCACACTATGACAGAGATAGTATATCACCAGCTTGTCTTTTTTGTATCGGGTCACAATGAATTGGATTAGGAGATGGGAAGAGCCATTGCTTTGCTCAAATGGAACACAGTGCAACGAGGCAAAGTGTCAATCAGATCTGACTCCTGGAAAACAGCATCTAAATAATGAAAAACGAAAGCACCATCCCTCATCTTGTTTGTTAGTTTATGGTTGGTAGGGCAATTCATATCACAGGCTACCTTTGACCTTTATTTTAATGAATTATGGACGTGAAATCAAATTTCTAATCGGAAAAGACGCCCTATCGATATTTGATAGTCCAATGGCATGTTTTATATCAGTAAAGTATGCCCACGAACAGTCGAAGGTCGAGGGCAGCATCAAAACAATTTATAGGCATAGCTAAAGATGGCTTGCCATCAAGTACAGGCAATCAATATGTATCATTTGAAAGTCAGTCAACTGAGGTCTACTAGTTGATAACAGTCTATTGCACCTGGTTGATAAAAGCACTTCAATAGATACATTTTGATATTGCGCAGTATTTATGTAGAGGAATGAGGCTGGGTTGAAATAGACGGGTCCATAGGGGAATTCGGACTGGTCGACCCTAAAGCTTTGAATAAGCATGTAAAAGCTTTAAATCACGCTCTACCGCCAGTAAGCATGGTATTGGGAATGCAGAATGGGTGGATACATAGACATGATAAAACAGGCAGGGGCAGTTACACGGAGGAGACGGGGGAGGGAGGGAGGCTTGGTGCTTTTAAATGTCATGGGCGGCATGTTTCCACCTCCCTGGACAAATGATGCTCCCAGACCGATCCAAAAACCATTACACTCTGTTCACAGTTTGCTTGCAGTGACAGCAAGGTGGGTCATTTTAAAGTGCTTCATGTTGATGCATATGCATTATGTTATTCTGAATGCAGCAGCCCCATCGATGTAACCAAAGTACGTCGTATCTCACACCGCCTGTTAAATAACCCTCCCCAGTATCTCACGTCCATCAACTTACTTATAACCCACGGTGGACGCCTGAGACCAAGGCTTCATACCTTGGGCATATTGAATAACGGTATTCTCTATGCCTGTGTAGAACCTGCGGGAGAATTGTGATGAATAGGCTGGGTGCTCTATAGTATTTATATCATGTAGTTATGAACTACATCAATTAAAAGAACAATTCTAAGTCGATTAGACTAAGTTAGGTAACAGATAGTCTATGGTTATGAAAGGGTATTAGAATTTACCACAGAAGACTGGTGGGGCCAGACGAGGGCGAAGCGCAAGTCGCCCTACCAGTGTGCTGTGGTGAATTGTAAAACCCTTTCATAACCATAGTCTACCTGACTTAACCTTTAGGTACTGAAATCCTCACCTTCGTGGTGCTCTAATTGTGTACCCGGTGTGCTCTAATAGGGAACGTTACTGACAGAGCAGGTACCAGCACCCCCCTAGTGGTGGGAAGAGGAGTCACACCGCAAATAGACATACCAATGGCATGAACCTCGCTCGGGTTAGGTAGAAAACCTAGGATTTTTCAGATTGTTATTCTGCTTTTAATTATCAATTGATTATACAAACATGGGCACATTTCGTTACACTGCAATACTTAAAGATACACCCCATGGTAGATTTACCTTAAAACCTGCTCACAGGGAACACAGGGAACACAGTCCACCAGATACACTGGTCCATTGTGATTGATAGAAAAGTCCGAGTGATGCTGTATTAGAAATCATTCGGTGTAACTAGCACTGGCGAAATGTGTAGTAAATTGCTGACGGATAAATCCCCAATCGTTCCAAAAATAGGTTTTATTAGAAGTACGCCCCCACTTTTAGTAAAATAAGCCAGTTTCTCATTGCCTTACAAGATCCATCATATTAACATGAGTTGCTCTCCCACTGCTGTGACCTGCTCCACTTGCTCAGGTGGGAGTTACATGCAGTAGGTTGGGGAGGCTGGAGGGGAGGGGGCAGTTGTTAAGTAAGTGAGTTGGCGGTGTGATGGCGTTGCACCTGGTCCAGTTGTCACGCAGTTTCAGGTAGACACAACTTGACACTGTTTTCCCACACACCACCTACACTGGCTGCTGGAGCGTCCCCTCTGTAAAGGGCAAGCAGGGTCTCTGGTTTGGAGAGTGGGAGTAACGGGCTTTGTCCTTAGGGGCAATGCTCCATAGAGAACTGCTGATAAAGCTTGATTAGGATGTATAGTAGACATACGTTACAGTATGTGAAAGGTCTGTGTGGGTGGATGTAAGTGGATAGGTAGACAAACTGGCTGTACCCACGCCGTGACAGATTGGTTCTCTTCAGTGTCAGTGACTCAAGTGACAACGATTTCTACACATGATGAGAAGACTTTGCATCTACCTTTAGGTAGTGGGCTTTTTGCCAAGAAGGTAGCTGAACTTAAATTAAATCTAGATAAGTATGATTCGTTCTTGCTCTTAATTTACCCTCTCACCGCCAGCAGGCCACCATAGCGGCGAGAGCACCTAATCCACTGAGTATTAAAATATTACTCAAAATTGATGAAAATATGTTGGTACAAGTCCTATAAGCAAAGCGCCCGTGTTTGGTACATGTATCATATTACAGCTTATGACATCCCCTCTCACCTCCTACCTTCCATTAGTGTTTACAAAGAGAGTTGAAGGAGTAGCCATGCCAACACCTCATTTCAAATTTTGATATTTATATTTTTTGGCAAAACTACAGAGAAATCTGGTGGTGGGAGGGTTAACCCTGGAGTTTGAGCAGTTATAAATGGCCTAGTTGCGCTGTGTGGAAGAGGGACATTTGAAAAGGGGTGGGTCTCTTGTGTTTAAGGTCAAAGTGGTGGATAAAGGTGCTGTTGTGAATCAGGGTATTATCGCCCATAGTGTGTGGGATGTTTGCGGAGCAGGGTAGTAGGGCCCCAGCTGTGTGGTAGATGAGGTAGAGATAGGGTAGAGATCAGCTTACTAAAGCCTAGTAAAGGTCATGTCTGTTAAGGACCCACAACTTCTGACCTTTACAGCTGGAGACTTCTTGTTTGTGTGGGTTATGTAGAGAGTGTTTGTCTCCCCACAGTCTACACAGCCAAAACCCCATGATGGACTCACTTGACATGAACCTATTGCCTTCTTCCTATCCTGAGTTGGAACTCTTAAACAAATAAGGGAATCTATTGAGGGTACCCGAAGGAAGATTCCTGTAATGAATATTGCATTTCTGGTGGTACCTATTAGAAAAAAGGGGAAGCAGAGACGATATCAGGAATATTATATTTATACATGCACCCATAATTATACTGTTACTACATTTGCCACAATACGGCAATCTGTATGCTACAATGCTTATTAGGCCATAGTCTAGCCTCATTACGGTCTCATTATATACACTGGGAATAATAGAATGCCAGTCACTCGCTTTCGTTCACACGCAAACAGCCAGTGATAATGCTGCTCCCAATATATTCCTAATTCCCATCCCCTGTCCCCCATATGCCAATTATGACCGAATACCCTGACCCTATGTACCCCCGAACCCCTGCCTACCCCTACCTAATTGGGCTGATCTCCTATCAGCCATCCAACCAGCCATCGATCAGTATTACATGCGCTGATGCCTAGAACTAGCCAATGGAGGTCCATACAATAGTGCAAGTCATGGTTCAAGCCAGCGGCCATTATGTCTGTAGCTGATTCCCCATGTGGCATGTTGTAACCCCTAATGGCGTTGGTCCCTGTAGGTGTCACACTGTGGTAGTTCCTATTGTGGAGGTGTGAAGGCACCAATGGTTACTGAATAGGGCAGGCCTCCATCCATGTCTCCCAACCTCTTACACACACATACACAGGCCAGTAGCTATTGGCTTACTGCATGTGAGGTCGTGTGTGTGTCAATAACCCGCCGTCGAGGGAAATCCATATATTGTGTAACCCTACCTGTGTACATTGTATCCATCACAATGATCCATAATGTATTGTAGTCAATGGGGAGTAAGGGGCAGATTTAGACATGCACTAATTATCATTTGGTGTGAATTCTACCAAATAATATCCAGGATATGATTGAGCATGGCATGTCATCAGATTTCTAAATGAAATATCAAGTCCCTTCTGGCTACAAATGAATGTATCATGTAATCGGTTCCCATTATGTATGTAGGTCTAGCTGTGTATTGTATCTACTGTATCAGTACTGACTCGGCACCTGAGGCTGACATTGACAGGTATGAGCTGATAATTATTGATAACAATCGATTTCATAAGAACAACAACTTAAAATCAGACTGGTGCCGGCAATAGCACTGTACTTCCTTTCACTAACAGGAGGCACATCTCCCAAGTATAAAGATTCATCCTCAAGTACACACTGCTTTGGTAAAGGGTGAACTCAGTGTATGAACAATAATTCCTGCTGGGAATGTGTTCAGCAATCAGGGGAGGAAATCTTGGCATAGCTCTAGGTGTATGTGTTCTTTGGTATTGGCAGTAGAAACTAGGCTATCTGAGCCAAAGTGTTGACTTGCATGATGCTGGGTCGTTATAGCCTAAGATTGCAGGTGGGTGGGTTTGAGTAGGTGTGGGTGGGGGTAGATAGCAGGTGTACCTTTACTGTGTAGAGCCATCCTAAACCACCATCCACTTACTGCAAAGACTGGGTCATTTACCTATAGGTAGCAATGCTGAATGCCCACAGCAGGGTTTTGTTAGGTCAGATTACCACTTAGTCCCAATGTATACAGTCATAAAAATGACAGTTAAATTGTAATGATGATAAAAATAGACATAATTTTTCTTAAGGCATTTGAATCATGATTAGTTAACAATAGTGTGTTCTTATTCCAGTTCCCATTTAATTACGATGGGAATCGTATTACTCGGGTGAAAGGTATTACAATTGAATATGGGTTAATGACATTCTGTTTCTTCTGGATGTATAAGCATATAAACCTGAATCTGCCTCGTTACTCAAATCAGGAACGATGTTGCCCCCTTCAGAGGATATTAATTTGTGGACTTATCCCACTGACTGACCATATTGTAAGCACAGTGTGGGTGCGTGGTTGCTCACACTGGAAGGATGACAATATGAGTAGTAAAGCATAAAGAATGAACCACGTGTAGCATCCTTTCCGTGTGGCTGCCCACAATATGTATGTGCACACAAACTGTAGTATTATACTATATCTGGCCGTACTGAGAAGCTCATACTGGCCACAATGATCAGTTTATGGGTCCAAAGCAATGCTCACTTCCAAGGCACGATCACAGCAGCTTTAAACATCCATAAATAGCCATGCCACAACATCCTCATAATTTAAATTTAACCACTAATGGCAAGTCAAAAAGCTATAGACCCACATCTAATGTTAATGGCATAAATAAGCAAACCACAATATCCTCATGAATCTAAATCCTACCACTAATCACATAGACCTTACGCTAGTGTTGAACCACAAAACAACGCTGTGTTTCAGGTATTTCAACCCTACGTCACACCAAACCATCTGATTATCCAATCTGTCATAAGATGCAAACATTTAAACATTATTTTAGGTCAGACATCAGTTGTTGCAGAAATTCCTAATACGTTTTATGTTTTAAAAAAAACTATATGACGGTGTAACCTGAAAAGATCTCCCCCAACTTTGAAAAGAGGAGCAAGGGGGTAACAGTGCATAACTCCAGCATCATTAGCTCACTGTGAGCAGTTGCCACTCACCACTCAGCAGATGAGCAACTCGCCGACAACGGGTCGATCAAAGTGAGCCGCTCCAGGCTACAACATTAGACCTTAATGTGTCCCCAGGGCTCCTACCTGCTAAGGCCAGCAGGCCATTTCTACTACCCCCAACCCATCACCACCTACTCCTCCCACCCTCTCCCTCAGCCCCTCACCTACCACAAACCTGCAGACAAACTGCACTGCTTGACTACTTTCAACAGGAAATAGTCTGTAACTCAGACTCTGTCTGAGAAGGGATTACTTTACAAGGAATACCTTCTGTAAGTGCCTTTCATTGCCGTAGCTGTGTCCAGGGATAACGTTCAGTAGTTTTCTGGGCAGGCAGGGACAACTTTCCATAACTGCCTTGAGAGGGCTAAATTCGGGAGCTATATGGACTACTTTCTGCCACTGCCCACCTGATCTACTGTCTGTCTTGATAGAAAACTTGTATTCTGTACTTCCGAGAACCGGACACGATGGTGAATGTAGTATAGAAAGAGTAGGGCTAAGTGATTTACATAATGTGTTATATAGCCCATGAAGCTTAGGGCATAATGACAAATGCAGATCATAATGTATTGCATTTCTGCATGGTTAAGGGCTATTCCAATCGTAGATATATTTGATATGGTAATGCAATGTTCCCCATAGGGTAATGCGAGGGAGTCATTTACATGCATAAGAGACTATTAACCTCCAAGCATTCATCATTCTCCCTATTAAGCTTTTAAATCCTAAATAGCAAGTAGAGATAAAGCAGCTTTATACCCAGTCTTTAAGCCATATATTATGGATATATTAATGATCAATAATGATACAGGTGCCGGGAAGAGCTCATCAGGGGTTTGTGTATCATCACCAGCATGGCGGCCATAGTGTTTTTAAATCCTGGGGGTTGTCTGCACATTGAATTAGCGCCATTCGATAACCAGATTTAAAGCCAATTAGTAAGCGGCTCAAATGATGTTTTATTTTTAACTCCATTAGTCAGAAATAGCTTCTCCTCTTTTGCTAACCATGAATTGATTTCAGCTGTTTATATCATCCTATTGACCAGAGCTATTAGCAGCTGAAATGGGATATAGAATCAACTAATGGGATTCTATGCCTCTTCACATGAGAGGTAATACTTGCTGTTCACGACAGTCTTCTTTGTAGATGTGTAAGAATCATTTGTGCCGACATGCACTTGCTGAACCTCACATCACAGGTCCTTTACTGACGTTAATTATACTTTATCTCTCAAGTTGTAAAAGAACCTTTGTGCAACAGTTCCCTGAGCTACAATGGAGTGGTGCAGTGTGGGTGGTTGGGGGATGGCGTGTGACGGTCTGATGCTGAGAACCTAGTCCTGTCTGGACCCCTTCCACAACTAGGTTAGGGTCCTTACTGTTCTGCCAGTTCTGTCGCTGGTACTCATCCCACGGCGACCAGCGAGGTTCCAGGTAACCAGCTAGGTTTACAAATCCTTTTGAACACAAAGACCAACACCATTTCTGTAAGGCATCTGCCAAAATGGCTGTGTGACCCCTATAGCCGTTACATGCCAGGAACAGTGCCTGGTAAGTGCGTGGCAGCCCCCTAGTCTATGGTATCCTTGGTACTCACCTAGTCACGCCAGGTACCTGCTACCATTGAGTCACTCAGACCTGCTCATAGTGGGGGTATGTGTGGGGCGGGGGGGGGCTGCTCATTGCATTGGGAGCAGGGTGGGGGATGGGGAAGTAGAGCAACATCAGACAGTGCACCAGTCACCGTGTCTGCTGGTGGTGGTGGCAGGGAAGCAGGGATTTAACACTAGTCTTCATCTGCCACTGTCTAATGGATCATACAGCATGATAAATGTGTACAGGATACATTGGATATAGTCATCCTAGTATAGCAATATTGTCTACCTTTGGGGATAATGTGTACACTTATGTAGGCGTTGGAGGATCCTACCTTATTATGTCAGGAGTATGATTGCTTGTGCAGGTACATTAGGTCACCTGCTTCCTGGAAGATTAAATCTGTGCTCTTGGAGTGATAGCCAACGGTTGGAGCGTAATAATCATAAAGTGGTTTCCATTGAGGATATGTATCCACCATTGGAGGGTGATGATGTGTTTGCCTGTAGTGCACAGTACCATGGTGTGGAAATAATTCCTGTAGCATGGAGGAGAGTGATGGCCTGTGTTGGAGAGTGAATAGTACCTATATTGGGAATGCTCTATAAATAATGAGGGCTCCCTGTAGCTATGTCGGGATCACGATTACTACATGATATCACTATTAAAGGTTGTGTAGAATGGGTTTTTTTCACGGAGGACAGTGAATGTGCAAACGGATATTCACATCAACCCCTATACATTTTGTAGTAGATACCGATTTGGAGGTGACGCTTTAGGATGGAATGACTTAAGGTGGAATTATCATTAGATAAAGGAGTACATTTTGAATTCTGATATCCAATATCATAAGTCAACCACCGAGGACTTCTGCTTGGAGAGTACATATCCCTATGCTTGGAGACTATGATGGACTGTTTTGGTTTCGGGTTGCTGGACCTGGACGACTGGGCAGCACAGGTGGGTCTATCACAGACACCTACATAATACATGTGGTTATTACCCAGACTGCCCTGCGGCATACCTGTCTATGTTTAATGGTAACATGAGTATGTGGATTATGGATTATATAGTGCATTAGCAGGTTGTCCTATAGAGGCAGCCATCTTGGTGTAGGATGTTATCACTGATTCTCGCAGCGTATCAAGCTACTAGGTTGCGAGCCTAAAATATATAAAACATGTAGCAGATGATAATGCTAAGTGAAATGTCTTATGAATTAGAGCTTATTTTCACTGTATTTTTTTATTTGTTTAAGACTATGCTATCCCCCGAGGAAGTTGGCAGCCTACATATGCTATAGGCTTTCATTATTTTCCTCACTAGTCTGGGTCTATCTATACCATGCGTTTGTTTGATATAGGCAGATACCAGCAACCTTAGCACATGTTCATCTCAATGATTGCCCAGATCTGCCCCCCTTCGCCAAGCCCCTTACACTATTTTAGCTGATGCCCACAACCAGGACAAGTATTTACATATTTGACCACTAGGGGTCAGGAGGAGTAGCCCTCCGGCTACCGCAGGTGCTGCCGGGAAGGGCGGAACGCTGTTAGTCGTCATTGGAATGGGAAATGTGGTTAGAGATGCAGAAATGCATAACTCGGTTAGGGATATACCCAATGCGAAACGTTGTTATAGAGCTCTCCAAGCGGATATTGAATTAGCGCTGCAGGCTGGGAGAAATTCATTTTCAGGCCTGACTTTTGTCCCCACTCCACATTTACTGCCACCCCCGTTCTGTACTGTAAGTGCGCAGTCCTGTCCTAATATAACATTTATATATCCTCCAATAGCCAACACGTACACCGACTATTTCACCAATAATTATTGATGACTTATTACATTAGGATATGTACTCCTAATAAAGTCTAAATTCACCATCAATATCGACAGTCAAAGCAAGAGGCAGTTCATTTAACCTGTTCCTTTTTTTTTAGGTCCATTCATTCAATTTATGAAGAAAGCAACTAAGGCCCTACCAGTTTATTGCATTGGGGTAAATTATTTCCTTTACAACATACCATGAGACACTAAGCACTAAACTGAACCCCCCCTCCCCCTCTTTACATTTACCCCAGAGGTCATGTCCAAATATGGAAAATCACGGCAGCCATGTTGTACCACGGGTCCTGGCTGGTTGGTGGGAATGGTCCTTACTTCCAGCTGAAAAAGGCTGGCAACCAGCGTATGTCACCCTATACCCAACATGCTTTTGGCTCTCCCCCAAAGTCCCTGTCATGCCACTTACTGTTGTTGGTGTCCATTTCTGTAACACTGTCAATTTGTTGTGCCATCGCTTAGGGCCCCAATTTGGGTTTCCTTTTAGATACCTCTGAGCCGTCTGTGGGCTGCCTGACATCTTTACCTGCCAGCATCTTATGACATTTTCTACTGCCAGAACTATCTGCTAAAGGACGCTGACAGACCAGTGATTGGCACAGAGGATGCCCACTTTGTATTGATCAATGGGGCTAATGCAATCATGTAGGTGCTCTGAGGTGATGCACATTACTGCATGGGTATTTCACATGATAGAGACATGTTTCCCAGTATGCAGGCAGTAGGCAACACTATACCCAACTATGCCTATACTTATGTAGAGCATAGGTGGTCGTTTTTATCGGTTGAACAATCTGCATGCCAAAACATGATGATTGTATATTCCCTATCGGATATCCCCCAGCATCTGGCCATGTTGCACCATATTCAAATCAATTTTAGACATGATACAGAACGGGAACGATAGTCTATTCAGGTACCCTTGGTAGCCATTGGCTTAATTGGACATCAATCGTATGGGCTACATGTATTAGAAGGTATTGGAAGCCATGTAGTGAGAGGCATGGCTCAAACCTACGTTTCCATGTACTACTTGGGCTACACCCATAAGGTTAGTGTATACATGATGGTGGCCTGGGCGGGGCTCAGGTGACCCAGATAGAAAGACACAGTCATAGAAGTCCCTTGGGAGCACGGAGGGCACCCATCCAAATCTGATGTTTTGTGCTGGGTCATATAATGTAAAGTAAAATAGTTTATGGGACATGATAACGGTTCTTAGAGATGACATATAGGACATGAAGATACAAGCTGCGCATAAACATTTTCTTGATTTCAACATGCGACATGGGGACTTCCCATCGAGGGCCCCAATAAATGTGTCATGTGGTTGGGTCTAGATATGAGAATCTGATATAAAATAATAATAGTATTATAGTAAGAGGGGCAGAAATTAAGAGGCAATATCAATGCAGGCGGGTAGTCAGGAGGGAACTAAAAGTCCAGTGTCAAGGTCAGGGAGGGAGAGAGGATGTTTTGTCCCATGAGCCTCATTACCGGAAGTAGGCCACCCTGGCCCACTTCCGCTGTTAGATGACGCGAGGGTTGCTGGGTAATGAGGGCAGTCCGGCGGGAGACTGTTGGCCCCTAACTATCCTTACACATTCCTGTCATGGTATAGTACACTGCAACTCCTTTATCTAGACACACTATCACATACACGCAGCATTCCGTGCACATTTTCATAAGACCCCGAGGGCGATCAGCAAGGGAGAGCGTCTTGATCGTGATATTTCTTTCCCTTTTCAGTTTAACTCCATGCTAAAAACATTCACCACTCTTTAGGCTGCCTTTGGTGCATTGTTCCGTTAGAATAAGCACCTACAGAATGATCGAAGGATCTGGCCACTGGGTACGATATAGGGGAAGACTACATGATTGATAGGAACACTCCACTGTAGATAGGGTTATCTCTTGAGTTTCCATCTCAACTTAATCAAGTGAAATAAACCTTGTATGGGAATGGTTTCATTAACAGTTAGCATATAGCAATCTGATCCCTCCCTCAGATGAAGCAGAAAAAAAAGTTGCTTTGCAAAGTGAAATCCACCCTTGCATTAGCCTTTGGTTAGACTTGCTTTGGTCTCTGAATACAGATGTAGTGTATAATAGGTCCGCATTAAAGAGTGATTGGTGGAGGGACTTAACCCAAGTCCACCCTTTGATGTAAAGTATACTTATTAGCCTGCAGGTTAAAATATGGCGGCTGTATCTATGGCAACGGTCTCTGTGTGCCACCAGACCCCACTTTGATATAAAGTCTTTATGTTGTGGTTCACTATAGAGTCTATAACACAAAGAGACTATATAGGTGTAACTGATATCACTATGTAAGAAGCCATATTGTCCCCCATGTATGTAATTGAATCCCACAGCATGCTCCCTATGCTGATGGCATTGAAGCAGAGCTATGTATTAACCAGAAAATAAAAATGTTCCTGTTAATTCCTTGGTTTCCCACTGCCACTGACACCATGGCGCTGGGGTGGGCATGTTACACCCTTATGTCAAGTATCTACTAATAGCCCATCTGTAGGGAGGGGTCCTGTCTGGGAGAGTCACGCGTGATGGCCGTGTTATTGAGGATAATAATCTATAGACTTAGTATCGCCATAGATCTGGATAAATGTGAAGGCTGTGCTAAGTTATAGTGTAACTATGGGGGATGCTGTGTTTTGATGTTGATGAATCAGTTGTCTATGGCATTAATAACATGCTATTGGGTGGAACCTATTGTTTACAAGGATGACTTATAGGACACGTGAAAGAACTGGAGCAGGGATCTACAGGGCAGTATAATCCTTTATAACAATAAACAAAGAATATAGATACAGGCTTGTTGGTTTACATAGAGACCTTGATGCTATGAGAAAATTGGGTGTTGAAGCCAAGCTGGAAGCCACTGTCAGAATCAGTTACAGCCTGTGTTGATGAAGCCACTTTCACCAATGTTAAGGGGCCAGCTGAAGCCACAACAAGCCATGGTTAGTAAAGCACTGTGTTTTAAGGGAACCAATACCAACAGTTGCTGGGTACACTATAGCAGTGACCACTACATGTCCTTTGGGGCTTGGGGGAGTGCTGCGTAGTACGCCGCGGGGTAATACAGGGGTAATGAGGTGGGCCTGTGGGGCCCTTACGCCACAAATTTGCCACTAACCCTCAAAAAGATGACCGTTTGAGGCATAAGGGCAAACCACAGGCCACTATACCACAAAAGTGGCATTAAAGCACAAATGCCCTTATGCCACAAACGCCCTTACACCACAAATTCCCTTAGGCCACAAACGCCACTTGGCCACAAATGCCCTTAGGCCACAAACACCATAAGGCCATAGTATTGGCACACTATATAGCATTTGAGGCATAAGGGTGAGTGGACATCTTAAAGTAGTTAAGTACTTTAACTGACTATATAGTGTTTGAGGCATAAGGGCAGGCGGATATTTTAGGCTTGTGTAGTACATTAGCTGACTATATAGGTTTTGAGGCATAAGGGCAAGATGTTAATTAAGGCCTATTTGGGTATTGGCACACTATATAGTGTTTGAGGCATAAGGGCAGGTGGATATTTTAGGGTAGTTTAGGATATTAGCTGGCTATATAGGTTTTGAGGCATAAGGGCAAGTTGTGATTTAAAGCCTATTTGGTATATTGGCACACTATATAGTGTTTGAGGCATAAGGGCAAGTTGATATTTTAGGGCAGTTTGCTATGATTTCAACCTATATAGTGTTCGAGGCATAAGGGCAGGCGGATATTTTAGGCTTGTTTAGTACATTAGCCGACTATATAGGTTTTGAGGCATAAGGGCAAGATGATATTTAAGGCCTATTTGGTATATTGGCACACTATATAGTGTTTGAGGCATAAGGGCAAGTTGATATTTTAGGGCAGTTTGCTATGATTTCAACCTATATAGTGTTTGAGGCATAAGGGCAGGCGGATATTTTAGGCTTGTTTAGTACATAAGCCGACTATATAGGTTTTGAGGCATAAGGGCAAGATGTTATTTAAGGCCTATTTGGTATATTGGCACACTATATAGTGTTTGAGGCATAAGGGCAAGTTGATATTTTAGGGCAGTTTGCTATGATTTCAACCTATATAGTGTTTGAGGCATAAGGGCAGGCGGATATTTTAGGCTTGTTTAGTACATTAGCTGACTATATAGGTTTTGAGGCATAAGGGCAAGATGTTAATTAAGGCCTATTTGGGTATTGGCACACTATATAGTGTTTGAGGCATAAGGGCAGGTGGATATTTTAGGGTAGTTTAGGATATTAGCTGGCTATATAGGTTTTGAGGCATAAGGGCAAGTTGTGATTTAGGGCCTATTTGGTATATTGGCACACTATATAGTGTTTGAGGCATAAGGGCAAGTTGATATTTTAGGGCAGTTTGCTATGATTTCAACCTATATAGTGTTTGAGGCATAAGGGCAGGTGGATATTTTAGGCTTGTGTAGTACATAAGCTGACTATATAGGTTTTGAGGCATAAGGGCAAGATGTTATTTAAGGCCTATTTGGTATATTGGCACACTATATAGTATTTGAGGCATAAGGGCAAGTTGATATTTTAGGGCAGTTTGCTATGATTTCAACCTATATAGTTTTGAGGCATAAGGGCAGGCGGATATTTTAGGCTTGTTTAGTACATTAGCTGACTATATAGGTTTTGAGGCATAAGGGCAAGATGTTTATTAAGGCCTATTTGGGTATTGGCACACTATATAGTGTTTGAGGCATAAGGGCAGGTGAATATTTTAGGGTAGTTTAGGATATTAGCTGGCTATATAGGTTTTGAGGCATAAGGGCAAGATGTTATTTAAGGCCTATTTGGTATATTGGCACACTATATAGTGTTTGAGGCATACGGGCAAGTTGATATTTTAGGGCAGTTTGCTATGATTTCAACCTATATAGTGTTTGAGGCATAAGGGCAGGCGGATATTTTAGGCTTGTTTAGTACATTAGCTGACTATATAGGTTTTGAGGCATAAGGGCAAGATGTTAATTAAGGCCTATTTGGGTATTGGCACACTATATAGTGTTTGAGGCATAAGGGCAGGTGGATATTTTAGGGTAGTTTAGGATATTAGCTGGCTATATAGGTTTTGAGGCATAAGGGCAAGTTGTGATTTAGGGCCTATTTGGTATATTGGCACACTATATAGTGTTTGAGGCATAAGGGCAAGTTGATATTTTAGGGCAGTTTGCTATGATTTCAACCTATATAGTGTTTGAGGCATAAGGGCAGGTGGATATTTTAGGCTTGTGTAGTACATAAGCTGACTATATAGGTTTTGAGGCATAAGGGCAAGATGTTATTTAAGGCCTATTTGGTATATTGGCACACTATATAGTATTTGAGGCATAAGGGCAAGTTGATATTTTAGGGCAGTTTGCTATGATTTCAACCTATATAGTTTTGAGGCATAAGGGCAGGCGGATATTTTAGGCTTGTTTAGTACATTAGCTGACTATATAGGTTTTGAGGCATAAGGGCAAGATGTTTATTAAGGCCTATTTGGGTATTGGCACACTATATAGTGTTTGAGGCATAAGGGCAGGTGAATATTTTAGGGTAGTTTAGGATATTAGCTGGCTATATAGGTTTTGAGGCATAAGGGCAAGTTGTTATTCAGGCCTATTTGGTATATTGGAACACTATATCGTGTTTGAGGCATAAGGGCAAGTTGATATTTTAGGGCAGTTTGCTATGATTTCAACCTCTATAGTGTTTGAGGCATAAGGGCAGCAGATATTTTAGGCTTGTTTAGTACATTAGCCGACTATATATAGGTTTTGAGGCATAAAGGCAAGATGTTATTTAAGGCCTATTTGGTATATTGGCACACTATATAGTGTTTGAGGCATAAGGGCAGGCGGATATTTTAGGCTTGTTTAGTACATTAGCCGACTATATAGGTTTTGAGGCATAAGGGCAAGATGTTATTTAGGGCCTATTTGGTATATTGGCACACTATATAGTGTTTGAGGCATAAGGGCAAGTTGATATTTTAGGGCAGTTTGCTATGATTTCAACCCATATATAGTCGGCTAATGTACTAAACAAGCCTAAAATATCTGCTGCCCTTATGCCTCAAACAATATAGAGGTTGAAATCATAGCAAACTGCCCTAAAATATCAACTCGCCCTTATGCCTCAAACACTATATAGTGTTCCAATATACCATATAGGCCCTGAATAACAACTTGCCCTTATGCCTCAAAACCTATATAGCCAGCTAATATCCTAAACTACCCTAAAATATCCACCTGCTCTTATGCCTCACACACTATATATAGTGTGCCAATATACCAAATAGGCCTTAAATAGCATCTTGCCCTTATGCCTCAAACACTATATAGTCAGCTAATGTACTAAACAAGCCTAAAATATCCGCCTGCCCTTATGCCTCAAACACTATATAGGTTGAAATCATAGCAAACTGCCCTAAAATATCAACTTGCCCTCATGCCTCAAACACTATATAGTGTGCCAATATACCAAATAGGCCCTAAATAACAACTTGCCCTTATGCCTCAAAACCTATATATAGCCAGCTAATATCCTAAATTTCCCTAAAATGTGACAAAACGTGGGAAAACGTGACATTAGGGGAAAACACCTTTATTTAAGTTTGTGTCTCCAGCTACAATTTGATGCTTCAAGTATCAAAATATTTGAAATAGTTGCTGAGAAATGACCTCTCAAACATGGGATGGTAGGGACATGTAGGAATTCAGAATAGACTGCAATGCAATCACATATCAATCTATTTTCAAATAATCCATATAAATCATAATTTTTAGAAATTAACCTAACAAATGCATATTATTGTACATAGATTTGGATCTGGTAGGAATATTAGCATTCTGTTTTCAGTTCTGAAATCCTCATGGATGGGGCAATTGGATAGGGATAATTTTTATTCCAAAAGAATGAATTGGTGGTTGCCATGGCAACCAAATGTCAACAAATGGGCTAAAAATTGCTAAAAACGTTCTTTTTACATTCCAAATAAGACCAATTTAGAATGAAAATAGAATTTTGATAATAGCTTCACAAGATTCCTTGGGAAAAGTTAGTCTAAGGTCATTTTTTCTTAAGTATTCACATTTTTAGCTATATCTCCTGAAATATCATGTTTAGAGCATTTATGGCTATTCCCCCTAATGTTACGATTTCCCAGGTTTCGTCACAAATATCCACCTGCCCTTATGCCTCAAACACTATATAGTGTGCCAATATACCAAATAGGCCTTAAATAACATCTTGCATTTATGCCTCAAAACCTATAATAGTCAGCCAATGTACTAAACAAGCCTAAAATATCCGCCTGCCCTTCTGCCTCAAACACTATAAATTTGAAATCATAGCAAACTGCCCTAAAATATCAACTTGCCCTTATGCCTCAAACACTATATAGTGTGCCAATATACCAAATAGGCCCTAAATAACAACTTGCCCTTATGCCTCAAAACCTATATATAGCCAGCTAATATCCTAAATTTCCCTAAAATATCCACCTGCCCTTATGCCTCAAACACTATATAGTGTGCCAATATACCAAATAGGCCTTAAATAACATCTTGCCCTTATGCCTCAAAACCTATAATAGTCAGCCAATGTACTAAACAAGCCTAAAATATCCGCCTGCCCTTATGCCTCAAACACTATAGAGGTTGAAATCATAGCAAACTGCCCTAAAATATCAACTTGCCCTTATGCCTCAAACACTATATAGTGTGCCAATATACCAAATAGGCCCTAAATAACAACTTGCCCTTATGCCTCAAAACCTATATAGCCAGCTAATATCCTAAATTACCCTAAAATATCCACCTGCCCTTATGCCTCAAACACTATATAGTGTGCCAATATACCAAAAAGGCCTTAAATAACATCTTGCCCTTATGCCTAAAACACTATATAGTGTGCCAATATACCAAATAGGCCCTAAATAACAACTTGCCCTTATGCCTCAAAACCTATATAGCCAGCTAATATCCTAAACTACCCTAAAATATCCACCTGCCCTTATGCCTCAAACACTATATAGTGTGCCAATATACCAAATAGGCCTTAAATAACATCTTGCCCTTATGCCTCAAAACCTATATAGTCAGCTTATGTACTAAACAAGCCTAAAATATCCGCCTGCCCTTATGCCTCAAACACTATATAGGTTGAAATCATAGCAAACTGCCCTAAAATATCAACTTGCCCTTATGCCTCAAACACTATATAGTGTGCCAATTTACCAAATAGGCCCTGAATAACAACTTGCCCTTATGCCTCAAAACCTATATAGCCAGCTAATATCCTAAACTACCCTAAAATATCCACCTGCCCTTATGCCTCAAACATTATAGTGTGCCAATTTACCAAATAGGCCTTAAATAACATCTTGCCCTTCTGCCTCAAAACCTATATAGTCAGCTAATGTACTAAACAAGCCTAAAATATCCGCCTGCCCTTATGCCTCAAACACTATATAGGTTGAAATCATAGCAAACTGCCCTAAAATATCAACTTGCCCTTATGCCTCAAACACTATATAGTGTGCCAATATACCAAATAGGCCCTAAATAACAACTTGCCCTTATGCCTCAAAACCTATATAGCCAGCTAATATCCTAAACTACCCTAAAATATCCACCTGCCCTTATGCCTCAAACACTATATAGTGTGCCAATATACCAAATAGGCCTTAAATAACATCTTGCCCTTATGCCTCAAAACCTATATAGTCAGCTTATGTACTAAACAAGCCTAAAATATCCGCCTGTCCTTATGCCTCAAACACTATATAGTGTGCCAATACACCAAATAGGCCCTGAATAACAACTTGCTCTTATGCCTCAAACACTATATAGCCAGCTAATGTACTAAACAAGCCTAAAATATCCGCCTGCCCTCATGCCTCAAACACTATATAGTCAGTTAAAGTACTTAACTACTTTAAGATGTCCACTTGCCCTTATGCCTCAAATGCTATATAGTGTGCCAATACTCTGGCCTTATGGTGTTTGTGGCCTAAGGGCATTTGTGGCCTAGTGGCGTTTGTGGCCTAAGGGCATTTGTGGTGTAAGGGCGTTTGTGGCATAAGGGCATTTGTGCTTTAATGCCACTTTTGTGGTATAGTGGCCCGTGGTTTGCCCTTATGCCTCAAACGGTCATCTTTTTGAGGGTTAGTGGCAAATTTGTGGCGTAAGGTCCCCACAGGGCCCGGGCTTAAATAACCCACAGGAAATAAGGCCTACACACCACCTCCCCCCACCAGCTGGGGCAGACTGGGGGTTAGTGGGACCCATCCAAATGTCACAGGGTCAGGCCTGGAGGAATGTGGGGGACTCGGTATGGGGGCTGTTTTAGCCTATAGTTAGTGACCGTCAATCCCGGCTGACGTTTTCTACTGATCAGTGTTTTACCCTGATCTGTAAAGGAACGACATAGTGTGATAGAATGTCAAGCTCATGAATAATTCAGGGAGTCTACTGTCCATGTAATAATCGAGCATTTTTTAAAGAGAAATCTTCTTACCCTCAAACATATGTGATGCGTACTGGGAAAACGGACCTTAGTGCACCCTGCACTAAGGGCCTTTTTTTGCAGATTGTTTCACATAATATTATATACATTGTTTAGTCTTTGTGGCCAAGATAATGAAACAGGACCCGGAGGCGATCAGTCTCAAACTTTGCTGACACAAGAAGATGCTAATGGAGAGGGAAAAAATTGAGGCACGTCGCTGTATGACCTGCTGTGTCACTCTTGTGATGATGGAGTCAGGAAGAAAGTGCTGAGTCACTCTGTCAAAAGTAAGTTAAAGATGCTGACACCTGATTTTACGACATTGGAGAGCGGGAGTATTTAACGACATCCGCCGGAAGTGCCTAATTTAGTGTTCTTATGGCTAATATTGCCCATAAAATGATACAGCAGTTTGTCATAAAGTGCAATATTAGCCTCGAAGCCAGCAGCTGCAACCTCCAAAAAACAGAAACAAAGTAGGGGCCACCGTCTGTTGGTATGGGATTGAACAGGAAAATTAGTAATATGGTCGCAGGGGAAATCACACCCTTCAAACCAGCCAATTCAATTGCCCCCAAGCACTGAGCACCAGATGCCACCTATGCGGGCTCTTGGACGATAGCTGTCATTGCTTCCACAATTTGAGCTTAATTCCTGGCATATATACTAACTTGACCTCTTTTACACAGAACGATGAGGAATTTATCATATTTTTGGTATCTTACCATATAGACGTTAATCTTATAACGTACTGAAATGTAATGAAGTTCAGTCCACTATAATTGCTGCGATATGAATATGGCTGCATATTATTATATATAATATATAGCCCTATTTCCCCCTTCCCTATGCCTTGTTGTAACTGATGAGTCATTTAGGAAGATAGCAAATGAATGATGGTAAGGGAAGGCTACATGATACCGTGAATAGGGAGAAACAGTAACCTGGCAGCATGATGGAGCAGGATGCGCCAAAATGAGATGTCCACATTTTTGCTCTACTCTTCCTTCAGGCCATTTAAAAATACCGTTGTGGAAGTACTTGACTATTTACCTCGGAATCAGCACATTCCACAATGACATAACAGAGCCCCGGAACAGAAAAGCTCTCCTCTGTGGATAATTACTGATTAAAAAGGAAAACAGATAAAGGAAGCCATCATTTAATGAGAGCTTTCCCTCAGGCCCTTTTGATGGAGATTCTGAAAAAGACAGTTATTGCTTCCTCAATAATCCCTTCCCTTTAGAGACAAGTGGCGGTACAAGTCTGAGCGTCTGGCTGTAACAGAATGCCTCAGGATAAGCACAGGATATATATAGGCATAGTACGTGATATATATAGCGTGTACCACGGACGTTTCTTCCATCTATTTTGTCAGCAGACCATACTGTTCCAGACATTGTGTACAAAACTACTGCCTCCTTAACTAAATATATGATAGGCCTAACAGAAACAGGTCTCTTCTTTCCATCTCTCCTTCTTACCATTCCTCTCCTTCCTTCCCTTAAATTCCTTCTCACCGTTCTTCAACCCCTGATCCTTTCACGTATTTTGGGGCTAGCTAAACTAATATTATGTTTACCTAGGCAGTGGATGGGGATTACAGAAGTACTCATCGTCTTGAAGGTGGCATTGAGGCAGCCAGGAGCAGTGAATCCCCCACGTAGGTGCCAAGCCCACCACGTCCATGTGAATCCCTCCCATAGCAGGTGTGGTCTCAGGGTGGTCGGGATTGGGGTGGTGGGGTTGGTGATGGGGGCGGGCCCAGAGGTGTATGTGGGAAGGCAAGCAGTGAAGAAAAGATTGATGTATAGCGCACATTGTAGATTGGAGAACCAATACCAGGCGGGGTGTGGCCGGGGCAAGTGCTAGCCCACCTGAGCCATCTTCCCACCCGATCCCCTCCTATCTGCTATACTACATACTGTTCTTCCACCACTCTCTCTCTCTCTCTCTCTCTCTCTCTCTCTCTCTCTCTCTCTCTCTCTCTCTCTCTCTCTTTTACCAACCAGTGTGATAAGATTCACACTATATTGATTCTGCCACCTGCATCTATGGCTGATGTTGGTAGGTTGCCGTGTATATCTCCAGCCTTGGCCTCCTATCATGTTACAGCGTGATACTACATGATATATTGATTTCCTATAACTATAACATACACTGCTACACATGGAGCGGCATCACATTACATCATACTTCATCATGATACGTCAACCATGTCAGGGCTTATGACACATAAAACTAAATCAGTTTTGTCGTTGATTGAAGTCTTTAATCGTGAATTCTCAAAATCTGTACAATTATGCACCGAGAGTAAAGGGGAGCGTCGGCCAGACTCTGCTTATACCGTAGAACTGGCAAACGCTTTCCAGAAGGGATAAACATATCCCCTTATATGCTGTATATCTGAAGGGATAAACATATCCCCTAACAAGAATTAACTAATACAAGAGCCAATCCATACATGCTGGAATCGTACCCGAGACGTACACATGTGCACAGTGCATCCTTTGTGCGACAGCATGCCATGACAGCACAAAAGTAAAAAAGATGAATCAATGACAATAGCATGTTAGCGGGCCCAGTATGTTCATGAATATATACAGATTCAATTAACCCTTCAGGAATGACATGATGTTCACTTGCCGTCATGATCATGATCGGAGTCAATCAATCCTGTAGGAACATCATGATAGATGAATACAACATATAGGCACTCTTTGGTGCTGCATGCATGCATCATGACGACAAAGGGGCATAATATGTACATGTATAGGCAAGATTAAAGGGGGATCCATACTGTAAGGATTCCTCCTCGTTATGATTATCTTAGCCTGTTAATACTATACCTAGCCTCTTATCACGCAAGCTTACGCATGCCAGAGGGGTCTTAGCAAGCGATATAGGAACACGGGGAACAGAAAAGTGCTGATGCATGTTATTCTACTAAAAGAATTGCAGCATTGTTATAGAATACATATAGCCAGTGTATGTATACATGTATACTATTGACTTCCGCCCACAATTACATGCGTGCGCAATTTGAATGCAATGCATGTAGATGGAAGCCGAGTATGATTATTCAGCTAATGTTAAATGGGATAGGAATAAGAGGCGATAGTTTGGCTTTAAATTGATAGCATTTAAGGTACTCTTTATCAGATCAACAATAGTGATTCTATACAGAAAATGGTTGTTACAATACAACAGTAAGTCACTGTGTTGAGTCACACGACTCACTAATGTATAGGACAATGTGATTAAAAGGAGAAATTAATGTGACCTTTTCAGAAACAATATCAGGAGAGGAACAGTTGTAGTACACTAACTACTTGCCCTATGCAGGCGGCCATATTGTACGCTATAGTGCCCTTAGAGTAATGCTTCGACACATGGATCTATCATCTTCCATCAACGCACAGCTAACAGCTATACCCCAGGGAGGTGTAGCTCAATCTCTGCTATCACCAAAATTATGAAATTCTGTCTATTACGACACGTAGGCCTATCATAAAAAATAGAAGCCATTTATTTCTGCTCCTGATCCCATCCTAGGCCGGCACTCGCTACATATTATAGTCGTATCGACCCATGTTCTCTTCTCATACTGAAACAATAGCAACAATATCAACAGACACTCACACCTATACCGAGCCATCAATAACGATGCCGCGCCCCCATTGCGGCACATTCAGGAAGCGTCCGCCGACTTTGATTTCTTTATCAGACATCAAAAGTAGGTCACAGAGACGCGCCCGGCGAGCAACTCATGAATAACTCACACAAGGTCCCGGATGTCAGATTACCTTCCCACTGCGCATGCGTGGTGGTGTGAGTGTCGGACCCTTCCTGTGTAATATGGTAGAGGCTTCCTAGGATGCAGCATTGCATTCATACCAGGTGTTGCCATCGCTAATTACTATTTGTAAGGCAGGTTAATGGTAAGGTTATCTTGTTCACAACCCCCCCCCCCCACACACACACACAGACACACATTTATAAGAACGTCATTAGTCCATAAATTTACTGCTTGTCCATCTGGCTTCTACATTTCGAATATGTAGGCCTAATCCCGGGGGGGTCACTTAGTATATTTTGTATACACATGTGTGCGGCTGGCAAAGGTACTTTTTCTACAAAAATCCCCATGACAAGGGTCTATTTTTCAAGAAAATGTCCGAGATTTTACCAAAACTTCCCATTTTTCACAAAAACATCACATTTTCTTACAAGAAAATTCGCACAAGAGTTAATTTCTCGAGGAGATTTTACCAAACATGGTCTATTTTATTACTTTTTTCCCCAAACCTAGGAGCTTTTGGCCGAAAATGCCATAACAAGGGTAACATTTTGAGGTAAAAATTGCCATAACAAGGGTAAGGGGTGTCGAAGGTCCAGCCGCACACCCGTGTCAAAAAAATATATAAGTGCCCCCCCGGGGGCCTAATGCATCTGTAAAGCCCACATTGAGTGAATATACACAAATCTATTGGTCAAAAGCACCTTCCTTAACGTCCAGCATTGCTGTTCAAAATGCAATGAAAAATGAAAAGTGTACAATTGTCTGGAGACCCATAATACTATTACCTATCAGAATTATTCATTTTGTCAATTGCATAGTGCCTGTGCTGCAGGTGACAGGGATGCGGTAGTAGGGCCCTACCTCAGTGCTGGTGGGGCCCTGTGATGTGGCAAATGGGTTGGCTGTAGGGGTCTATCTATGTGTGGTATCCCTCCAGTGGCACAGATTGCATCTACATCATTGTTTGTACAGCCTGCACCCTTTGTCTATTCATCTCACCCAGTAGGCTGGTGTCCACCACCAATATAGCACATTGCGCCTGGGGCCGCGTACCTAAGGCAGTACCAGTGTTACGTAGGGTCATGGTCAAAGCTATAAAGCAGCTGTGGCTCTTTATACATGATTCCCATCACGTATTGAGTTAGAAATAAACCTGAGTTCATAAGGTACTATTGCAGATATATTACCAGGCTGTTCGGGGAAAAAACTATTGGGCTTTTTCAAACTAGAAATTTCTGATTTGTACCTGAATTGAAATGCTGTGCACTAAGGATACGCAGTCAGTAATATATGAATTTACCAGGAACATGATATATCATGTTAGGGACGTGGTCTCTAAACTTCGCACTGCTGCTATTGTATTATGGCTGCAATGTGTTGTTTCAATTGTAGAGTATTACTCAATTGACGAAGTGGCTTCCGGGGTGGCTTCATGTGTTACGAGATGTGGTTATCTTGAAGAATTACATGAAACTGCATCTCGTTATCTGTTGTCTTCTCGATATAAAGACATAGCAGACCCATTGAAACACTGAAAAGAAAACAGAATTTCAACGTTTTACCAAAGTGGCTTCCACCATGGCTTCTGTCAGTGTAATGTTTTATAATTTGAGAGACCATGTAGCCCCTAACGCAAGCTTCAGCATGACTTGCCTTGAGGTCCTCATCTATAGACTGTTTCCAGAGGTGCAGGGGTGACTTCTCAGGTTCTATCTGCTTTTATAGCCCCTGGAGGCTCTGGGATTGAGCAGTTACCACCGATCTGAGCAATAACCCACTGCCTACCTCCTCCGTGCAGCCCTCATCTATTCAGCAGTAGTGTCCAGCACACTACCCCGGCTGTATGAGGGATGTAGCGCCTGCCCAGACAAAACACCAGCTGGGGTATGCCTGTGAGTGTCTACCACAGTAACGCCATGTGAAGTCTCTATAGAGATGCCTTGTGGAAGGAAGGTGGGGCCAGCTTGGGGCAGCAATCTTCAGCAGACCCCCAGACATGTCCCTAGGTTCCCTATGGTGTGGAGGAGGACTTTGAGGGATGGGGTTATTGTGGTGGTGACCATAACCTTGGGCGGGGTAGAGGACTACATTAGATCCTAGTCCTGCTTTATAGGCCTTCCGCAGCCCGCCGGATAAGAGGACTCAACCTCGTTGGGACCTGGGTTATTTATAGTCGCGGAGTGGTAATGCGAGTTGATGGCCTCCTGACTGGTCAATGTGACTAGTCCTCTCCACAGACCTATTATTACTGCTCTCCTTCCTGCCGCCACGTCACTAAGGAGGTCAGGAAACATCACTTCTGACGTCATGGTCACATGATCTGTCCTTTGATACCCAATTTGCCCGTAGGCACTTCCGCTGGATATTTTTAGACCGCAGCACTCTGTATTATCGCTCACTCATGGGTCAGCAGACCATCATAAAAGTAGCCATGTTGGCTGAGGAGTAAGCTACCAAGTGACTAGACTGGCCCTTGATTACCATTACCGTGACGTCACTGCGGGAGTAAATCAGTGGGGAATGAGGAGCTCTCAGACGACGCCGCGTCCAGGTGTGAAATAACCAGATTTGTCCTGAGTCACTCGAGTAATTCACTATGCTTGCCCGTCACCTGCTGAAATCCCCCATGACGGACGGCATCTGTGTATACGCCGTCCTCTTGTGTAGGCAATATGTTACAGTAATGGGCAACGTGGTAGTCACACATAGGCAATTTAGCTACCTGAGGCACTAATAAAACTAGTCTATCCTGCTTATGCAAGGAAGTATTTCAGATGCTAGAAGAGCTCTATAAAGTTTCCCCATAATTCTATCTTGTGTTTTTGTTTCTTGCCTTATATGGTCACAGAGAGAAGAAACAGAGTCAAAAGGGAGTCCAGGCTTGCCTCCAGAATGACTCCCTTTTCTGACTCTCTTTTTGACTCTCTCGTTGAAAGGAGTCAGTGCCTGACTCCCTTAAAAGGGAGTCCTGTGACTCCCTTAACAGAGCCTAGGTTTTGCCTCCAAAATGACTCCCTTTTTTGACCCCCCATCACAAACAGAGTCCAGGTCCAGGCTGAAACTCCCTTCAGAAAGGGAGTCTAGGCACAGAGAGTCATTGAATTACGACTCCCTTTGTGAAGAGGTCATTGGTAATTTCTATTCCCTACTCCTCTATATATCCCTTCCAGTAACTGTCTCCCTAGCTACTCTTTCTACATTATTTTGGTGCAATGCCTCACAAGGAGGAGGGATCTCAGAAAGATCCCTCAGTGCACATTAGTTATTATATAAAAGAATATCTGAGCTTTTGTGATTTAACTTTCCCATGTTTCTGCAAATTGGGTGTCTATAACTAATACATCATGCTGATGCTGCAGTTTGAAGTTAATTGCAATTATTTCATGAAATGTAATTCTGACATAGAATCTTGATATTACAATGATATACATGTTTTAGCATAATTATCAATATCACAATATACATGGATCTAGAGATCTGAGCATACAGAATTATACCATTTCAAGTATAGTGCTACCACCTAGCAGGCTTAACCATAACCAACTGTTTGACACACTTATACATTCACCGACTCCCTTGGGGGAAAAGGGAGTATAGGGGACCTTGACTCTGATCATAAAGGGAGTTAGATGGCTTCAAAATATATGTGCTAGATGGCATTGCAGTCAGTGTACAGTAGTGCCACCTAGTGTGTCTCCTATTTCTATCTTGTATACTTACTTCTGTGACTCCCTTATGGAGTCCAGGTAACCATTTACTCACTCTAGCTGACCTGGACTCTGTTTCATTTAATTGAAAAGGAGCCAGGGTCATTAGAAGGGGGAGTCAAACAGTGTGAAAAGAGAGCCAAAGGGGGGTCTGGCTCTCTTTTTATAGCCTGGACTCCGCTTCTGACTCGGATTCTTCTCTCTGTGGCGTCTTATAAATAAAGCAGGCTAGAGAAGTACCTTCCTTAACCATGATTCTCATGAATTCCAACAATACTGTCCTGCAATGCTAGACTAACAAAAAGAAAGAGATACAAGGCTAGTGGGAATAAACTAATTTACTATTCACTATGCCTGTGAGCCACCTGCTGAAGAGGGACTGCATATGTTGTGTAATAGTGGGGACATGGTGGGCTTAGGGGAACAGCTAATATAGTACCTGTGTTACACACCATAAAGTACCCCAGATGAGGTGCACGCAGGAGTTGATACACTGCAAGCACCCCATCTGATGCCGCTTATATGTTACCAATGCGGAATGCACTGTCGCAGATAAACTCATAGATCTAAGGATATCCCTTACTAGACTTGAGATTAAGATATTTCTTTAAAACAGTTGGGTAGCTTTGAGATGCTATACTTACGTGGCAAAGTGATGAATCTGGAGCTCACTGCTGTACTGATCTCCAGTGCAGTACGTGTCAGAAACAGGGGACAGGTAGGCCTACTAGAGGGAGCTCATATAAAGCTGTTTATAGATACCGTGTACAATGCAGTGGGTAATAAGAGGAAGGTGGTGAGATAAAAATGATTTTCACACCTGTAAATCACTATCAACATAAATAAAGTATTGGATTTATTTTCCACTAAAACTGCAGTGTAGGCTAAAAGTAGACATTGGGCGTTGGTTGTCAACTGCCAACAACGAACTACATATTGAAATATCCCTTGTCATAACAGTCCAGAGTATTCAATACAGTTCAACATGCACCGCTGAAAACAATGCGATGTAAGAAGAAAAGCTAGCCAACTGTTTCAACACTCGGAAAACAAGGCTATAAAAACTAATCTTATAAATCGTCTTCCCAGCCTAAATGTTGTTTATAACAAAAGGAGTCTGATGTCACTATATAATTCCCATACAAGCATTCAGGGGGTTCGGCGTGGTTACTGTGTTCCTGTGATAGATGGACATGATGAGTTTTGCCACAGGCCGAACTCTCACTTCATAAATGGTGACAGGTGAATCTCGCAGCTGGATGAGATCTCACGAGATTTAAAGCAGTACAATTTTGGCTCCCCACAACCAAACGGGGCACAGGGTATAGACAACTGGGACTTTGCCGATGTCTGGCTCCTCTACACAAAGGGCTTTATCGATGCGTTGAGGTAGGCACATCAGAAACATGTTTTTTGGTGCCTTCTATTGTGATGTATTGTATGAAAGGTACTAGTGAGATGTCGGGTCTTTGAGGTGCTGTCGTTGTAGTAGTGACCCAGTTGATGGTTAATGCATTAGGTTTTTATGGTATTCTGCCGGATAGATTTGTCACATAGTTGGTATAAAGTTAGCTTGGTTCCTGTAGTAATAACAATTCGGAGGTGACACATTGAGTCGCGTTTCAATAAATGGAGGCTGCGTATTATATTTTGATTCAAGAGCTGCCAGATAGCTCTCCTGGGCTTCGTTATGCATCGCTAATTGCCAATTTATCAGGCGTAGAAAGAATCCACTCAGCAATCTCAATTGATTGGGAATACTCTGGAAAGTACTCCACCTGAGAGGTGTGTGCAGTAATGGACATAAGGACATGGTACTGAGCCAAGCAGTTCTAATAAACACCGGTACTACACCAGGCAGTTCTAATGAACTGCGGTACTACACCAAGCAGTTCTAATGAACTGTGGTACTACACCAAGCAGTTCTAATAAACTGTGGTACTACACCAAGCAGTTCTAATAACCTTTGGTACTACACCAAGCAGTTCTAATAACCTTTGGTACTACACCAAGCAGTTCTAATAACCTTTGGTACTACACCAAGCAGTTCTCATAAACTGCGGTACTACACCAAGCAGTTCTAATAAACTGTGGTACTTCACCAAGCAGTTCTAATAACCTTTGGTACTACACCAAGCAGTTCTTATAACCTTTGGTACTACACCAAGCAATTCTAATAAATGTTGGTACTACACCAAGCAGTTCTAATAAACGTTGGTACTACACCGAGCAGCTCTAATAAACGTTGGTACTACAACAAGGAGATCTAATAAACTTTGGTACTACAACAAGGAGATCTGATAAACTTATAAATATCTGTTGATATTTAGGTCAGATGTTGAACATGCTATTGCATTGACACCATGTAAGTATAGAATCCGATTACTAAACATTGGTGTGTAGCTGCTGGCTGGTGCCATACCCCAGGTGCCATACAAGGTATAACAGGCTGATAAGCCTCACTTCCGCTCCTTTTCTGCTCTCATCTGGGGGTAATGATACCCAAGGGCAAGGTAGGACCATTGTCAGCTCAACCAAAAAGGCAAAGAACAACACAAAAAGGAGGAAAAGAATATGGAAAAAGAAAAAGGGCAAAAGAAAAAACTCAATTTGTCGGTGGCCGAGCCAGGGGCCATACGTTAACGCGGCCATAATACAGCGGAATAATTCATAAAAGAAAATCAGCCTGTGTCTGCCATAAGGCTGTTCCAGCAATCAATAACCCCCCCCCCCCTGCCCTGCCCCCACGGGGAGGGAAAGTGTAGGATAGAACAGCAATCTGCCCAATCCTAACGCCCCACTTTGCCATTCAAAGCCCAGCGTCCCGCTCGAAAATTCCTCACACAAAATTACATTCCGATAAGCATTTAGGCGGACTTGCTTTGCCATCAGTGCAGCGAAGCTTCTGTGAATTTCCATTTGAATACTGAGGTAGGTGTAGGGCCGATGGATCGTGATCAGAATATATATAGGTGTTGGTGTGGTGTGAGGAGTTGGAGTATGGTGCGAAGTAAGAGTAGCGCATGTATGAGAGGGAGTCAGGACAAGTAGGAACTGAGCAGTTGTAGAAGGAACTAGGAAAACACCCTCAGCATCAAGGAAGGGGAATGACCTTCTTGACTCCTCCCCTCCATCACATTTACAGGGGGTTTATGGGTCTGACTTCATAAAGATGTATTGGTATGCATGTCACATGAACGTGAATGACCCCAAAATGACCAATGGGTCCCTCTTACACTATTGTAGATGCATCCTTGGGATTGCATTTAGAATTTCTGACGTGTCCTTGGGTTCCCTCTGGTGTACATCAATTGATCGTTTAACATTAGCATAATAAAGTCGCCAACAATGACAATGACAATTCTATTCCTTTGCAACCGATTTGCATTCTCAAACAGGCCAACACTACAAGATGGGCCCAACCCTCTCATACTGGTAGTACTGGTAGAAGATCAAGAACCCTGTAAATCATGTGAATCAAATTGATGTTGAAACAGCCACTTCAACCCGTTATAAACGTTATAAAATATATATAAAATCTCAACCAATTAAGGGAAAGCTTTACAGTTATAAGCTAATGATAATGTAAATGTTGTCAGGGATCCATGTCCAGCCTCCTGATGTACAGGCCTATACTTTACTATACCATGCGAGTAAGCCACCAGAAGTGCCTCAACACTAAAGTTACCCCGGCTCTGTTAATGCAGTACTCCCCTAATGTAACCCACGTGCGGCATCGAACGCAGCCACTTAGCAGACAGCATTAAGGGGTGACAGAGTAGAGAGGCACTGTGACCCCAATTCCTTACCGTGACAGTAAGTAAAATGTATATAAAAGAAGCCACTTCTGGTAGCTGGGAGAGTGCGTAGGTGCCTCCTGGATGTATCCACTCAGGGGGGAAACCATTTGAGAGACGCCGTGTCCTCCTGGGTGTGGTGCTACTGTATATATGTATGTTTAAACGCCCACGTGCTTAATCGTATCAGGTCAGATACACCTTAATCCGGCGCTTAAACAAGACACAACTCGAATTAGGACCCACCGTATAGTGCATTGATCCATTACTATCCATCTCTCTATATCAACTTATGTCAGACTAGCTGGCGAGTTCCTTGACTGTGAGGAAGATTTAACAGGTTTAACTTGACATTCCATGTATTTGGTACATATTTGCGTCATATGGTTAGGCTTGCCTGGACTATCTTATAAAAAATAATTGTATCGCACACATTTTGGTGATTTCTGCTGAAAATTGGATGTGATCTATCGATGGTTGTTTTTGTATGACCAGTGAAACTTCTCTGAGAGAGCCACAGTTAGAAGGGTTAGTTATGAAGTTCCATGACTATAACACATTGGCCCTCCCTGACCGAGGTACCGAGGCCCTACAGTAATGGATGTGTGTCAGCAGTGGGGAAATGCTCGCGAGCAGCTCAGGAAAATGGACCTTAGGAGTGAGTGAATGGCTGCATGGGATGGTGGTGGAAGGATGTGAGCGGAAGGAGTGGGAGGGAAAAGGGGAATACTTCACTGTTAGAAGTAAGTAGTGTTCCTGTACAGCAACTATTGGGGGCAACTTTGGTACCAGTAAATTCTGCTGTAGACCTACAGTAGAATCTACTGTAGACGCAGACCTGAGTTCTAAAAGGGCTCACATATCTAACATGTTGGAGATTTGAACCCCCTGCTTCCAATCCATAGTCCCGAACCATGACCACTACACCAGTGAATCCTGCATGTCAGGTGCATTGAAACACCTCCTACTTATGTGTGAATGGTAAAGAGGTCAACACAGAATCCCTGGGGGCAATTTTAGAACTAGACTGTTCATGTCTTAAGGGTTGATATGAAAATTACCCTATTGCAGTTATGCATATAGATGTTTCTCAAAGTAAATTTTACTATCTTTCCTGCAGATTGTAGAGATACATTGGTTTTATCCTCTGCATATTTTCAATAGTAACATTTCGGTGTACCAAAATATATTATACTTTATAGTTGCATCAGGAGAAATGTAGTTTGTATGAGAGTTTCCTGTCGGGACTGGAACTGCTGACCCTCAGACTACATCTCCCACTGCTCTACCAACTGAGCTAGAGGGGCAATCACTTATATGTAGCCTGCATCAATAGGCTTTTGAAAAGATCAGGTCATATATGAGCTGTGGAGTATGGTACTCCCTCCAACCTCTCTACTCTCTCTCCCTCTGGTTGCTGGTTATGGGATTCGAACCTGCATCTACAGTAACAGAATTGTATGTGTACAGCAAAAGTTGCTGTATTATCTTTTACAGCTAAAGTACTGTATAGTTACAGCACATATTGCTGTTCACGAACAACAACTTTTTACAGTGAATTTAATATATGTGGACAGAGGGATCGGGACCAAAGCAGTCGGGGAAGAGACAGGGAAGGTCATGAGAGTGGGAAGGAAGGAAGGGAATATGAGGCAGGCATAGGCATTATTGGGGGTGGTATAGGTTGACATTGGGGACGAGAGAAAAACGAATGAGGCAGAAGAAATGAAGCAGAATGTAGTACATGTAGGCGACGAGGACTTGCAGAGATGGTAGGAACATGAGGAATGTTGGGGGTGGGGTGACTGAGTGATGACACCAGGGTGAATGGTCTGACTCCTTACGACCAGTTCCTAATCCTTCACCTATTGCTGAGCACACCATGCAATATCAGCATTTAGGTTCCACTAGCTGACCATTACCAAGAGCTGCTCCACAGAAAAAGAACTCAGAACGCGAGCAGAAAGTGAGCAATATGGCAGCAATTCATCTCGCGCCGTCCCCACACAATAAAAAGCTTAAGGGCGTGCACTGCTAGCAGTACATGTGACTCGGACCATGTATTTAAATATGAGGAAGAACTTAATTCCCACCTCCTAAGCCAGGGTGGGATACCTACGTTCTGGCTACGTACCACTTACAGTCCTATTCCCCTGCATATGATTAGAATAGGAGTCTTAAAATTATATAAACATATCAAGCATTAAAGTATTGCATGTTCTAGATACCAAAATTGAGTATCTATGTCATCTATCTATCCACCCATGATACAGTGGATGTGTGCAGAGAATTCAGGATGGTTGTTACATTGGGCAGTTAGGAAAGAATAGCACAACATTATAGGTGTAATCTGTGGGTTAACGTTGTTACATTCTTCTGATAAACGCTAAGGAAGGATAATATAATCTGTTAGAAGATTCATTGCCCGAGTCAAACAACTATAGAGAGAAGAAACCCCATCTCCCATGGCATGTAATATCGCCATATAACCTGGTGGCAGAGTGGTGGGTGTGGGTATAAGAAAGGATGAATGGCAAGCACCATGCATATAGGGACATGTTGCAGGGGTTATTTGGCACCATACCTTGGCGTATACGAGGAGCTCCCTACATGAGGGCGGGGGTATAATATATATAGCATATCTTTCAGCATGTTATGCCCTATTCTAGAAATGGTGTTATTATTATCATGATGTGTATTGGAGCTACATGTACGGGGGGGGGGGGGTTAAGTGTAAAGAAGTCTGGGGTAAAAGGTTTTACCGCTCAAGGCTTACAAATGAAATTAGGAGTTATAATGCAGGAAACTTACAACCCAGGATTCCAATCTGACGCAGCCCACACAATCCATTTCCAAGCTATTGCAGCTCAAATTATTACAAAGCTGTTGATTTGACCGATTTCAACATGCTGGCCTTTGGTTTGCACAGTGAATGTTCTGTATATATTTGCCAGTTAAACATAGACATGGATTTCAATGTTGCTTTTGATACTTTCAGAAATCGCCAGCCAAACAGTTTGGGCATTCGCTGCGCAAGTCGTTTCGGTGTGTGCCTGCCAGCCGGTCTAACCACCGAATACCTCGTTTTCCAGAGCAGGAGCAAACACTAGACCTCTCACACATTGTGTACGTATACTCCCTAAGTATTCCATGATAAGAGTATATAGCTAGAGTGACATCTTACCGCTTGAACCTAGAACTTTAGCTAGAAAGCCATCAATATAGTTGAAGGTGCTAAGAAAAATATTATTTCCCTTCCTCTCTATACCTCCAATTACCTTTTGCCCTGTACTCTGCTATTCCACACATTTAGGAATAGTGTGCCGATTACCATTGTATGGGCAGAGATCCAGTGGAAGTATATAGGTCTGAGCTGTATCTCCATCTTCTCTCTCCACTCCCTTTGCCTTCTCTCCCTGAGCCAGGCTCCTGATCTGTATAATTGTGTCTCTGCTCCCTCTCTCTCCCATTTATCCTATATAGTATGTAATTGTCATGAGGATAATTATGTTCAATTGAAGAAGATAACGAAGAATAAGATCCATGGCATATGGCTACAATTGTCCTCCAACACAACGTCTTTTTTATACTATCTGGACACTTTCTCATTACAATAAAACATAAAGCCCCATTAACTCTTCCTTTTGTGTGAGACACGAGGTATGACAAAAACCCAGCCCATTGTTTCTGATTCCGCCTGTTATTATGTCATTATGTGTTTTATTATTTCAGTCCGGCCACGCCCGTTCCGTCTCATAATGGCTTCCCTGAGACCCACTCACGTTCTCACTCCATCGACATGTCGTCCTTGGATACGAGCTCGGCCACACAAAGGTAGTGTAGACACTTCTGTTGTACTCAGAGTATGTATGGCGGGACAGCTACTTATTTTTATGGCTTCCCATTCCAGACTCTCTAACAAAGGGATCATTAGCCTATAGGGTAATGGTGGAACACTCAATAACGGTGCAAAGTGTATGGCATTTCTAACACTATACGTAAGGATACAGCTGACAGGGAAGTTAGTAAATGTATTATAGAATAAAGATTTGCATGGGGAGTATGTGCATTAACATTGCCATGTATTTGGCTTAGATCTAATGAACCTGAAGAGAAGACATTTCTTTTACATTGAAAGCACGTGCCTAATGCCCCGCTTGACAGTCTGGTATTACAGACATTATTATCTTGTGTAACAGGTAACTGGGGGGATAGCGCTGTCCTATACTACTCACTGTTCAGGGAGTGAGAAGTATAGGGAAATGAGGGGTATGTTCAGGCGTGTCTCACCAGGTGGCAGTAGGTGTTAGGGCCTATAGTTTTATGTCCAACTACATGTACTGGATTCCATCTATACACAGCACTATACACTACAGGGATGAGCGTGGGACTGTGATGTGGACCAAGCTTGAGTAGTACTAGTCACATACACTGTCATAGCTTACATTTTCACCAGGCCCATCAACTGGTGCCCAGTATTGCAGCATAAACACAATGGTTTCCACGTGATCCACATGTGATTTCATTTAAAATTCATCATCGTGTTTCATATTAAACCTACTGTGTTTCATGGGATGTACCCTGATGAACTCAATTTGTACACAACAAATGTATAATCAGATGATAGATCTATCATATTTCTGCACCAATAACTAAGCAGGTGATGGATATCCTCATTAAAACTCTATACACCTGCTTCTCAACTTAATAACGATTCAATAACAGCGTTGAGATGCGTCAATACCAGTTTCTGTCCTTGTTTTTGCAGTCCGAGTAAGATGCACGGAGGGAGTATTGACAGTAGTCGTATTGACGACGAGCACCGACTTATTGCACGCTATGCAGCCAGACTGGCCGCCGACGCCAACAACGCAGTGAGTTATCAAATCACTCAGTAGTAACTGATCTGTGTCTAGGGGACACCAGGCCATCGTATATAATAGTATCATCGCCCCTTCTCTCGTTATTAGATTTGAATGAGGGAAACAAATAAATAATATAAAACCAACAATACCAGCTCCAATTATCAAATGTCTCTCCTATTCTCCGCCTATACCAACATTTCATTACCCCTTCCTTCTCCCTTTGTCTGAATTATTTAATAGTGCCAGTATGCTTAATCTCAATGTGTTTGATATATTCCAGTCACGGAGTCCGACCGAGTTGAACTTTTCCCTGGACTCTAACCAGGCGCAACGAGAACTCATTGCACAACTGGAAGAGAAGAACAGGTGAGTAGGAGACTAGAAAATGCCATTAAATGTAATTTTTATAGCCAAGAGTTGAGTTTGAGGAGTTGTGCCGAATGCGTTATACGTGTGCGAATCCAAGCACTAGTATCCCCCCAGCCTCCCTACAGTATATCAGTGTATCAACAAAATGGCACATGGAAGGCATATTTACGCTATGTCTATGTAGATTGGGGAGGATAAAAATATAGTCCATGCACCAATAAATTAGTGTGCAAGAGCAGTAGTTAATTTCTCATAGTTGAAATTACTATCACTGCCTTTGATAACACCATACCTGTTAGACAGGTTAGTAAACCAATAAATGTATACCCTGGGATAAATACCTCGACAGTCTTCTCTCGGTAATTAAAGCCTTCAATCAGGGGTCGTTTTAATTTCACCAGAACTACACTACATATATAATATTATAATAACAATTTTTTTACCTCCAACGTTACTTCATCAGGGATATACTTCGGGAGATACAACGGTTACGTATAGAGCAGGAGGCCCACGCCAAGGCCTCGCCCGACCCTCACCAGCCGCGAAACCCCACCTTACTAGCCGAACTGCGGCTACTGCGGCAGCGGAGGGACGAGCTGGAGGGGAGGATGTCCGCGCTACAGGAGAGCCGGCGGGAACTGATGGTGCAGCTAGAGGGACTCATGAAACTGCTCAAGGTGAGAGAGGGCAGCAATACTGGGGCGTTTGTATGTGTCTGTAGCGCAACCCTCTGCATCAGAGGTGTCTATAGCGTACCTCTTTGACATCAGAGTTTGTCCCTGACATATATAAAATGCCATATTATATATACTTCTATTTATTTTTTAAGGGTATGCATTCATTATGGTGCTAAAGAACATATTTTTAGGTATATCTGAGGTGTCCCTAAGTCATCCTGTTATCAACGTAACAGAAATTTGGCTATTAATAACAGACTATGTATCCTACTTTCCATGTTTCCTTGATATTCTCCTATATATTGATACTAAAACTCTATCCCTTCTCTACTTCAGAGTCAGGGGTCCCCACGGTCCACCCCTAACAGTAGTCCCCGGTCGCGGACAGCTCACTCCCCTCCCAACGCTATGATCCGCGGCAGCACCCCATCCACCCCGGGCGACTCCCTGGTCGGTGTCGGTGGCGATGTACGTCAGGCGTTCGGCGGGCAACAAGGATCTTCAGCCAGTGTTCATAGTTTGCGGAATGATTTACTTGTGGCGGCCGACTCAGTCACGAACGCCATGTCATCGCTTGTTAAGGAGTTGAATTCAGAGGCATCTGGGAGTGACGATGACGAAGAGGAAGATGATGATGACAATAATGGTCTCGGTTTTGGTCGTAAGTTGGAGTTTCTTCTTATTCTAGATAGAGGCACTTACAGCATATAAATAGAGGCACTTACAGCATATTTGTATCATTTAGACCCCTATTTGTATTATTTCCATGTCACTTTGTAAAAGATTTAGATACCGGTACTGTAATTCTTGGACACGTGTACCACCTACAAATGTTATACACAATGTATACATTCACTTTTGGCTTCATTTAAACGTGTAATCGCCCATCTACTCTAGGCAGGAAATAAACATCAGCAATACACTGGACAGAAAGTGGTTAACTTGCTATGTTACAATAAGAGACGCGTGGACAGAGGTTTTTTTCTATGGGAAATTAAGAAGTCTCTCATCCCTGACATAATGTCAATAAATCCCCAGAAACTATATTGGAAAAATAATTAGGTATGTGAGGCAGATTTTAAACCCACCGATAAAACTTTGACTTAATACCAATATGCCTTGACCCCTCTCCTCGCCCAGGCCCGTCCCACCACGGTCAGGGTACGATAGACGAGATGGCTGCATGGAGGGAAGAGATGCAGCAGCGGTTACAGCAGGAGAGTGAGTTTATCGCACAACTCCGGGCGCGACGAGACTCGGGCCAAAAGGACCCTAATGTTAGGTAGGTGCACGGAGGAAGGTGTCTCTGGTACACAGAGGCAAATATACTTGAGACATGATATAAGCCTACGAATACTGAGCAGTTGTAGATGAAAGTGTAGACTTTAGGCTAGCCATTTAAAATTCGGAAACCATTGTCCTGAGAAGTAAAAGCCAAGAATTCGCTGGATTTATGGTTTTACTGGTAAGGTATCTAAAATGCTATTTGATTTGCCACGATATAGAACATTGATCACATCCTGTTAACCTTGTGACAGGTACATTCCTGGTGCTGACGGTATGGGCACGTATATCACTGACGGTGACGACTCGTATGTTAAGACAGACGACGAGAGTTATATGAGAACAGACGAGGAAGATGCGGAACTCTACGATAGGGACCCCAAGGTCAGTTCCAGATCGACTCCAAGGTCAAACTCAATAAGGCAGAGGCCTCAAAGTCAAAGGGTAGGCGTACTTCTCAAAATGTCTCAATGTCATGTCATCTCTTTTTTATGTCAGTATTAAAGTTAAATATCAATCTCAGGCCACAGATTTAATCAGCATGTAAATAGTAGGCTGCAGCGGTCTATGCAGGTCATGGTCTCTTTAGAATTTTTCAAATTGAAACAGAGTGAAGTTCTATATTATATACAATTAAGCTCTATAAAAGGTTCTTCTCTTATTCACAGGAACTGTTTCTCCAGCCTCGGTATCTAACGGACGAGGAGTCCTATCTCGAGACCGACCAAGAGTCCTACATTAGAACGGACGACGAGGACGGAGGGGGTACCGACTGGGAAGAAACCATGCGACGCTGGGTCAACAGATAATGACGTCACAACTGTCACTGTGACGTGAACGTGACGTCACAGTACTGCTGCCTCGTTTTCATCAACATTCCCTTTAAGCGTAACCCGGACCTCAGGTTCCGAGCGTTAGACCAGGAGTGGTGGTATATGGCAATGCAGGGAACTTTCCACAGCGGTCATGCCCACTCTAGCATAATACTTGTTTGTTTTACGAGTCGCCACTGAAAGACAATGTGGACATACGATATCAGTGGTTTACAAGGATTACGCGAGGATTATTAACCGGGCTCACGTGTTGCTGGATGTAGCAAAGATTAAACACATGGAGTAGCGGTTATTTAAGTAAACAGCCGATGGTGACCTCACACGACGAGCCCGCTTCAGCTACAGGAGGCCCGGCTCGTGACAAGGACGAATAAAACCAAAATGGCTGAATTATAGTTTCTACTGTCAAACTATAGCAAATTAACGAGTATGATTTCCAGACGTTGTTAATATTATGATGATTCATTGTATTAAAGGGTGCTGCAGAAAGCTATGGGTCTGTCATAATAATGTATGTATTCACCGAAGGACCAGTCGTAGACGTATTTCATCTCCGTGTTGCACAAACTGACTTAGATTGAGACAACCTTCCCAAGTTCGCGACTAAGATGCCACAAGGGGACATCAGTCTTCACCCCCTTGCCGAAACCCAAATCTAGTTTCCTCCGGTTTATCAAACCCTTCTATGTTCCAGACAAGCTAAATGGTCTGGAAAGTATGTTCCCCAATCAAACCATGGTCTATCTCAAAATAGATTATCCGCCCCTTATCATTGTTATATACATTACCTTCTCAAATGTAAATGGTGTTTGATACAATAAAATGGTCATGTTCAATTTTTCAACTTTGTTTTAATCTTGGACGACAGGAATAGTGAAATGAATGTTGAAAACGGTTCCCTGCATTTGGATATTTAAAACAGAAAACACTACAGGGGGTGTCCTTGTTAGTAAATACATGGACGCGCCTCTTACATTATTAAAATCATGAACTGTCCAGGTTAATAAATGGACAACTGTATGTCTCTGATTTAGGAAAATTATCAACGTACATCTCATGATCTAGGATATAATATCTTCAATTGACTCGCCAAGTATTGCAAATCATGTTGACATGCTAGCAATGCTCCTACATTTTGCAGTTGTTTTTTTATCGATACCAAATAGAAAACTGGAAATACCGATATTCTCTGTGAGGAAAAGAGTGTTATTAAAGTCAGAAAAGAAATGTATGCAGAATAATGCAGATAACCAAAGACTAGATAAAATATTCATCATCTGTAAGATGTCCATAGCAGACTATTGCTTGACATGTTTGTGTGTTAAAGTGTTTGTATGTGCGAAAATCTCTAAATGATTAAATGGTTAATTCTTGTATAAATTGATTATCACGAAGGGAAGAAATCACTCTCATTTATAAATCCTTCTACACTTCCCTCGTTATTCCAGGGGCTCACATGCCTCAATAAATTAGGGGAGAACTGTCTTGACTGTTATTTCATTTTGTGTTTTCAGAATTGTGTTAGTCATGATCAGAACATGGCAAAATGAAATGAATACATTCCATGGTAAATAGGGCATGCCTGGTGAACACATGGGTTCCTTGATCTCGTTAATAAATGGAATGAGAATACATGGAAAATGATCTGCATGTAAATCATACTGTGAACCGAATAAAGATTGGAATCTCTGACTTTGTTTCCACCTATAGCCAAAACATGTACAATTTCCGATACTGAATCATGTATTATATCCATATTTATGTTGGTCTTTTTGAAACGTCCAATATATGGTCGAGGGTCCAGGTTTTTGCCATTTTAGCTTCAGGTTATGCTTGCATATCCAGAGAACGTATTATATGGTCAATTAAATCTAGTGTCATGAGTAGTATTCTCAAAATTCATGAAACAGAACTTTTATCTTTCCCATAAGAAGGTAAAGATTACCCTCCCTCCAATATAAATGTAACACAAAAAATATCAATGGATCTGAGAAAATCAAGAGGACAACCATTGGACCTTAAATAGTAGGACATCCTACATCCCTTAATCAAATTCTAACTAAAACCTGGACTTGTTTCTTATCCACACCCCTAACCTTTACTCACGTCTACATTGAGAGGCATGAGAGAGATGAAAAGTGTCAAGAGAACGGTGAGATTTGAGGTGATTCCTGTTAATTTACTTCAGACTTAATTGTGGCGTAATAATTCACGCTGGTTTCTGTTGCGAGTGAATGTTCCTCAGCCCCCGATAGCTATCGGACTGGAGGGAGAACGGACCCGGAGAGAGGACGGGCCGGTTGTTAGTCAATGGTTTATTGAATATTGATATTATTGAGAATGTACATTAATCAATTGAATAAAATAAGCAATATTTAAGATTCATAAACTGTGTTCTTCATTTTTTCTATTAAAGCCCGTAAAGGACAGCATTTTTGTAGTAATGTTGTCGTCCTAATGCAGGAATGCAGCCCTGACGAGACTCGCTAGTACTGCATTCATGCATCATGACGACCCTATTGCGTAGATACTCACCACCGCCAAGTTAACAAAATTAATTAACATGGACTTTGAGGCATCATACCATCCCTTAAAGGGTTGGATATAAACAAGACTATTCTCCTGATTTTTCAGTTAAATTAGGGGACTTGTACCTGTACAAGCAGCGTATTGGAATTTTAACGTGAGCTCTGTTCTATATTGTAAAGGATACCGTATGGAGATATGGGAGAGGAACCATGGTCAATTTCAAGAAAAGGTCTAGCCGCAGAAAATATTTTTACAGCCTAGATCTAGGAGTGTAGGTCTGGGTTGTCTCCGCAACACAATGCATATCTTTACCCCGGGTCTTCACCCCTCAAGGCGACGCACACGTCAGAATATTTGTAATAAATACCAGGGTACATCATCGGTAAAAAAATAAGGAATTTGCTAACGCACTCACTTAAATTATACCTCGTTTATTTATACTGTATGTAACAGTTGCATTACTCCATCCATATAAGTAAAGACACAGCAACAGCTTCAATAACGTAGATTAGTCGTCTATATCGCTCTCATGAACAGAACTTTTAACAAACCATACAAGCATAATACGCCTTATGTACACACCGTGTAATATATCTTCCTGTGAGAGATAGTCGGGCAAAACGTAAATAAACGTGAATATATGAGGGATCCACTCTCATAATGCTCTATCATACACTTTCCTGGCAACGGTAAATCTAATTTTGATAATTAAGACCTAATTATTATTTACATTATTCATCGCTTCCGCTTGTATTTCTTTTTGCTGGCCTTTTTCGCTGCTTTGTCGGGTCCTGACCTGTTGTTTAGACTGACACGACTGTTTGCCTTGGCCTCTTTCCGAGCTGCCGCACAAGCACCACCTTGTTCTGAAGCTGTAAAAAAAGCATAATTATGTACGGGAATCTATGAAACACTAGAATCAAAGGAACATGAGTGTACCACATAACACCTCAGAGCGCACTTTAATAGCATACAATTGTTGTTGGGAGCTGGTCTTCTGAAATAGGGTAGTATTCATTTAAACTCAGTGTTGTAACTTGGTTATCTAGATATTTTGGTAGTTATACAATACACCCTGGCCTATGCCCATGATGTGTATCTAAAATAAATATAAAGTCCACTCACATTTAAGCGGCATGTCTAGTTTGCCCATCTTGGTTGGGTAGCGACCGGAGAAGGCGCGTGGGATGACGGGCTGTGAGAGTAGCGTCTTGAGGTCGCGACGCATGAAGACAATACGCTGCTTCTGGGCTGCCTGCTCGTGACTGTCACCAAGGTCATTCAGACTCAACTAGGTCAAGGTCAATCAAAATTCAAAAACGTACTGAAAATATACAGCAGTCCAACATTATAGCACTCCAATTCACTATATGGGTATATATCTAAAACTGGACATCGACATCCATGTAACAGAGTCTTTCTATCAGAAAGCTATATTCAGTCTCATCAAAGTAGAACTCCATGGGTTGCTATATAAAGGAGAAGGCCATATTCATGCCTAACTGTATGTCTGTGTGGGTGTACATGAGTGTGTGCATTCATGCTGCAGCCACGATGCATTCATGCTGCAACTGTGATGTACTCACATGTTGCATCTAAATTGGCGTCTCTTATTGAAATTTCCCCTTCTTGTGTTATAGAACTTAACAGAACAAATAGGGCGTTTTTAGGGAAATTTCACTTTTTGCGATTTCCAACTTTTTTCTCGCCAAATAGGGTGTTTTTAGGCAAATTTCACTTTTTTGCGATTTCGTACTTTTTTCTCGCCAAATAGGGTATTTTTAGGGAAATTTCACTTTTTTGCGATTTCGAACTTTTTTCTCGCCAAATAGGGTGTTTTTAGGCAAATTTCAATTTTTGGCGATTTCATACTTTTTTCTCGCCAAATAGGGTGTTTTTAGGCAAATTTCACTTTTTTGCGATTTCGAACATTTTTCTCGCCAAATAGGGGGTTTTTAGGCAAATTTCACTTTTTTGCGATTTCCAACTTTTTTCTCGCCAAATAGGGGGTTTTTAGGCAAATTTCACTTTTTTGCGATTTCCAACTTTTTTCTCGCCAAATAGAGGGTTTTTAGGCAAATTTCACTTTTTTGCGATTTCGAACTTTTTTCTCGCCAAATAGGTTTTTTTTAAGGCATATTTCACTTTTTTTGCGATTTCAAACTTTTTTCTCGCCAAAAGCTGCGGAATCTGCATCCATGTCTGATCCCATTGATGGACTCTGGATGGACCCATGCATAGTGATTGAAGACCTACATAGTGGACATAGGGTCAAGTGAAAAAGTGCAAGTCATTTGTTTTGCAACTTGCACTGAACTGAACCTAATAGCCCTTGACTGGATTGTCAACAATCAATTAAACTATGACCAAACTCCCTCTATTTCGGAGAGCAAATACACTATCAAAGGTTTTATATTTTTTCAAAATAACACCCTTTGTAGAATGGCTCGATATTCAAGAATCCTACTGCGAATAAAAATATGTCAAATTCTAATTCTAAATACCTGAAAAATGAGAAATGCTGGCGTTCACGGTTTATGTAGGAAATGTACTAAAAACACCAAAAATATGCAACAAAACCCTAATTTTCTCAAAAACTGTTCAGTAGGATTTTTTCTAACTGAGGTTCCAGTGTTTTCTACCCTCATATTACACATTGGCATAGAGAATATATTGGTACCTAGTCAGGATTTTGCACTAGAAGCAATCTGTGAGGCAAAAAACTGCCAAAATGAGCCACTGGTCTGAAGTATAAAACTGGGCATCGATCACTATAGAGCTACAAAGAGAGAGAATCGATGTCCAGTAATTATCTGACTATTTAGCAGTTTGCAGGCGACAATTGATTTATTAGGAGGTAAAGGTTTTATCTATTCTTTCACTCACATGTTGCTGCTTACTACGTTAATCCTATTCATGGGGGACTCAGTAGACTCTTCACACATTCTTCATACCTTTCGTTTATAGTCTTTGTGGTAACCCAGAAACAGAAATTCATATTAAACATATTTATCTTGTGAGGACTGGATCACAGAAATCACTTTAATACTATAAACTGAGAATCTATTATTAATACATTATTCAAATTCTAAAACTTGATAGAAAGCCCACAAAGGATACAGAGTGTCGTCATCCAGCTCCATGTCCATCTCCTTGGCTGCCTTCTCAAACCACTGGTTCTGTTTCTTGTGTTTGAGATTACGATGCTCCTCTTTGTCGATCTTCCGTGCGAGTCCTACCCGCTGCTTCATCACCGCCATGAAATCCGGCTCCACCGGAAACACTCCGAGCTCCTCGGAGCGATTCAACGTGCGGATGATCTTTCGGTAGTTTGCCATGTCTTCTTGCCCGATGAGGACGACGCTGAGGCCTTCCTTGGAGGCGCGGGCGGTGCGACCACTGCGGTGTACGTAGTTTTCACTGGTACGGGGCACCTGGTAGTGGAAGACGTGGTCCACGTTGGGGATGTCCAACCCACGTGCTGCCACGTCGGTGGCCAGAAGCAAGCCTGTAAATGGGAGAACGTCATGGTTATCGTAATGTCAGGAGCTCAGAGAAAGAGGAAATCAGATCATTTCTAGCAGCCTATAGTGAAATAATTTACACGCAACCTTATCATTGGGGATACTTGATTATTAGGCATCAGTAAATTGCTAAGAGTATTAAGAAATGTGTTAAGTATGGGTTGAGGGCTTTTATTTTCAAGTGTATGACTTTAATAATACAAAGATTGAACGTGTGATTGAGATCACACTAGACTCAGGGTCAGGTAGAGGTGTGAAGGGAAATGTATCATTTATCATAGTAAGAAAGAGAAAGGGTGCACTCTTGTATTAATGGGATTCTTAAAGATGTAACCTTTGACCTTGATTTTGACCTTTTTCTGACCTAGATATCATCCTACACATAACAGAAATGGATTCAGCACCTTTGGTTTACCCTAGTCCACTATCCATATCCATCCATTGCTCCCCCTATTATATCCTGGCTGGACCGTTTCGGATAGCATACCCAAATTGTGCGTCACAAGTCAGGAACTGACAACTACCTATAGGCCTGCACCACACAACCTATAGGTCCCATGACGCAGGTGCCCTAAGAAAGTCACACCCAGTGAGGCAAGCCGCGCAAAAAAAGGGTATACTCATAAAAAATGTGTACATTGACTTTTTTTTGGGGGGGTACTTGAGCCCAAATTCTAATTTTCATGTCCCCCGATATTGGCTATCTATGTCTTTTGTCCTCTCACGTCTATGTCCGACACAAAATGAATAAAAAGCTCCCATGTCCATATTGTAAATAATTACCCCGGTAGAGAGAGGGGGAGGGGGGTACTCACATTTCCATATAGTCTTTGTTGCGATACGTGCATTGTCAGTGCAAAGTGAATCAGGGTTATCACAACACTGATCTGTTACACAAATAATATCAAGTAACCTCCCCTGTAAATTACCTCTAGTACTTAAGTGTTTGATAGATGTCTGAAAAAAAGCGTCTCACCTACCCCTCCCATAGAGATAGCATTGGTTGTCACGAACTATCCAAATTTGGGGTTATCGGTTATCTACACGCTCCCATAGAGCTCTATGCTGAAGCAAATTACCAGCAATTACTGCCTAATATTATATTTCGTTTTTTAGGGGGTTACAGTTGGAATTTGTAAAAAACAAATACACCATTAGATAGATATTGTGGAAAGTGATCTAATGACACCTTGCAAGATGCAAAGAGTGAAATATTGACCAAATGGGAGCAATTTCATTTTTTCAAGGAAAAGAGGTGTCCAGAATCGTCTCACTAGACTCAGGGGAGACCCTGAGTCAATAAGTCATAATACTAGTATTGGATAATATTCTTAAATTGTGAATAACTGCTTTCAATAAAGGTGTAGATCAACTATAAAACTGACCATTGGGGTCTGCCTTGAAGCGCTCTAGGTTCTTGAGGCGCTGTTTCTGGTGCATGTCAGCGTGCAGTGGGAGGGGTTTACACTCCAGCAGTGTGAAGATGGAGACGAGGCGGCGCAGGCAGTCCTTACTGTTAGAGAAGACCAACGTGCGGCCTGGGTACCGCTGTAGGAAGTAGTACAGGTAGATGTCCTGGAACATCAACAACACATATATTAGTTAACATAATAATGTGGACCATTAGAGTAGTTGGAGCTGCTCCCCAGGACTGCGTCTATACATCATTATGAGCCTACGGGGGTTGATACACTCCAAAAAGAAACTAACAAATATACGCTCTGAAAATGGTTCTGATGATTACAGCTTTTTCTTACACAGATCACGGTGTTTGAGAGGTGATAACGTAACAATCAAAAAGACTATACATGTACAAAATATAGGCAATGACACCTTTTCATAAAAATTCAAGAAGAAAATGTACCTTTTCGTCAGAAGTACAGTTGATCTTTGATTCAACCAGTGCCTCTGCAGTGCCAACCTTCCTAGTGATATCGACTACTTTCGCTTTCGGATCCAAACCAATCAACTGTACAAGTGACTCTGGAAAGAAAATAATTCATCTATATAGAATAGTAATTTGAATCTTTTTTGAACGCTTTTATCAATATCCAAACATAGTGCTTTAATCTAGTAACTCAGTCATAATGTTCAAACATATCATACCAAATTCGATCAACTTATCAATATTACATTCCACCCATGTTCTTACCCATTGTTTAAAGTGTTGATTTGTACATAAATCTGCCAATTGTTATTCTGTCTATTATAAGGTACTAACCTAGCTTGTCGTCGGTGGTGATTTGCTTCACTTTCCTCTTTTTCAGAATAAGTCGCTGTGGAGCCAGGTGGACCAGCGTCAACGTGGCCGAGTAGATAAATGACTGACGCCTGCGCCGATTCACCTCATTCCTAAAAGTAGATATATCTGGTTAGATTTGCGTAGTTGAAAAAGACTTAATTAACATAATACAATTTCGTTTTAATACAATTGAAATTTGTTGAGTCTAGCCATGCTCAAGTAGAATAGATTAAATTCGAATCTGAATAGTAATTCAAATAGAGGAATTTACTTACTCTTTGAGAAACTCGAAGAAGCTCCTGAGTTCGTCAAAGTGACCCTTCTCCACCATGCGGTCTGCCTCGTCCACGACCAAGGTGCGTAACTTGGTCACCTTAGCCAGGTGAGGCTCGCCCTGTGTGGGAGACATACCTTACATTAACACTGAGGTTCCTACCACTGAAAGCGGTAATCCTATAAGGGCCAGACAGTACTTCAACCAGCTATGCCATTTGTTGACATCAATACTAAGGTTCGTAGCATTGAAAGGGCTAGATACATAACTGTTTTTTCCTCGTGTCCACAAGTTATGAGGCAGGCCCCAGACAAATTGATATTAATGCATCCATAGCAGGCATCATGGCCAGATTCGACAGTACATTAAACATTACCAAAAATAAAACACATTACCCCACTCAGTGGTGTCCCAATTTATCAGGGCGTTTCTATCATTTACATCACACATGCCTTAGCCCTTTAAGGCATAGCGTCGACTATAGTCGACACCATGGCAGGCCTAGCGTCGACTATAGTCCTATAGTCGACACCATGGCAGGCCTAGCGTTGACTATAGTCGATGGCTTTTACTACAGGATTACTATAGGAATTGATATGAGGTCTGTCCTTCTAGGAACTACTAGTTCTCAGAGGTCGTCCCCATGGCAAGCCATGTAATTTTTGGTCAGGATTCAAAGGGCTAGACGAGAGCACATACCGACCTATTTAATTAAAATACCGAGGATACCAACTTTTGTATGACTTATTCAACTGCCTGTCTGTCTGTTCCTTGTAATATAGTACATAGTTGTGTGGTTTATTTACCGATTGCAGAAGTTCCCAAAAGCGACCCGGTGTGGCGACAACAATCTCAGGTCCCTTACGAAGAATCCTCTCCTGTTTCTGGGCTGCCATCCCGCCGACAATACAGCATATCTACAGGGATGTAACAAAGGATAAAGACACAGATTTGAGGATTTCATCCAAGTCCGACTGACAGAGCTTATTATATTAAACTGCAAAGCATAATTTCCAACCCAAACCATAACTAATTGCATTCTAGCAGGTACGTTCACATTGATAATATCCTGGCCAGAAGTAGCTTTAAAGACATGCCTATTTCTGCTTTCTTACAAAGGGAATTCTAACCAATAACACTTTCCAAAAACAATATAGTTTTTGTCCATGTCCTACCTTGATATCTGTGTGGGCGCAGGCCTGTTCCAGGTGGTCTTTAACTTGAATAGCAAGTTCTCGTGTTGGGGTCAGGATGAGCCCGTGTAGCGGCCCTGTCACCCGCTCTGATTTACGTACGGGTGCTTTAGGCTCAGTCTCGGCCTCACCCGGTTCACCTCCCTCCTCCATCCAACTGAAGTCTACGTTGTTCATAGCTGCCATGCATCCTAGTTGTCCTTCCTGTGGGTTCAGAATAGGGTTTGTTAGTTTACTCTAACTACTGATTTATTCTAAGAACCAGAGCAGTTGCCCGAACAGTCTGGCTAAAGTTGAATAACATAAAGACTAAATTATTATTGATTTAACTTTTCTAAAGTTAGTCTCGACACTTATTTTCTACCTACTTCACTCCGGTTAAATCTAGGGAGTAACTGATAATTTCTGTATAATTTCTGTATACTTTCTGTATATTTAATATGGAGATGTATGTAAACGGCAAGTGTTTAAATACTAACCTTTAGGTCAAAGAATTCTTCATCGTCCCCTTCAGGGGCGAGATCGTACTCTCCCCCATCATCTTCTTCCAATTCGTCCATATTCTCTCCCTCACTTTCATCCTCATCTTCTCTCTCATCTTCGTCTTCTCCCTCATCCTCGCTCTCTGCATCACTTTCTTCCTCTTCGACTTCTCCATCTACTTCCTCCCCATCATCCGACTCATTACTTTCATCATTCTTCCATTCTTCCATTTCTATATCTTCAGCGTCCTCTCCCTCACTATTCTCTCCTTGCTCTCCACTGTCTCCCTCATCCCCACTCTCCCCTTCGTCCCCACTTTCTCCTTCCTCCGGCTCTAGCATCTCCTCGCCCTCCGAGTCGAGCTGCTCTTCGCCATCTGAGTTCCACTCATCCTCCGACTGGGGTCCCTCGTCGTCGCTGTCCGGGGCGCCCTCTGGGTGGGCCTCCTTGTACTGCAGGATGCTGTGTATCATGGGGATGCCAAACGCCAGCGTCTTACCACTACCCTGTGTGGGTAATGTCACATCATGTGTTAATAGTGTGTGATTACTGATGCATTAGTGTTCTTACCCTTATCATAGGATTGTGTTCCATATATTTCATACCTGTATCTTCATGTATTAGGTACTTTACTATTAAACTGTACATTCTAGTCAGTAAAAATAAAGTTTTAGAGTCAGCTTGTTTATTTGATTGATGTTTAGCACAAATTAAAGTGTAAAAATGCGAAGAAAAAAAGTATATAATGTACATGTATCTCTATGAATGGCATTCGATCCAAATATTTTTTTTAATATTTCACGGTATTTTTTACACTTACAGTTTCCGCAGCCCCGAGAATGTCCATTCTGTCGCGAATGGCAGAGGGGAGTGTCAGACACTGTATCGGGGTCGGTGCTTCAAAGCCGACATCAGACAGCGCCTTGAGAACCGGCTCCGGCACAAAGAGATCCTTCCACTTAGACATGTTAACACCTGAAATACAAACAAATTATCATCACTTTGAAGTCAGACCATACACTACTCTACATGGCAGGGTTTCCAAGAGTAACATGCTTATTTCACACATGACAGGAGAAACTCTAAATTTATTGTCAGTCATTATGGATTTATTTCGACTCTGATGCTTGATGCAAAATGTGCCTCCATTTGCCATCATTTTGATATACACGTTGTTTACTGATCCCAACACTTTGACTGGATCGATTGGGAAATCAAAAGCGGAATTCATCATATAAATATTGGGATATTCTATCATACCTTTCTTTTTTGGTTGTTTTTCTTCATCCTCGGCTCCAGCCTCTGGTTCTGTTGGCTTGGTATTTGACTTTGGATCAGCTGCATTATTTGGTTTCTTTTTCTTCTTGTTTTTCTTTGCCTTCTTTTTCTTTGGGCCGTCATCATCTGGAAATAGAAAACCAATGAGTAACTTAGTATCTTGCTTAATTCAAGGGCTGCATATTGTTTAGTGTCTTAATGATGCACCAATGCTTGATCCCTGGTACATCATAGTCAACAAGTGTTACTTTAGGGCAACGTGTCATCCTAAAAGGATGAACAAGAGGAAAATTTGGGTGTGTCCGGTAATAAACTGAAAAATATATATGTACGGTCGGACACTTATACCAAAATTGCATAAAAAATGTTGAAATTTCCGAATATCTCCATTAAAATAGAGGTACTTAGGGTCGGTCCTGATTTGCTATGTAGGGTTACAGTCCAATATTCAAGAGGGCGTAAATAAAATATATACAACACACCCAGTTGTAGTTATTGGTTCCTCCTATAAACTTTCCGCGAGATATTTTTATTCTGTTAGTATTTCAGTTGCCTCACCTTCAAACTTTCTCTTCTGTGCTCCCTTATTTTGTGTGACTCCAGGTTCATCCAATGGTGTGTGTTTATCCACATCTGTTATGTCTATTAGTTTACCAACAGTTGCTAATCTCCTTTCCACTTTCTTCTTGTTTCCTTTATTCTGTTGCTGCTTTGGTTGTGGTCCGTTTGTTTCACCATTGGCCAATTTAGTGTTGGAATTTTCATCTGATTTCTCATTTTGTGTGGTCTCCTCTTCAGTTTTATTTGTTTCTGTGTTTTCTGAGTTATCATTCTTAACTTGTGCTGGCTTTTTCTTCTTTCTCTTCTTTCGTTTCTTTTTCTTGTTTGCTTCTTGTGATTGCCCCTTACTTTCAATATTTACTTCATTTTTACTCTCTGGTGTATTCTGCTTCTGTTTCAATTTTTGTGTTCCTTTTGGAGCCTTGGATTGCTGTTTATTTTCAGTAGTTACTTCCTTCTTAGTCTCTGGTGTATTCTGTTTCTGTTTCAATTTCTGTTTCTTTTTTGCTGTATTTAATGTTTTCTCAACTTTTGGTTTTGTCTCTTGGGTTTTCACTGAACTCTTCCCTTTCTGTTTCTTTCCTTTCTTTGTGTCTTTCTGTAAAGGAATAAACTGTAATTAAACTTACCCATTTTCATAAAAGTTACAATATTTTTAGAATCAATATTAAAGAATGGACTAAGACTGTGATCGAATGGTCTTGGTATTATCTCTAAGAGAGAGATGACAGGCCTACCCTTCAACCAAACCTGGTCGACTATTTAACAAGGCGTGATCTAGCACCCCACCCCCCTTTGAACTATAGTAAAGCGCAGGCTTTTTTGCTTAAGAGGGGTTAGATTTTTTTACGCGCCCCCCCCCCCCCTCAGGGGGGGTCGGATCATTTTTACGCCCCGCCCCCCAAACCCACCACCCCCCCTGTAACTAATAAATGAACACTCCCTTACCCCTATAGTCTGAGTACTATCATCATAATCAAACTCAGAAGGGGAGCGGCAGAAGAATGTCCCCCTCATTTTCAGCAAAATAAAAAGCCCGCCTGGGGGCAGTCAAAAATGGTTCGACCCCACTCGGAAAAAGAATTGTTGACACGCAACCAATTTAGAAAAGAAAAGAGTTCATAAATGGATACTATAGGGTGGTAGTGTTGTAAGGAATGTGTTTTTATTAGAATTGGACATGTTTTTCATAGCCTGATCGATCACTTTGTGTTGCTGTCAGAATCAGAGTTTTGCCCTGAATCTGCCCGAGAATTTTCAACTATCCTTATGAAAAAAAGGCTTAGCTTTGTTTCTTTTCTCTTGTCTCCCCAGACCAGCAACCATTATCAATCTGACCTGATACCAACACTACACTACAGGTGTTTTAGAAGGCATTAGCAGTTGGAATTTTATAAATATAATTAATGGCTCTCTTTTAGCAGGGTGGCAAAGTTGTAGAGAGGCGGGCGGTCTCTCCCAGGCGCTCACTGGGTTCACCATAGGACAGCCGGGAGGACAGCCTGTCTACAAAGTTGAGACTACTTAGAAAACCTCGGCCAGAAATGGCCATGCTTTAATACGGTAGTTTACCATCACACTGTGATTCACAGTGTTCACACTGGTCCATACTGCCCATGGGTAGGGGTAGTAGCCTAAGTAGGGCCCCCGGGGGTAGGCCTATGGCTATGCCCGGATCGCATCGCAGATTCGCACACGTGTGGGGTCTGTCTGGGCGATAATAGGTGAATACACTTACAGAAGTGGATGTTGTAGACGTTGTTATCTTTCCTTTGCCATCGTACTCATAGTCAGTCAACACCTGCATACATCCAAACCCTTCAAAGGTGTTGTCGTCGAAATACCGTTTCTCTACTGGAATATATTTCCATTTTCCCTTCTCCGTAATGTTCATCCTTGCTTGATTACAAGTTCAGGTGTCACGAGACACAATGATACTATTTTAAGATGTGTGCGGAGTATTTATACGACCTAGACACTTTTACTAAATAAATGCCAGACATTTCTTCCTTTGATCAGATAAATTTGCTGTACTCTTGATGTAAATCGACGATATACCTCAAAACTGGGTACTTTTAATTTAATGTAATTTGTTTTCCTTACATTATAATATTTATTGACGCGGTACCTGATTGAGTTTATTGAACTTCCGGTATTTAGTTTTGCCAAAACTGAGTCGCAGACTCTGACAAATATCCTTCAAAATGGCAAGTTATCAGCTTTACAGAAACACAACACTCGGCCACACATTACAGGAAAGTCTGGACGAACTCATATCGGTAAGGGTTGCTATATTGTCCATATACTTAGCTTCTATACAAGGGTGTAGCCACAATGATAGTGCCGGCTCTCTTGCCCACAGCACAAAACTGGTCTGTCACAGTGTCAGTGAGTGTTCTCACTCACCACTGACCCAGGGCAGCTCCTGTCTATCATGTTGATGGGTTTCTGTCACCTGTTAGTGTTACTGTTTCTGTCATTCTGCCACTCTCAGTCTCAATGCCACTCTCAGTCCGACCAAATTTTGTCAGCTGATTGCACTCATCATTGTAATTAGATTCATGTTCTCGAATTACAATTTAATGCAGTTGGCAAATGATCACATAGATTCTAGATTTAATGATAGAATCTGACAGGTGCTGTCTTTGCACACGCAGTCAGGGGAGTATCTCTCTGTGACTAGATGATATGGCCACGAAGGAGTAGAAATTTAGATTGGCTCCATCGAGAGCCAATTGGCCCAGGGTATTAGGCTTACCGGAATCTTAAAAGGTGCCAAGACTTGAGGGGTGTTGTGCCAGGCAAATAAAAGAACACTTGCTATCCTTTGAAAAGCTTCGTGCTTCGGTTACCGGTAGTTTTCTCCCTTAAGGGAGTGGTCATTTTTTAACAACATGGGGGGGTTGGTGGATTTGGGGGGGGGGACCAAAAAAATTTGGACCCCTTGAAGGGGGGGGACCAAAAAAATTTGGACCCCTCTTGAGGGGGGGGACCAAAAAAATTGCACCCCTTTTTAGCGAAAAAGCCCGCGCAGTACTATGGCTCAAAGGGGTCGCCTGCGCTCAAACTTGCCTGAGGGGGGGGGACCAAAAAAATTTCGACCCCTCCCATGGGGGGGACCAAAAAAATTTCGGCCCGCTCTCGCAAAAATCCACCAACCCCCCCCTGTTGTTAAAAAATGACCACTCCCTAAACTAGGGATAACACCCCAGCGCCCATTTCCGCGGGGCCGTATCTGTCACCATAGTAAACACAATAATTCTATTTGCTATTCTCAGACACTTTCCCTTTGTAAATTTTAACCATATTTAGTCATCTTATGTAGAAATGTTCAAGGATTCAGATTCTGTGAGTTATTTTACTGTAGACCTAGCAGTTGAGGACATATAGTGTCATTTCCGAAGGGGTATTGAAGTGCATCCAGACACGTTTTTGTAATTACATCAAAATATGATATGTTAATATCATGCTTAATACTTGGTCGATTTTAAAGTTTGACCCCTCTATTTAAAGCTTGAACTAGACTGTTTACTGTGGATGAAGAAAAAAATAGAATTCATGCACAGATTATATATAAATTTGAGGGTTTTTACTTTGGACCTTTTATTTTTTTAACTTAAAGTTCCTCACACTTTCTCACACGTTTACAGAACATCCCTTGATATGTTAACTTTAAAATTCTATCATTATTTTACTTGTAAATGCTAGCACAACTTGGCACAAGCCAATATAAGAGAGGTCAATTTTGGCCAAAAGTGCATGAAAATGAGCTTTGCAGAAAATCAATCTATCACAAGCCTTTGACTTTCCACTGTGATAAATAGTACACATCTGGTCGATTTTATTCAAAAACATATCACATTAAACCCTAAACTACTCTCTGTTTAGTGGTGTCTTTGGATTTTCTCTATTCTTATCTGAGCCTAAACTAGATCCACCTATGTAAAGTAAAGTACAAAACCGGCCCTCAACCCCTGCAGCCTGCACAGCAGTGTGTACACAGAGATAAGGCCCACGACCTAGATAGGGGGCCTACTCACTGACACTGACAGAAAAAAACAGAGAATCTCCCAAACTTTTTTTCTTTAAAATTCAATAGCTTGGCTTCTATTGGGTCTTTTGATATGATGTAAAGGGCATTGTCTTTCTCATGATTTGAACTTTCAGATTGGTAAAAATCGTTATGTTATTCCGAAAATTTGATTTTGGTGTGTTATCCCTACTTAAACCATCGATTTGCTTATTCATCTCATAGATCCAATGTACATATAGTCAGTATTGTACGATGTGTCTTATATTTTTGTTTTACAGTGTAGTCAGATCACGCCCCAGCTTGCTCTGAAGGTTCTCCTGCAGTTCGACAAAGCCATCAACACAGCACTCTCCAACCGCGTCAAGAACCGAATTACATTTAAGGTAAACCATTTAGACTATTCTCAATAAGTGTACATGTTCAAAATGGAGTACACATACTCTTTCAGTGCATATTGATAATATACACTTTTTGCTAAAAGAAGGACACGCCTACCCCATTGTCTTAGTTCATTGATAGCTCATTAAAGGATTGATCTCCTCCAAACAGACCAAAGCAACCTTTGAATTTGTCAGGCTTTGAAGAATAGCTTCTTTTAATTACCCAAAATGAATAAATACATACCTGAGTCTTAACTTTTACACCCTTTATTAGTTCTTTGTCCCTAATAGGCTTCCCAACTTTTTGGTACACCCACGAACATTGCTTCTTGACTACACAGGCAACCCTAAACCTGTTCCTGACTTTTCGATCATGCTTCTCTGATTTTTATGTAAGCCTCGACTTGGATGCACTTACACCACTTGACTTAAAGTTATATTTCAAGTTTGGTTTATCGCTTACTCTTGTTCTATATTTTACAGGGTCATTTGAATACATACCGCTTCTGTGACAACGTGTGGACATTTGTGTTGGACAACGTAGATTTCCGAGAAATGAATGAGACGGTTAACGTAGACAAGGTGAAGATAGTTGCATGCGATGGAAAGAGCGCACCATAGGAACTATTGGAATATGTAAGTCCTCTGCAGAACTTTAATAGTCAAATCTCTTTTGTAATCAAATGAAATATTTTTTTAAGTTCTCATGAGCTAATGATGTCCAGTCACCTATGCAAGCGATAATATATATAATATGAAGATATCTTTTAATCTACCCAATTGATGATTATCTAGAGATATTAGTAGTCTAAAATAGATATTATCCAGAGATATTGTTCATTAATGTATTAGAAAACAAGTTTCGCAAGAGGGTTCAATATGGCAAACCGTTATCATCCAATAGAGAAAAATAATATCTGAAGTTAATGTTTTTCATAAAAGAGGAAAAAGCTATCGTTAACCAACGCTATTTTCATAAAGATAAATAGACAAAACTCCACGCCATTGACATACATGAACATCATACTTCACAAGTTGAAGCTGGGTCATATCACACGATGCCGAAGGCTGAGTGTGATATGACCCAGCTTCAACGAGTGAGGTATGATGTACATACATGTTCCTACTGTCTTAAAATGAAGAAAATCAACTAATGTGGAGGCCATGGAGTATGGCTACACCGTACTCCATGGGGGCATGGAGTACGGAGGTCCTATAAGCTTAGCATAGCAAGGCCGTACCACCATGTAATAAATACTTCAGAATCAATGATATATTCAATACGTTCATTGTGATGATAAGCATCATTTCTAGTAAATATTCTTCTTCCTATTTTCAGGTGTATGTCGAGGATGCTTGTGGGAGTGTACGTGTGGATGCCTGGAATCTGTGTGACAAGATCTGTAGCAAAAACTAAAATTAAATCAATCTAATCAAGCTGGTCCATGCCTTCGGTTAGACAGCGGACTATTGTGTTCAGTCCTTGTCTCGAATATTCATTATGTAACGTCTTCATATAAAGTTGACAGCTCGAAGACTGCGCATGTTGTCGTAGAGTTGTATACGTCAGAATGTTGTGATCGTGTGAGATTGTCCCATTTCATATTAAAAGTAATATCATCAGATAAACTTGAGTTGTGTTGTGTGTTTTTTCGTTTAATAGAAAGCATTTTCAGCTGACACAATGCTTATTTCAACAATTATTTTATTAGCAGCGGTAAACCAATAAAAAAAAACACAAAAAAACATGCCAACATTGTAAAAATATTGACGTGAGATGACAGGCTCTGGCTATTTTAAATACCACCTACCCACAAACCTCACCCCTCGACCTCCCGTCCCTCCCCCCATGGTCCTCTGCTTAATGTGACTTAGAGTCAAATATGTAGTGTACTAACTGTGCAGCATACTGGCCCCAAGACCACCCTACTGGAGTTAATACGAGTTATCCCCCTCTTAAAGTCGTGAGGGAGGTGCTGCCTTGTCGGTCTCGGCCGTCGATGATGACTTCCACAAACTAAGTCAATCTAAGACCAAGACACTGTCTTCACTACCAAAGTGCATCTGTTGAGGATAGCCCAAACATCATGCCCCTGATGTGCTGTTGGGGATAGCCCAAACATCATGTACAGTTGCTGTGTTCCAGATTAAACTGTTGTAAATACAGTTAATAACCACAAGGCGTAGGAGTGCTGGGGCATTCAGTCTGAAGTGGCTTCATCCATTGGCATTACCTCACACCCTGCCATGTACCAAACAGGCGCCCACTGACCAGCTACAAATGAATTTTTCAAGAGATTGGCCATGTGCAACACTGTAGCCACACGAATGTCCCCCGGGTGGCGAAAATCTTTTGTGCACAATTTGTCGCTAAGTCAAAGTTTAGCGGCAAGAGTTGTTTTAATAGCACTGAAGTCATCCTTCAGTAGTTGGACTGGAGCTGTTTTAGGAAGTTGGTGAGTTGGTCGTGAGCGCTCTCTGGTTCTTCATCCATATCCATCTCATCTTCATCATCGTCATCATCATCGTCATCCTCCTCTTCTTCTATGGATTCTAGATGGGTTATAAAACATACCGGTATGTTCACTTTGGGAGTATCAGTCTAAATGTTCAGTATAATTTAGATTCTAAATTTTACTTGATCAGAGCCTTATTAAAGATAGAACGAATCGTACTGTGACAATACCGTATCGATTCATTCCGTACAATTATATTGCAGAATACACAATTTAACGGATATGCGATATATGAGATGGTGCATATCCCTACCTCTTCCTCTTTGGTGTAATATTCCAAGCTCCAGAGCCGGTAATACTTTAGCGGTTTCCAACTGCAAGACAAGAAAATCAATATTGTGATTAAGTATACCGTACAAATAGAGTTTTCAGGTTTCATGTCTACGGTAACCGTTCACATACATGTATCAACTATAATACAATACAACTTGTAAATTACTTTAAGAACGATTTATATACTAATTTTAGAATTTTCATCATTTAATGGACCTATATTGGACCCCGCTCTTCACACAGTGAAGTTTAATAGGGTTTTATCTATAAATACCCTCTAACCATGGAGTGTCTAGTAAACTCTGTAGCTCCATAGGTTACCATGGATATCTTCAGTTATCAACAAATAGGAAAATGGACATCTCTGATTCTGAGTACTCTCTATATTTCCGCCAAGCCACCCACTTATAATCTAGAAAAATAATTTAACTGGTCCTTGAGCAATGGCCATAAGACGTGGTCCTACTCACCCATGGAGACTCTACTAGAGGTTGGCTGGGTGCGGGCTTGCTGGGTGCGGCAGGTATCGACACACTGGTGGTGGTGGTGGCTGCAGCAGGAGTAGAGGTACTCGAGACGCTGGATTCTTCCTCTGATGTCCTGATCTTACTCATCAGCGCCAACTCCTCCACCTGAGGAAGCAGTACATTTTTAAAACCCATGGTAGATCTACATGGTGAAAAACCTCTAGACCTTTATTGTAATAGTAGGCCTAATACGGTACCGGTACCTGAGCAGTAAACCTCTCACCGCTATAGTCTATAGTATAGAGATTCAAGATTGGCTTTATTACAAATGAGAGGTAGGCCTACATTTACGTCAGCGCCAGGTTGTTGGTAATTTGTTCACAATATCAAATGTTCATATACATAATATTATATATATCTTTGAGCCTCTGGTCTGTCCTGCACTTGAGCAGCGCACCTATGTCACTGAGCTGAATAAAAAAATATTAGGCCTACTAAAAATTGATGAGGATATTTTCGTTCAAGTCCTATAGGCGAAGTACCCCATGGCCATTTTTGGTATCATGTTAAGGCTCATGCCATCCTCTTTTACATCTTACATTCAATTAGTGTTTACAAAGAAGGTTCAAGGAATGCCAACACCTCATTTCAATTTCTGATATTTATCATGTTTTCACATAGGTAGGCCTATTTGGCAAAAATAGACTACAGAAAAATTGATGTCTATGCTTTCACATTTTGGTATAATGGTGTGTTTAAACACATGTTAGACTTCCTCTGGGTGATATCCATGGGGAAAACAACTCTATCACAGACTTTTGACCACCAAAACTGTGTTCAAAAGTGTGACTGCCTCAGGCCTTCAAGGCTCAACTTCAACTTGACTTGAGACTTGAGTTCAAGTTGGGCGGCCAGGCTCGGCAGTTACTGTTGGACTCCAGTGTCCTTCGAGACTACCAGTACAAGTTGAACCTTACCTTCAGCCGGTTCAGTTGATCGTTCATCCTGCTTAATATTCCCATCATTGTTCTCTCCTCTGCCTTCAAAATCTGTAATTCTGTAAATTTTGACATTTTGAGCGTCAAACTTGTGAATTTCGACCGGAAGCGAAGTCCGCTACGCCACCTGGATGTGAAGTTGTCATTTTATTTTAGTTCCAGCTTTAACCGGTAGATGGCAGTACTCACAATTCAGGCCCAGACAGCGTCTAAATTGACGCTCTGAACTTCATTACTCGTATTTGATAATCTTATTAATGATAAATACCGAGGTGGCATTTCTCTGTATGTTGTTTATTCAAAAAGTACAGAAAGCCGGTGCGACATGCCAGTTGTAGAATTTGCTCCTCCCAATAATTTGCTTCTTGCACAAAATTTGCTCCTCCCTCGAAATTTGCTCCTGGCCAATTATTTGCTCCTCGCTGAAAATTTGCTTGTTCTAAAGCTTTGTTCTTTCAAATTTGCTTCTTGTCACAAAATTTGCTTGTTCTAGAATTTGTTCCTTCTCAATAATTTGCTACTTGCACAAAAATGTGCTTGTTCTACAAATTTGTTCCTTCAAAATATGCTTCTTTGCCCCAAAATATGCTTGTTCTAGAATTTGCTCCTTCCCAATGATTCGATGCTTGCACAAAATTTGCTCCTCCCTCAAAATATGCTCCTTCCCAATCTGCTTCTTGGGCCACCTTATTTTGATAACTTGGATTACAGGCTTTTGGCTCCAACTTTAGAAATATCCCCAATCTGAAAGGTCTCATTCTACCTTTTGCTGGTCAACATGTCTTTCTTATTTTTTAAAAGAAAAATTCTTTAAAAAATCTCGGAGGGGAAAGGCTAAAAAAAAAAAAAAAAACTTTTTTTTTTTTGCAAAATGCCTAAAATCTCGGCGGCGGGTCTGTAATCCAAGTTATCAAAATAAAACGGCCTTGCCAATAATTTGCTCCAAGGCCGGTGCACCATTGTCTTTGCCAATTGCCATTTGCCAATTGCTATTTGGCGGCCATGTCTTGGACATCAGATGCTCGGTGGATTTGGTGGGAGGGGGACCAATAAAAATCCCCTTTTTAGCAGAAAAGCCAGCGCGTTACTATAGCTCAAAGGGGTCGGCTGTGCTCAATTTCAACCTGCCTGGCGGGGGGGGGGGCAAAATGAATTTCGACCCCTCTCTTAGGGGGACCAGAAAAATTCCGACCTGCTCGAGCTAAAATCCACTGACCCCCCCCCCCCTGCTGTTAGAAAATGACCACTCCCTTAGGTATAAGCTAACACAGGAAATGTTCGATTTTTTTCTTGCAGGGAGGGGGGTGTGACAATATGTAGCCTAGTTTACGCGTCCTATACTGAGTTGGCCGTTTGGGAGTGCGATCATCGTTGTGGACAATTATGACTATTGAAAAAGGGGCCATGCTCGGACATTAGATTGGGATAGGGCCTATGCTCGGATAATAAAATTATATGCCCGGACATTAGAGTGTAGCCTATTTTGCCTTTTTTTTAATGGGGGGGCATTTTAAGTACCGGTACAACAAGATGGTCGCTGGCAATTGGCAATTAATAGCAATTGACCCAGTTGTGGAGGTCAACCTATTGGGAAGAAGCACAATTTGAATGAGCATACTTTGAGGGAGGAGCAAATTTTGTGCAAAGAGCATATTATTGTGAAGAGGCAGATTTATAACAAGCATATTTTGGGGCAAGGAACAAATTTAAAAAGAGCAAATTTTGAGAACGAGCAAATTTTAAGCAAGGAGCAAATAATTGGGAAGGAGCAAATTTTGAGAACGAGCAAATTTTCAGTGAGGAGCACATTTTCAGCGAGGAGCAAATAACTGGGAAGGAGCAAATTCTGCAAGTGGCATGTCGCACCGGCTTTCCGTAGTACACTGGCCTTCCATACTATTCTGGAACAGGAATATTTTTCTCTACAACTGACAAATTGTGTGAAACTTGCAAAATCTTCGGAGCAAATTAATGGGAAGAAGCAGATTGGGAATGAGCATATATTATTTTGAGGGAGGAGCAAATTCTAGAACAAGCATATTTTGGAGCAAAGAAGCAAATTTTGAAGGAACAAATTTGTAGAACAAACACATTTTTGTGCAAGTAGCAAATTATTGAGAAGGAGCAAATCTAGAACAAGCTAATTTTGTGACAAGAAGCAAATTTGAAGGAACAAATTTTTAGAACAAGCAAATTTTCAGCGAGGAGCAAATAATTGGCAAGGAGCAAATTTCGAGGGAGGAGCAAATTTTGTGCAAGAAGCAAATTATTGGGAGGAGCAAATTCTGCAACTGGCATGTCGCACCGGCTTTCCGTAAAAAAGAAATAGACTTAGATAGTCTCGTGAGAACGAGTTCACTAAGGTCTGCCCGTTACCATGGCGGTTACCCTGGGATTATTCAGGTAGTCTAGCAACCAAAGCTGTTGTCATAGACAACGGTCAATCTTGTTGTCAGTCTCATGCCAGCTTATCAGCGAGCACAACACACTTTCAATACCTCTCGTTTCAAAGTGGATTTCTTGTCCTTATAGGACACCAATCAGAGACATATTGATAGATTCAACAAGAAGAAACGGTCATGATTGCTACCGTCCATGCGGCGGCACATATTGCCATAAGTCTGATCCCAATTAACTGGAATCTACCAATTAGTTTTGGCATCTTCCGAAAGGCAGAAAGAGCTGTGGAGCAGGCAAACCTCCGACCGGTAACAGCTCAAGATCTTGAGTGTTCTTCTCCGGTAAGTTGAACAGATACACACCTTAATCAATTTTCGCCAGTTTTTACCAAGCTTGGCATTTAATTAACTAGCTACTGCTGCCTATCATACACCCGGTGTCGGTACTACTACCAGCATGAAACTCATGCCATGGTACCAGTCACCGCCCAGTAACAGTGTCAGTGATCGAGGCATCCTAGAACCTAGAAGTAGGCATAGAATCAAACAGTAAACCCATCAGAAACTTAGAAAGCAGAATGCAGGAGGCCTAGTAGGCCCACGGCACTACTAATTTTTATATCAATCTTTGGTCATGTGTAGCCTACTTTACACCATAGCCATAGGCAAACCTCTAAAGTTAAAGACTAAACTTTAGGCCTAGGCCTAGGCCTAGTCTCTTAAACCCCACATTTCACTTTTTTTAGTCAAAAGAAAGTGAAATGTGGGGTAATTTAAGGGACTATAGGACCGGCTATAGCCGGTGGTTTTACCTACAACAATCCCCCCCCCCCCCCCCCCCGCAGTTAGCCCCAAGTTCTGTTTTTGCATAAATCTGCTAATTGTCATTGGTGCAGTGCCTTGATGGCAATTGATTTCCACTTTCGACCAATATGTTTTAAAAAAACACAGAAATATTAAAGGGAAAGATCATTATCCCTGACAGCTCGGAAAATATATCATGCCTACTTTAATAGGTTCAAAAGCAACTTGATACTGTAACCAATCTGATGAGTGTTATTTCTATTCTCTATTATCAGAGCAAGGAGCATCGTAGACGCGGCAAGAGCTATCCGGATAAAGCGGTTAGCCACGGCCCGATCTATAACAGATGTGATGAGTTTTTAGAGAAGGCGTTGCAATCAGCCCCTACAGGCAGCATTGTAAGTTTACCACACTTTATATATTCATTGATAAAGAGAGCTCGATCTGATGAACTATGTTTATAAGATTATACAAAAATTACAGTTATCTGAACCTGCTGTATTTACCTGCACATCTGTGTGTAAACTTTAATTAAGAAATGGCCCATATGATGAACTAAAGTACATGTAGGCCTACAAGGAAAGTATCTTTTAAATATTGATAGTTCTGTATAGTGGAGTTTTGGAGTGCTAGATTATTCAGTAAGATTTTTTATTCCCTTTTTCCCCATAGGCACACCCATTTGTGGCTGAGACACAGAAAGATATCTCTAGCTCTGCTGTGAACTCCCCCCCACTATACACCAAAGAAACATGCGAAGAACAGACTGGTGCTGGTTGTACCGTCACCGCAGACATAGCAAAAACAGATATTGTCGAAGCAGCGCAAAAAAATGAATTGCCAGCTATTTCTATTATCTTATCATCAGACAACACCACTCTTGCTGAGCCAGAAGAGACCAGTGTCTCAATTGAGAGCAATTCATTGTCTATGCATGAGGCAGTTATGGATTATGGGGTGACATGCAGTAATGAAAGCGAGATGGGGACAGTCTTCTACAGTGATGAGACATCATCTAGCTGCTCAACACCTGCTGCATCCCCCTGGGGGTCACTGGAGGTAAGTCAGGCACAATGCCTTTAAATTATCATACTAACTGTACGACCATTCTCAAGGTACACTGAAAATCCATAGGTTGAAAGGGTTAGTCAGCACAGACTATCCTAGGTTGGTCATATGAGTGTTAGTCACAATGACAAAGTTATATTCAAAAATGACCGAGGGGTCATTCAGTACTTAGGTTCATCATTGGTGTGTTGTATTTGTATACCACTAGTTAGTGCCACCTGTGATGACCACTCAGTGGCTCTCCCTGGAAATTAAAAGACTAAAGTGGGTTGGTCAGTACTGACCAACCTGACAACAATAACTTACCTAGGTTGGTCGTATAGGGAGCCAAAAAATGACTAAGTTAGGCACTAGTGACTGAGAGATTGGTCGTATAGGGAGCCTCGGGATATCAGTGTACTAACATTTGTACATACATGTATATGTGTACTGGTATCTCACACATTTGAAATGAAAACTCCACAATACTACTGTGAACTGTACTAGAAATCTATACCCTGGTACGTTATGTTATTCAAATTATAAAAGATTTAAGACATTTTAAAATCTAACAATCCATAACCCATTTTTGCAGCCTGAGCCCTACATTTGCAAGGTTTCAACAGAGGCGTCCATTCAGGACAACTCAAAATCAGACTTGGCAGACATTCCTAACACCATGTCAGCTGACCAAACCACTCTTGATGAGCCAGCAGAGACCAGTATTTCTAATGAGAGCAATTCATCGTCTTCTGATGAGATGACATACATTGATGACAGTGAGAGTGACAATGCATTCTTCTACATTGATGAGACATCATCTAGTAGCTCAACACCTGCTGCATCCCCCTGGGGGTCCCTGGAGGTAAGTCAATCACAATGCGTTTAAATTGTCATACTCTAACTGTATGTTCGATTCCCAAGGTAAATAAGTGAACTGAGCACATTTGAAACAAAAACTTCAAAAGGCTTCAAAATCTAACTATCCATATCCTTACTTGCAGCCTGAGGCTTCTATTTGCGAGGACTCAGCAGAGGCTTCAATTCAGGCAGACGCAACAGAGTCAGAGGTGAACCAGGTTTCAGCCCCAGAGGTCCAATCCACTGCACCCAGGACTGACCTCTCCATCAACAGAAAGGAGAATGGGGAGCTTGACCTTATTGGCAAGGGAACCTTTGGGAGTGTGTACAAGGTGTGTTGACAGACATGTTAAATGTTTTTTGACTTTGAAAATCACAACATTATCATGTATTCATCAGCTGGTTATTCCAGGATATTGAACAACCTGAGCAATTGTCCCATTACAGTAATTAATTGAATCTCTGTATTGATTCAATAGTTTTCTAATCTCCTTTTTTCTTTTCTTCTACAGGGTAGCTACCGCGGGATGAAAGTAGCCATCAAATTGACCGGAGTACCAACATTCCGTAAGGAGACTGAGGGTCAGGTCTTTGCCCGCATTGGCAACCACAAAAATGTTATCAGCCTCCATACATTCTATCGTGATGGCTTTGGTATAGACAAGTTGGAGACCCTGGTCCTGGACTATGCTCCAGCCGATCTCAGCAAAATGGTCAACATCATTGCCAGTAACCCGTAAGTTTATCAATTAAATTTGTTGCACACATTTATAAGCTAAATTTTCCAAGACATAACTAGTTAGAGCATTGGTTAAGATGCCTATATATTAAATTATGTTAGCTCACTTACTCCAGACCTGTAAGTTGTTCTATTTCCTGTAATTTGATTGCACAAAAAACATTTAAAATTCAAGCAAAGCTAATTGCTTTTTTGCTTTATTAACATTGGCTATACATCTTCCTCTTTCAAGGTGCCGGGACTACATAGCCTTTGTTACTGACTGCTTAGCCGATGCACTGACACACATCCACAAGCGGGGCTATGCACATATGGACGTCTCACCAAGAAACGTTCTGCTTATGCGCGATGGAGTTCCAAAGTTGGCTGATTTCTCAAGCTCCCTGAAGTGGAAGAGCGGAGATAAGCCACTGGAGGTGTACCCTGTTGGAACGGTTGGGTTCCGTGCCCCAGAAATCATTGCACACCTTGGTTATGACACCAGTGCTGACTGGTTCAGCCTGGGTGCACTCATCTTCTACATGATCAATGCCAGGTAAAAGTCACTCTTTATCTTCTTGAAACTACAATTATGCATTTCATTTGGAATTAGCTTTTTTGAATTTAAATGGGGAAAAAATCACTATTATAGTTCTAGGGTAGTAATAATAGCTAAATATTTTAATCTATGTCGATCCAAGGTTTCTAATAGGAAAACTAATTACATTTGCAGACTTCCATGGGAAAGAGATGATGCTGCTCAAATGGAATTCATCAGGAATGGAAAGCCAGGTCTGGAAGATGCACTGCCCGAGTCCTTCTGTGATTTTGTCAGCGACCTCCTCTCGTAAGCTTGTTTTAACATTTTCTTGTAAATTTGACATAAAAGAAATTTTTATTGCAAACTCGAAACATTATAGGAATTGTAATTGACTAAGCAGGAAAGAACTTCATAGCTTCAGTCTTAGGAAACACCTAATGTGCATACCACCTTCTCATTATGTAAAAAGAAATCAAATATATTTGCTGCCAATTCTAGCTTTATTCTAAATATTATCGCGTTGCTGTTTTTCTAGGGATGCACCAGATCTCCGCATTACAGAGGATCTGACCTTCCTGAGCGATGAGACCGAGTTCTGAATAACTAAAGGCATTGCAACTTGACTTGGATGATACTTGAATCTGACTGTCTCCAGACTTGCTACAAAGCCAGTGCTTCCCTTTGATCTGCAACAAATGTGATAATGTTATCTCAAAGACATTTTATTGTCAGTTCAACGTAATCGTTTTTCTGGTTCTAACTGTGATAGGGGGAGGGGTTCTGATACAGAATCTGTGATGTTAGCTGATATTTTAGTAGTACCATGTTTTCATGGTTAATACAACTGTGATAGTGAATTCCGTTTTCGGAATATTGACTTGAAAAACTTAGGCAGCATCAGAATTGTTATGCATCTCGCGAGATGTGAAGACTGAAAACATTGTAATGAGATCAGGTGAAAAAATAAGTAGTGACATGTTATCTCAATCATGAATTGGTGATTTTTCAGATATGATTTTTTTTTTGGTATACATATATTATTTCAAAGACATAGTTGATGGCTTAATTGAATTTGTTCGAAATCCTTCAATTTTAACAGAAAATGTTGAACATTTCCTTGTTAAATTCACAGGTTTTCTATGAATGAAATGCAATCCACCTTTCTACTTTCTCAACAAGGATCCACTTCCACCCATAGAGGCATTATACCATGTTTAATGTTGGGTAACCCCTCACATTGAGCAAGGTCAGTGGTCTTGGTGTCAGAGTATGTTTTTGTTGGAGAGAAGCTAGGTGTTTCTAAATTATTTTTCCAAATTTCTTGTTATTTTCCTTTATATAAACATTTTTTCCATCATCTTATACGTGCATTTCACACTAGATATTCTAACCATCAGTTTATACATGTTTTTATAGTAATTTATTGTATGGAATACATGTATTTATACAACTGCCAATCATGTGACAAATACAATTTGAACAGAAAACAAGGTGTCTTGACTTATGATTTATAATTCAATTATTATAGTGGTGTCCACTCATTGCTTTACTTGATGATAGCTACATGCAACTGAATTAAAGTGAAATTAACAGGAGAGAGTGTGGCATGCATAACCTGGCGTCCCTAGCATCTCGCCATACACGCCCAAAAGAGACTAAGCATCGAATCCAACAGACCTTTCCCCCTGTCCCTTATCACAAAACAACTCATCTGATCACGTTTATCAAAGCACCAACATTTATTTCTCAATCAATGCATTTCACGTAAACGATTCGTGACATCTGGTCCTCATGAACTAACTAATCATTCATTTTTATCACAGCATTATTGAAGCGACTCATTTCACTAACAGTGCAGAACAAGAGATTGAAGTCAATAACGTAATACGATAACAGATAAATCACAGATAATCCTAGAATGTTTCATCATACATGTATCACCATCTCTGCACATTCATAGGATTTGGACATGTCAGACTAGAACATGAAGCCTATACTACTAGAGTAGAGGAGGTAACGTCAGAGGTAGACTTTCTGGGATATGTTTCCCATTAAATACTTATGTTAGCTTCCATTATACGTGTACAGTAATAGTGGTTATATATTACCATCGGTGGTTCTAGTGAGCACATCCATCGTTTAATACAAGTCCATGTGTCATGATCATCACAAAAAGTCCATAAAAATAGGTCCATACAAATAATTCCGTTTCCAGATTCTCATAATTATATCATCCAATATATGTTCCCTCCCCCTTACTGTGATACATCAGGTAATATGGCAATACAGAAAACTGGATATTCTGTAAAAACATTAAATGAATGGTTAAAGTTATCCAGCTGTAAATGCGGAGCGTGATGACACCTGGGGACATGGCACCACAAACGATATAACCGGTTATATATACACACTTTTTGTCTGTTTTCAACTATTAATATTCGGTACATTATTTCAAACATGCTTTCTTATAACAATATTCACTGTGTATATTATAAAAATATAACTCATATTAAATCTCGCAATGATAAATTTGCAATGACATATTGGCTTTTTAGAGACACATTTACTGTTGCCTGCTCTGCAGGGGCTCTAAAACAATACATGTACTACTGCCAATTTATACGTAATTAAATAAACGATCCAAAGAATTATACCACATAATTTACAAATGTATATTTCAAAAATTGAGGGAAATAGATTCCCTAATAATCTCCATGAAATAATCACACACGCCCTTAATCAACTTGAACGCTCCTATTAAATTAACTAATAATCGAACGTCTTTGATCAACTTTAGATGTATGCACGACGACAAATTAAACTAATTGTTAATGCCCTTAGACACATATAATATGATTAAATTGTATCTAGTTGCTAGTATAAGGATTGAAACCCGAAGAGGGATGAAGTGGTTCTTTCTTTTGATCAGCGTCTAAGCAGCTACGTTGCGACGTAATGTGTCCTGATCGTCTTTATTGAAGCCAATAGTCTCCAGGTAGCTCTCGATCGATCCATACCTATGAAGTAGACAGGCATTTCTACAACTAGGTATCACTTAACAATCTAGAGAAAATCGTATGTTCCTACACTCCCCATTGAAATGAATTAAAAACTCGTAATTTAACAACGTCCCATTGGATCATTATCAAATGAAATATGTATTTTTTTCCCCCTTTTCAAATCTTGAGGTTTACAGGGAATTGAACCAAACAGTACCCATCCTAAGTTCTGGAATAGATGCACTACTTGGGGCCAGGCATGGCGTGTGGCGGCATAGGTGTTCCCCACCTCCTCTCTGTAATTATACATGCACCAACGTACTTACTCTGTGTCAATGTAGTCTAAGAGTGCCTCCATGGTTGCGGCCCTGGCGGTGCCAAACTCTGCATCCAGGTAGTACGACGCTGTGTAGTTCTTCATTGTTTCACTCATCCTGGCCACATGTGCCTGAAGTAGGGGACATTCTCATGGTTACATTTCTGTTTGCACTTTTATCTTAAGGTAAATCCATATAAAAAGAGGCAAGTATCTTTTTAAGTAGTTATGCTGTAGTCTACTTCGGTCGGGGTATAAAGCTTCAAACCAACGACTCCACTCTTGACACAGATGCTCTGCAATTCTACTGATTCAGTTAATCAATGGGATAATAGAAAATAGGTACTTATTATTCATTGTTTTTTTTTTAAAACAAAAACTCGAACAGGAAACTGCTCCTATAACCAATTATTTATTTGATTACATATACAATATTCACCTCTGAAGCTGCATATTCTCTGACTATTTCCTCGCGGCTGGCCCCGCAGACCGCCATGATGAGTGCTGAAATGATGCCCGTGCGATCTTTACCCTGCGCACAGCAAACTACCGACGGCACATTGGAGGGCTCGGAGATGATCTTTAATGCTGCAAAGGAAGGCAATGAATAATCGTCCAAATCAATTTGTGAATATATAATTGTTAAAACGGAGTGACTGAAGGAACAGTTAACATGTATGCTATTATATGAATAGTTGGTTAACAAGTTTTTCCAAATAAAGTTAAATGTGATAAAATAATGGCTTCACTCCATCTCTCAATCATAAAACCAACTATACAATATCCATACCAGGTACTAAATGTAACTTACTTGCATGAATTGGCTGCCCACAGTACTTGACGATAGAAGTGTACTGACCAATAATGCCTATCTTGTTCATGGCTATTCTTGCGAACTCTGAGAGGAACAGCCTTGTGCGGCAGAGGAGGAAGGATATCATGAGGAGAACGATCCACGGTACCTGGTACCACGGTACTACTGTCCGCAGCAACCCGAGGGCGAACTCCTTGTCAACGACATTCAAGAAGAGTCTCCTGCCCGTCTGTGTGGATGCAGGCACGTCCCGTGGTGCCCGTCCCTTCAGGGCCTAGATGGACAAACAGACTCATGCTAGTACTTCATCATCTAATTAATATTATACTACAAACACAGGATATGAATTGAAATATGTTTACGTATTCAAGAGCGGGCGTATGGAGGGATGGGTTGAAAGATTGGGGGGTCAACATTGGAAGGGGTGGGAAATAGATAAGTGTAATGATCGCGGAAAAATCATCTGGAGAAAGCGGGACTCGAACCCACGACCTTCAGATCACGTAACCTGCTGCTCTACCAGCTGAGCTACTTCCCCATCTGACAAACTGACTGCCCCGTACATTACTGGATCGGTATGGTACAGAGGGGAGCTCGATTACCCAAGTGATATTGAGGACTTATCACCAAGGCACGGGGAATCCGACTCCTACATAAGCCTCATATTAAAGAGTATTGGAAGCGGGTTGGAGTAGGCGATCGAGAGAGAAAGGAGGGTACGGTATTGGGATGGGGTGGAGGAGGGGATCGAGCGAGGAAGAAGGATGCTAGGTTTTGGGAGAGGACCGGGGAGGGGCTCAAGAGAGGAAGGAGGTTCTGGTCCTCTTGGTTAACGGATAGAGGGGATGTTATTGGGATGAGCAGGGGGTTAACCCTTAGGGATCGAGAGAGGAATGATGAGATCAGGAGGGGGGTTTAGGGAGTGTTTATTTATTAATCACAGAGGGGGTTGGTGAGATTCCGTGCGGAGGCGCAAACATTTTTTAGGCCCCCTCCCTTGAGAGCGCATAGAACCTTTAATGCCCCCCCCCCCTTTGAACTATAGTGACGAGTTGGCTTTTTTGCTTATAAGGGGCTGAATTTTTTACGCCCAAACCTCAAGAGAGGTCAGAATTTTTATGCCCCCCAAAACCCCCCCCCCCGTAACTAATAATTGAACACTCCCTTAAAGCATGAACCTATATATCTCATGAGTCATGTATCATGTATGGACGTTTATGTTTTAGGCAGTGCTTTAATAGTCTTAGGGAGTGCTCATTTTTTAACAACAGGGGGGGGGCGGTGGATTTGGGGGGGGGGGGTAAAAAATTTGGACCCCTTGACCGGGGGGGGGTAAAAAATTTGGACCCCTCTTGGGGGGGGGCAAAAAAATTCAACCTGTTTTGAGGGAAAAAGCCCGCGCGTTACCATGCTACAAAGGGGCGCGAACGCGCGCGATTTTTGGCCTGCCCGGGGGGGGGGGGGGAAATTTCGACCCCCTCTAGGGGGGGGTGAAAAAATTTCGCACGCTCCGCGCGGAATCTGACCACCCCCCCCCCCCCCGTTGTTAAAAAATGAGCACTCCCTTAGAGGGAGGAGGAGGGGTTCACCAACACTATTGTTGACATTGTTGGTAGGGGTGGGGGCAGGGACGATTGACTCAGTCCTAGACCTAGATCAATCTCTGATCAATCCAAGGATTGGTGCAACAATGGGAAGATGAAGATCATCCCCGGATATCATCCCAAACCAAGATCATTCAATATATGGGAGGGCCCACACATGACATGAGTGCCTGCATGCTCTGTCCCATCCTTTTCTTGCGAGACCATGCATGTCAGCTTTATTTAGCTTTATTTATACTTTGCTGTCTAACACAACAATAGCTTGACTTGTAATATATGTACATGTAGATTAGTCACCTGCGTATTCAGGTTAGTCGTCCATCGAAACTACGCATGACAGCTATGTTTGTACAGTGAACACATTTATGTTCAACCTCATTATCATAGATCTAAGGGAGCGTTCATTATTTATGGCAGGGGGGGGGGCGGGCGTTTGGCAAAACGAATACGTCAAAAAAAAAAAGACCCCCCCCCCTCTGAATGGGTAAAAAAAAAAGACCCCCCCCCCCTCCGAATGGGTCAAAAAAAAAAGACCCCCCCCCCTCCAAATAGGTTGAAAAAAAAAGACCCCCCCCCCCTCACCATAGACGTTTATAAATACTTAATAATGGCATCAACGACATACAAAGTCCACATAGTCCTATACTATAACCTATTATAGCATGTGCTTAACCATTATTTGAGGGAGTGGTTATAGGGCATAACAATATGGTGAATATATTTATGTGGAGAGTGCGCATTTTTCTGTTTCCGTGGCACGTTTGATATTTTTGCTAAAAATTGGTGTGATTATTTTGGTCCCCACCTACAAGTCCTGCTAATACTGTTTGGTAGAAGTACCATGAAATGGCCCAGCTCAGGGGCCGCGGAAGGTGGATAAAGTTGGGGGGCCCAGCTCCCAAAGCCATCTGATGAGGGTTGGTTAGAGGGAGAAACAAATGGTTGTTTTGGGGCCACAAGCCCCAGGAAAATTTGGGAATTTGACCTTTATAATAGTGTATTCAGTGTGGTCTGAAGTCTACCATATGATCCTGGGAAATTTTGTAATTTTACATTGAAATTGATGTGTTCTGAGGGACTTTGAGCTTGTCTTTCAAGAAAGTTTTAGGAATTTTACCTCGAGATTGGTGTATTCTTGGGTACTCTGAGTAGGGGGGGTGGTTAGCGCAAACTTTTTGTGGGACCCATCCTAAAAGATGGTACTCATCATGGGAAACATGAATCTGACCTTCATTTTTGAATTTGAATGCTCTAACCCCCCCGTACGCCCCCTCCGAAGATAAAAAGTTGGAAAATAATTAATTAATTCAATTAAAAAATTCCCACATAGTGTGCATCCTTTAATATTCACCTCAAATCACTTTGAGGTGAAGTGTAAAAATGTAGTGGACTAAAATTAGCTATTTTGAAGTTTTGGAAAAATTCAAGATGGCCGCCATTGGCAAAAAACACTGTTTTTCAATGTAATTCTATCCATATTTGGTCTGCCACACCTGAAATCTAATTAGAATCACTTTGCTATGGTGTATAATGACATACTGCACCAAAGTCAGCTATTTTGAAGCTTTTGAAAATTCAAGATGGCCACCATTGGGAAAAAACATCATTTTTCAGTGTTTAGTACTGTTTCTAAAAATATCCAAAATAACTGTCATTAGACAAAAGCAATGTTAAATCCTTTATAGACAGAATGTAGAATGTTGCATAGGTCAATTATAATCAAAACTAAATTCATTTAAAAGCTTAAGAAATAAATTGCTGTCACTTACAAGAGCTTTTCTAGCTAAAGTTATGGGGCCTTTGTACTGCATTATAGGCAAAGTGTAGTTCTGGGAACAGAGGGGATAGGGATAGGCATCGAATGATAAAAGAGGGTAGTCAACAAGTAATTTTCTCCTAGACCCCTGATGATCCTCGTTCAATATCATCATTACAAAACCAACAGTTACAATTATAATGGGTGTGTGCATGTGACTCCCTGTAAGATAAAAATGTATACCACACTTGGCCGATAACAAAGGAAAAGAGCCAGGTATATAAGATGTTCAAAATAATCAAGGAGATTAGTAGTAGCATAAATTTGATATGGTTACACTTGACCAGCTGCAGAAGTGTTATAAGCCTTGGGCAAGGGTAATTATCCCCGGCTAGCACCCTGAACAATTGCTCTCTCCTTGACTTATAACTATTATACAGCAAGTCACTTGTACCATATCGAAAACATATTGGTTTCTGGACAAGGCTTATAGTTATATGTATTGAAAATACTTTTAATGAATCAACATCTAAGGTCTGTGCATTATATTTTCACTTTTTCATTTGCCCCTAGGTTTTGACAGCCCCTCCCTGCTTTATTGTCCTATGACTGTAACCATTTGTCTGTTAATTGTTCTAGAACTTGCTCATTTTAATCCATTAGCTCAATGGTGCTAAACTTTAAGACACATGCTTATAGGGGTACTGAACTATGATATAAACTGACTGGTTGTCACCTTAATGTGTCGACTGATCTGTAGAGCACAACATCAATCAAAACTTAACTTAAGATCACAGGTGTATTAAAGGCAAAGTCCAGTTTTGACAAAACAGTCCACAGTGCAAGTAAGAACATAGCAGTGACTCCCTATGATATACTTCTTTAGGTTATTGTTTAGATACTGGTTGGGTGTGTATGACAAGGTCGGTGCTTGATAGGTATGGCCATATTAGAGCCCAATATGCTCTAGAAAAAGAATTGAATTTGAAATTGCATGAAATTTGATTAACAAGGGCCTCTTACTGAATACCATAAACTGCTGGCCATCAGTAACAGCAGTACTCTCTGCCAATTTAACATCTGAAGGTCAGAGAGCTCTATGGTGCCTGGGTTGGAGTAGATATATGGCTTCACTAAGCATACTGCATTCATCGCTCCTCCAATGATGCTGAGATACTATACTCAATTATTTTATCACCTTTTCATTTTCCAATATTCACAGGAAATGTGTAAAATAATTGCTTTCAACATGATTAAGGGAAAATCAGTAGACTAGACGAATTCCCTCCCAGTACATAGTCAATAATCCCTGGTAGGCTAGTATACTGGTATACATACAAGCCCATACAGTCAGCAGGGGCTGGGGTCTGCTGACAATTGAAGATAACTTCCTTTGCCTCCATTGAGTTTGTCAACAGCATCGAAACACTGTTATGTAAATAATTTAGGGCCTTATTTCAATGCATCTAGGACGAATTACATGTATTTAATGGAACTACACAATGTTTCATATTTTTAAAACATTTTACTGGAGGGGGGGGAGCAGGAAGTGATATTGCAACCATTTGGTCATATCATTTATTCACTTCCAGCCCAAGAAGAAAACACATAGTTATACCAACTAAGAAAATCTTTTCTACCACTTAAATAGCATTTTTGATGCTTGAATAACAATGTTTTGTACCAAAGGCGGCCATATTGGATTTCTTAAAACCTCAATATAACTGCCTTTGGTATAGTATATCATTATATTCCATTTTAGAATACTTTTATATATATATATCATGTCAGTTACACCACATAGAGGTTAAAAACAGCTTAAAAATGGTATTTTTTGCCAATGGCGGCCATCTTGAAATTTTCAGATACTTAAAAACTGCTCATTATTGTGCACTGTATTTTTATATTCTACATCAAAGTGGTTTTATGTCCATTTAAAGGGAAATAGTCCCCATGGAAACAAGAAAACTAATTAAAATTGAATTAATTTAATATTTTCCAACTTTTTATCTTCGGACGGGGCGTACGGGGGGGTTAGGGGTTTCGCAATCAAAAATGAAAGTTATATTCTTGTTTCTCATGATGAGTACCATCTTTTAGGATGGGTCCCGCATTCCTAACTTCATTTTGACTGAATAACCACCCCCCCTACTCTGAGTCTAGAATGTTCATGTTTCCCAAAAAGATTGGCTCCCCCACTTTACTAGGTCCCCAGCCCCCCCCCCCCTGTTCCGCGCTACTGCAGCTTAAAACAAAGATGTTTGATGAAGGGATGCTCTGGACATTATAATAGTGGCAAACCTGAAGAAAATTTTGAAAATCTAGAGGTCAATCGGCCCATTTTAATGTATCCTGGTATTATAACTTGCAGTTAAAGGAACAAGATCACTATTTAAACCTAGTTTGGTTTTCCAAAGGCTAGGATCAGTAAGAAATAGGGAGCTGAGGGTGAGAATTTGAAGTTGAACAAAGAGTCACAGGGGAATGTGTCTTTGTTATATAACGGCACGGATCAATTACAATCGCTTAAGCCATCAATGGTATGCACGGATGTTACTTGCACCATAGTTGATAACCTTTATTTGAGGAAATGCTATAAGGTACCTGCCTTCAATATTCTAGTGTGTGGTCAGTATAACCAAGCCATGGAAATGCATTGACTCCAAAAAAAATAAAACCTTTAAAATAGTGATGAATAACTCACTGATAACCCTGCAGAGCATCGGAAGCAACTTGACCAGAACCAAATATAGAGCTCTAAAAATTCTGATGAGGCCAAGTAGCGATGAGTAGCAATGATTATTCAGTGCCTGATTTCTGTTGAAGCCAAAGATGAACTTAGAGGGAGATTTAGAAATTGGCGATAGAAGGAGTGGCATCCGCAGCAGAAAACTCTGTGAATCTGGTGACTATTTGCTACATTTCAAGGCATTCGGTACACCGATTTATAGTGGGATGATCATGTCTACTCTATGAGTCTGCTGATTTTATAAGTCCTAGAATCTGTGAGAAGCAGGCAGCTATCAGGGAGATGGTGAAGGTATTCTAAAAATATTGAGAGCTCTGCAATCAGAATGCTGTGGCTCATTTAGCAGGGTCTGGTACAAGATACCAAGGAAAAGTGTGTATCATGACTAGTGTAATCACACCTTTGACTGGTGGAGTGGACCTAAGCTACAATGTATCAACATTATATGAGGTAGATCTGCATCTTGCATACTATGCATCTGCTCCTCTATTGGGAAGAAAGGCAGGGTCTAAAAATGTAGGCAAGTTCACCCTTGCATATGGATGCCAAAACGTGATGGGCAAGGCTAAAGTCCAATTAACCCAAACTATTTCGGATACAGTACTGTCATATTTCTGTGCCACAATAGCATTCATCTAACTGCACACTGATAGCTTTTCTGTTTAGACCCCCTACATTCTGTACTCTTCTCGTGTTGAATTAATGCCCTTTCTCCAGTTAATTATTGTTGCTTTAGGAAAAGAAAAGTAGTGAATCATTCATGTGTCGATTGGTAGGCAAGAAATTTAGCAAAGTTCTACCGTCTTTATGACCCCAATTCGCGACATGTGTCGTGAAATTCGCGTCACGTTGTGTCAAAAAATACCCCCTCCCAAATAAATACCCCTAAAAAAAATGACCCCCCCCCCTCAGAATAGGTTGAAAAAAAAAGACCCCCCCCCCCTAAGAATAGGTTGAAAAAAAAAGACCCCCCCCCTCCGAATACCCCTAAAAAAAATGACCCCCCCCCCCCCTGATTTGCACACCCCCCCCCCCTGGCATAAATAATGAACGCTCCCTAACTAGGAATGGTGCTACTCTATGTATCTAGTCCATTTATGCATTTAACTTATTTTATATACTACACCAGCTATTCCTATAAAAACATGTTCATGGCATATATGTATCCGGTGATGCCAATGTAACTTTCGGCTACACCCGGCATGTATTATCTTATCCTTTCTCCTTTGCCCCGAAAGGGGTTGTGTGTGAATAAAATTGAATTGAATTGACTCATGGCATGAGTCACTCAGTCAGGGAGGGTGACTCCTATAAAAATATTTACCTTCAGTGTGAAGTTAGTTTCGCGGATCTTGCTGTTCCCAATGGTGCTCCCAACGTTGCGGGCCCACGAGGAGAAGGCCACAGAGAAGGCCTTGTAGTGCACATCCATGGTTGAGAAGCTCAACCCACTTGTTGCATCCTCCCAGCCCTCTGGGGAGCGAAGGTCCATCACTGTCATGATGCCCAGGGCCTGAAGTCGGTCAATCCCTCCTTCATCAAGTGGGTCTAGTTTGGACGATCTGTAAAGTTTTGTACCTGCTATTGGCCTGAAGTTAGGCACATCGGGGTATGGACGGCCATGTTCATCCGAGGTCTCAATCATTATGCTCTAGTTCTTGAAAATAGGGGAAATGTGATGCTCCTTTGGCTTAGCCTATTTCGGTTTTTGGACCTTTTGAGCGATAATAAGTGAAATTGGCCGTATCCGCCGACGCGAGTGCAACACGGTGAACTCGAGCGCTGCAGGTAATTATTTGCCAATTTTTGGCCTTTACATATATATGAAGGCAATACAATCTAAACTGATATATTCTGTATACTCTGTAGATCATCTATATGAGCAAAGAATTGCTTGACAGTTCTATATAACTTGAGATCAAGATAGTTTCAATGTAATCCTGGTATTATCGCTCATGCTGGCCTGGCCCGGCTGATCCCAGGACTCCAGAGTTTGCAAGGTAGCCGTTTCTAGGCATAGCGTTACTGCCGTTAGATAATGTAAAAGCGACTGAATGCTGTACATTTACAGTGTAGGCACCCATAGTGGTATATCTTATCAGTGGGTTTAACAGCAACCAGCAAAATTTAATATGGCGGACCCCGTGGGCATAGCTCCAGATTCCCCCCCAAGAGGGGTCCAAATTTTTTCCCCCCCCCCCGGTCAAGGGGTCCAAATTCTTTTGCCCCCCCCCCCCCCAAACCCACCACCCCCCTCCTGTTGTTAAAAAATGATCACTCCCTTAACCCTCTAAGGCCTAGTGTCGACTATAGTCGACACCATGGCAGGCCTAGCGTCGACTATAGTCGATACCATGGCCTACATGTTAAGCAGCAATTGAAGTCGATAAATCATAAAACCTATGTGCTGGCAAACCTTAGGACATCCATGACAAAAGGTATAGCTCTTAAAATTTACTCTTCAAAAATACTCCCTTATTGTGATTACGGTGATCAACTATTTTGTTCTGCGTCTCAGTATATTTTGGATGATTTACAATATGCCCAAAACAGATGTCTGAAGATATGTCTTAAGGTAGACCACCTTACCGACACCATACTGGTGCATGCCTTGTCTAAAATGCCTTTACTTAAGGACAGACGAGAAGCTCATTTAATGAACTTTATGTACAAACGAGCTCATGATACTGACTATACAGACAACAGATATGTACTGTGGCGGTAGCGGGGCTACGCCCCGCAAGTTTCAGAACTTGCGGGGCGGTAGTTCCGCGGGGCGCCGCGGGGCGGCGCGACGCCTTATATAAGGCGGCGCGAGGCCCCGTGAGCGCCAGTATCCCATACTCGAGCTTAGGAGACGGACGTGTCTCGGGGTACTCTGCAGCACTGGTATCTCCATACTAGGACTGTAGCTACTGATATCATATATCAGTTACTGTTTACTATTTAAGGTATCACTATACCTAAGGGGGTTTCTAATACTACTGTTCACTGCTAGTATCACATACTAGCTGGGGTTGCTAAGGTATCGCTATACCTGAGGGGTTTCTAGTACTACGGGCATCAGGTATCACTATACCTGAAGGGTTTATAGTACTACTGTTTACTGCTAGTATCACATACTAGCCCGTGTTGATAAGGTATCGCTATACCTGAAGGGTTTATAGTACTACGGGTATCAGGTATCACTATACCTGAAGGGTTTATAGTACTACTGGTATCCTTATACTAGTCTGGCACCCTTGTGCCACTGTGTTTACTCTATAACTGTTTAGCTCTTACTGTTAATGCTATAACTAAAGCCTCATGCTAGTATGCCTCATGCAATTCCTGACTGTAATTAGACGCTAAGTCACCTCTTAATAGGAACTGATCATTACACCATAACCAGCTTGTGTTTACGTTCTCTCTGGTCATAAGTCCCCCCCATACATCCATATCCCCGTTACATTGGTGACAGACCGGTGCATAAACGGAAAAATCCCGCGTCAGGGAGATATGGACAGCTATCATTCGGGGGACCTGACCAGGGAGGAAAGAGCTTTCCTTTCTGGTGGTGTCCGGAATAACCTAATAGAGGTGGCCGATGAGGAGGTTACATTTCGGGTAGGGAGAAGTGCCAGCCTGAGGGGGGAAGCAGGGGCCGCAGCCCCCGCACCCACCAACCCCCAGCTGGTCCCCCCGGTAGAAGAAGGGGAGAGCCCACACGCTTCTCAATCTAGGTGGCACCAGTGGTTAGCGGACCACAGGGCCGCCGAGGTTGAGAGAACTCTGGCAGCTGCCGAGAGAGAGGCGTCCCTCCATGAAGAGAGGAGGGTAGCAGTAGCAGAACGGGAGGAATTGGAGTGCAGAAGGGCAAAGGAGTATGAGGAACTCAGGAAGAAGTTTGCAGAAACGGGTCTACAGGGCCCCCCTCCCCGGGAAAGCAATGAAACCCCGAGGGGAGGGAGCCCGTGGAGGGCCCCGGGGCATAATAACCTGGAAAAGTCGGCACGCCCCGCAAGTTCGGCGCGCCCCGCAAGTTCGGGACGCCCCGCAAGTTCGGGACGCCCCGCAAGTTCGGGACGCCCCGCAAGTTCAGCCCGCCCCGCAAGTTCGGGGCGCCCCGCAAGTTCGGCCCGCCCCGCAAATTCGACTGACCCCGAGAGTTCGGCCGCCCCAGCAGGGGCAGGGAGGCGCCCTCCTGGTCAGTCAGCACCCTCCCGGCCCAGCAGTTCTGCAGGGGATAGGGAGAAGTCCACCACCTCCTCCGTTGTATCGGTAGGGACGGAAAGATCATTCCGTCCAGTACTAGGACCCATGCCAGGGGGAGGAGCGGAAAGGCCGCACTATACGGCCCCTCCGGCGTCTGTGAGCAGGGCCTCCAGCAGGCCGTCCAGTCGGGCCTCTACCACTCCGGGTCCGCAGCTTTCCATGCGGGATATCGAAGAAGACGCTGGTCCCTTCCAGCCTGCCAGCTGGACCCCCCTCTGTAGTAGGGCACCCAGCGCCATCCCCTCCCGATGGCCAAATACTGCAGGGGTGCAGTATGAAATGACGCCCAGGGACGCCTGGGGAGGCCAGGCACCGGCAGAGGTGGCCAGCTCCAGTACAAAGCAAAGGGGGTCTCCGGGGGAGACTTCCACCCCGTTCCCCGGAGGCAACGCGCTCCAGCTCTACCAGCCCCCGCGGGGTGGTCCTGGAGGGGATGGACGGGCCTACCCGCCTCCTGGGATAAGAGAGAATCCGCCAAACCAGTTGATGGTCCCCCCGGGGTACCCCACCGTGTCGACTTGGCCAGTAGCTGCATCACCACAAATGATGCCCCTACCACCCATTCCGTCGGCACAATTGGGTTCCACGCCGGCCTCACAATGGCTGGAGTCACACCCGCAGGGGACCGAGTAGCCAAGCTGGTTTTCTCGCCAGATAAGTACGACGGCTCGGGGTTCCTGGGAGAGTACCTGGCACACTTCGACATGTGTCGGTGCGCCAACGGGTGGAGCAACGCCCAGGCCGGGCTCTTCCTGGGGCTGAGTCTTACAGGGAAGGCGCGTCGCCTCCTTACGGGGCGAGAGACGGCCACCGAGGAAGGTTACTTGCGCCTGCGCGCAGCGCTGATTGCCCGGTTCCAGCCGGCCAATCAGAGCGCTATGTATAAGGCACTGCTACGCGCTAAAGAAAGGGGGAAAAGTGACTGCCTGCAGGCACACGCGGAGGATATCGAGCGATTAACCCGCCTAGCCTACCCCAACGCAGACGTCAACACTATCGATGTCATTGCCAAAGACAGGTTCGTGGACTCTCTAAAGGACGCCCAACTCCAGCAATGGGTCCATCAAGGAAAGGCCGAAACTCTCGTGGCGGCGGTACAGTCAGCCCTGCACGCAGAGGCCTGCCTGCGGCCTCACGGGAAGGTGGAGACCGCTAGAGCTGCAAACTCCACGGTGGCAGAAGCCATGGAGGCGATGCGTGCGGACATGAAGAAGGACAGGGAGGAGATGGCCGCATTACGCAAGACCATCTCTGGCCAGAATGCACCAGCGGGCGGTCGGACAGGTCGGGGTGTCCCCAGGCCGAACGCCTCCCGAGGACCAGCTCGGTGCTGGCATTGCGGGGAGATGGGCCATTTCCGGGAGAAGTGCTCCACCTGGCTGTCGCTGACGAGAGCGGCAGATGGCAGGAAGGCCCCGGAGACCCCGGCCGTCAACACTGTCTCAGCAGTGGCACCCCCGGAGACGGGGGCAGCGCCGTCGGGAAACTAGCTTCGACCCTAGCTACCAGCCCAGCTAGGGTCGAGAAGGAGCAGGCGATGAACCTCTTCTCCCCCGTCGAGGTCGTGGGACGACTGGAGCGGGGTGGCTCAGGCCTCCTGGTGGAGGGAAGGATGTGGGGGTTGGCCCTGGAGTGTCTGGTGGACACCGGGGCCACAGTGAACATCCTGTCCCTCGCCTGGTGGCGGGCCAATGGGGAGAAGGGGGAGATACACCCGTCCCGACAGACGGTCTATTCAGTAGAGGGCCGACCCTTGGATCTCTACGGACGGGTGTGGGGGGAAGTGATTCTGGGCGACCGCGGCTGGTCCGTGGAGTTCCAGATAACTGACACCACCACAGACGCTATTCTGGGCTCACAGTTCCTGCGGGATAGCCAGTTCATGGTTGATCTGGCGGGGGAACGGATATTGCGACCGGGGGTGCGGGAGGAGGTGGAGAATCCTCTCGTCTGCCGCGTTATCAGCAAAGATACCAGGGTTATCCCGGCAGGGCAGGAGGCCCTGGTGGATGCCCGCCTCGTAGGGGATTGGGGCGAGGAGACGGAGGGCCTTTTGGAAGGTCTCAAGGACGTGGAGGAGAAGCGGGGTATCCTGGTCCTAGTAGATACACGCTTCGCCAAGACCATTGTCCGCGTCTTCAACCCGGGTCGCGGGGATGCAACGATATACCAGAATATGGCCCTTGCTACCGTGGAGCCCGTGGGTTCGGTCCATGAAGGACCGGAGGAAGAGGTATTGGCCCAACACTGCAGGGTAGCCCGAGGGGTAGCCATGTCACCCAAACAGGAGGAGGACGAGGTTATACGAACCTTACTCGAGGGGGCAGAACCAGGCACTGAGAGGGCTTTGGAAGATCTGCTCCGCGGACACCGCAACGCATTCCAGATGCGACCGGGCGACATGGGGCGGGCCGACATGGTTTACCACCATATAAAGACCGGTAGTCACCCCCCGTAAAGCTCGGGAGGGAGACTAGCCCGCCCCTGGCCCTGGTCTACCCTACGGAAATAGGGGGAGTGGGGGAGGGGGCGGCAGGCTACGTAGCCGCCCTACAGAGAAACATGGCCACGGCACACGCTCACGCTATAAAGCAAATCGGCACGTCAGTCCTCCGACAGACTCGCAATCATGACGCGGGTGCAGCCGTAAAACCAATAGCGGTAGGGGCAGTAGTGTACTACCACCACCCCCTGCGGAAAAAGGGCAAGTCCCCCAAACTACAGCGCCTCTGGACGGAGCCTTGGGAGGTGGAGGACAGGATAGGGGAGGTAGTGTACTTAATTAAGAAAGAGAGGAAGAGGAGGGTAGCCCACTTCAACCACATAAAGGTGGTGCCTCTCCCAGTGGGAGGGGAGCCAGCCCCGGCAGTCGTACGGTACATTACAACCTTATGCCCCGCAACTTCTGCAGATGGTCACCAAGGTGCACCAGAAGTGCACCAAAATGCACCAGGGGTGCACCAAAGTGCACCAGAGGGTCACCAAAGGGCACCAGAAGTGCACCAAAGTGCACCAGAGGGTCACCAAAGTGCACCAGAAGTGCACCAAAGTGCACCAGAGGTGCATCAAAGTGCACCAGAGGTGCATCAAAGTGCACCAGAAGTGCACCAAAGTGCACCGGATGGTCACCGAAGTGCACCAGAAGTTCACCACAGTGCAGCAGAGGGTCACCAAAGAACACCAGAGGGGCACCAAAGTGCATCAGAAGGCCATCAAAGGGCACCAGAAGGTCGCCAGGGGTGACGGAAATGTCGCCAGAGGTGACAGAAATGTCGCAAGGGGTGACAGAAATGTTGCCCGGGGTGACACCAAAAGGCACCAGAGGTGCACCAAAGTGCACCAGAAGTGCACCAAGGTGCACCAGGGGTGCATCAAAGTGCACCAGAAGTGCACCAAAGTGCACCGGATGGTCACCAAAGTGCCCCGCAACTTCTGCAGATGGTCACCAAAGTGCACCAGAAGTGCACCAAAGTGCACCAGAAGGTCACCAAAGGGCACCAGGAGGTCACCAAAGTGCACCAGAAGTGCACCAAAGTGCACCAGAGGGGCATCAAAGTGCACCAGAAGTGCACCAAAGTGCACCAGAGGTGCATCAAAGTGCACCAGAAGTGCACCAAAGTGCATCAAAGTGCACCAGAAGTGCACCAAAGTGCACCAGATGGTCACCAAAGTGCACCGGAAGGTCACTGAAGAACACCAGAGGGGCACCAAAGTACATAAGAAGGCCACCAAGGTGCACCAGAGGGTCACCAAAGTGCACCAGAAGTGCACCAAAGTGCACAAGATGGTCACCAAAGTGCACCAGAGGTGCACCAAAGTGCACCAGATGGTCACCAAAATGCACCAGAGGTGCACCAAAGTGCACCAGATGGTCACCAAAGTGCACCGGAGGGTCACCAAAGAACACCAGAGGTGCACCAAAGTGCACCAAAGTGCACCAGAGGTGCATCAAAGTGCACCAGATGGTCACCGAAGTGCACCAGAAGATCACCACAGTGCAGCAGAGGGTCACCAAAGAACACCAGAGGGGCACCAAAGTGCATCAGAAGGCCATCAAAGGGCACCAGAAGGTCGCCAGGGGTGACGGAAATGTCGCCAGAGGTGACAGAAATGTTGACAGGGGTGACGGAAATGTCGCCAGGGGTGACAGAAATGTCGCCAGGGGTGACAGAAATGTCGCCCGGGGTGACACCAAAAGGCACCAGAGGTGCACCAAAGTGCACCAGAAGTGCACCAAGGTGCACCAGGGGTGCATCAAAGTGCACCAGAAGTGCACCAAAGTGCACCGGATGGTCACCAAAGTGCCCCGCAACTTCTGCAGATGGTCACCAAAGTGCACCAGAAGTGCACCAAAGTGCACCAAAGTGCACCAGAAGGTCACCAAAGGGCACCAGAAGGTCACCAAAGTGCACCAGAAGTGCACCAAAGTGCACCAGAGGTGCATCAAAGTGCACCAGAAGTGCACCAAAGTGCACCAGAGGTGCATCAAAGTGCACCAGAGGTGCATCAAAGTGCACCAGAAGTGCACCAAAGCGCACCAAGGGTGCACCAAAGTGCACCAGACGGTCACCAAAGTGCACCAAAAGGTCGCCAGGGGTGGCGGAAATGTCGCCAGAGGTGACGGAAATGTTGCCAGGGGTGAGAGAAATGTTGCCAGGGGCGACAGAAATGTTGCCCGGGGTGACACCAAAGTGCACCAGAAGTGCACCAAAGTGCACCAAAGTGCACCAAAGTGCACGAGAACCTCGTGCCCCGCAACTTCGTCCTGCCCCGCAACTTCGGCTCGCCCCGCAACTTCGGCCCGCCCCGCGGGTTTTCCCGCCCCGAGGGAGCTCTTCCCAGAAGCCCCGGAACCTCGGCGAACGACCTTCACGTCCCTCGAGAGCACAGAAGCAAAAATGGGAAAGGATAGGAGGAAAGGCAAAGCAACCCCTAGAAAAGCAGTAGGAAAAGAGGGAGAAAGGCTGAGGAGCCCTCTGGAGGCAGTCGACCCATCCAACGAGCCAGCTAAGAGGAAGGGAGTGAGAATTAGAGAGGTAGAGATTTTCACCTCTAAAACCCGCAGGAGGGAGGGGGAAGGCAGGCCGGAAGAGCCGCCCCGCGGAATACTCTGGCAAGCCCCGCGGAGGGAGGGGGAAGGCAGGCGGGAAGAGCCGCCTCGCGGGGCGCTCTCGCGAGATCCCGCCCCGCGAGATTCCCAAACAACAACACTGACCGCCATTTTGAAAAGTGGAGTACCAACCGCCCCGCACAGCGCCCCGCGGCTTCTACAGCACAAAAACGGTCAGAAAAAGAGAAAGAGGGTAAGGAGTTCGGTCAGCATTCCCCCCCAGAAAGAAGAGGTGCCTTCTGACAGCCGCAGGGAGGAGAATATTCCCCCGGAGGGAAGGAAGGAGCCGGTTCTATCGCCGCCCCGCAAAACGCCGCCCCGCAACTTCGGCCACTCTCCGCCCCGCAAGTTCCTCCACACTTCGCCCCGCAATTTGGGATTGCCCCGGGAGTTCGACGAGCCTGTAAGTGTTGACTTGAGCTGGCGGGACCGCTGCCCACACGGTATGTCGGACCCCTTCAAATGCCCCAAATGCTCCAAGAGCTACTCGCGGCCATCCGGCCTTAACCGACATATGGATACAGCACATGTCGCACAGCCTATGGGGTGGCTCTGTCCCATTGGCACCTGCGTCCCCCTCTACAGTACCACGCACGATAGGGGGGACGAAATGGTACGTCACTTACAGAGCCGACGACATGCGAAGGAGAACGGGTCCCAGCATAGGTGGGCAGTACGGGCCAACCTACCGGACCCCCACCCCATACCACCCAGGCCATCATACCAGGCCAGCAGCGATGACTCCAACTCACCCCCCCCCCGCAGCGGGGCCGCTCCCGGGTAGGGAGGATTGCCAGCCGTTCCTCCTCCTCCTCCTCCTCGGGGTGCCGCACCCATGAGCCTGCAGCAGGCCAACAGGCTACGGCGGGCGGTGCCACAGCAGCTCCCACCTCCACCTGCTCCAAGGCCGCACCCGCCGCCACCTCCGCCGCAGTCCCCTCTGGGGAGCCGAAGCAGAGCGGCCGGAAGACATCACAGGGGCCGCCCAAGAGAGCCAGGGCCAATCCCCCCTCCCCCGGTAAGAAGGACGTTAGGGAGCGGGAGCCCTGCCTGCTTCCAGCCTCCACCTGCACCGACAAGGCCGCAGCCGCAGCCGCCGCCACCCCCCCCCCCCCCCCCCCCCCCGTGGACGAGAAGCAGGACGAGAGGGAGCGGGAGCCCTCCCTGGGCCCATCACCGCAGATAAGCCTTGGGTCGCCACCGCAGATAGAGGAGAGCCGCACGGTGTGGATAGCGGACCCCACCGGCACCACTTGCTCCCCCGCAAAGTCCACCGAGCGGCAGCAGAAGTCCCCCGACGACACGGGAGCAGGACCACAGCAACGAGCCGCCACATCAACCGGACAGGGACCGCAGCCCACCGTACCACAGCGAGCACCCGCCCCGTTCGGAACACCGCCCAGGCCGCACTTCGGCCGGACGGAGCATGGGCACGCCCTCCTCCGCAGCTGGGTGCGGGAGGCCGCCCACCCGAAGGAGGAAGCCCAAAGCCTGGAGTGGGCCGAAAAGGGAGGCTACGTGCCCACACCCCCAGCACCGACCGCCGCCTTCATAAGGAAGATCAAGCAAGAGGGTGCGCCGCAGCGGGAGGACGAGGAGACCCCGGACAGCCCCTCAGGCCCCGTCCGGTACCAAGCTGTCTCCCTGTCCTCCGACGAGGAAGGGGAGCCCACCCCCCTCTCCACCGCAGAAAAGGCCGTCCTGCTCGACCTCACGGAGTCGGAGGTGGGAGAACACCCGGCCCTGCTGGAGGTCCCCTCGCCCACCGGAACGACTGTCCCGGCCTCCCCCGCGGTGGGGCAGGACAGTAGGAGTACGGCAGAGGTGGTTCGGGAGGAGAACCAGAGGAGCGCCTCACACACAGCCGGGTATCGGGCCGCTGCATCTACCCTGCAGCTGGTGCAGCCCACACCAGGAGTGGAGCGCCAGTATCCTGCGTCGGCCCACCCCTACCCCCCCCTCGGGGAGCTGCCCCCCGCGATCATCACTGAGGATGCCATAACAATCACTATCTCGCTGCCCCTCATGACCCTATTCCAGGCAAACTGGGATGGGGTCTCCAGAATGAGCCTGCGGACAGGCCAAGTCCTCCCGGAGGGCATCCTGGATGACCCCGCCGTCATCCCTGGAACGGTCCGGATGCTGTTGGAGGCATGGGATGGGGCGAGCGACATGAGACTGACGGTAGACGCCCGTCAGCCTTCCACGTCCGCAGACTGCGCAACAACGGTGCAGCTAGTGACCACGCAGCCACAGCAGGGGAGCACCCACCCCACCCAGGGTGACCAGCAGCCGCAGCAGGTCAGCACCACCATCACCGCCACCGCCGCCTCGGAGACGGCCCCGACGCTGCTACCGCCCATTGCCATGGTGCTGCCCACTGCCAGCCAGGCGGGACGGGCGAGCGACTCCCCCCATCCGGACGCCAGCACAGCGCCACCCGTCTTTGACGAACGGGAGCTAGCGGCCCTGGCCACAGTCGCGTCAGACACCCCCCAGGCGGCCCTGTCCTTTAGCGATGGGGAGATGGGGGAAACACTGCCTGCTGAGTGGAGATCCCCGCCGGAGGAGACTGCTGCAGGAAGGCGTACCCAGTCGCCCCAACTCGACCAACCGTCCTCCCCGGCAACGACGACGGGGTCTAGCCGGCTGTCTCCCCGCCCCTCGACCAGCTCCTCCAGGTCCCCCTTCGTAGCATCCTCCTTCAGAAGGACCCCTCCAAGCGCCAACCAGGGGCCGCGACGACGCTTCACCCCGCGGCCAGGGGTTGCGGTCCCACTGCCCTCGCCTCCGGCGCAACCTACCTCCCCGGACCAGGACACGGACGAGGAGGAGGAGGTGATGCAGCGGTGGCTGCCCTGGGTGCCTGTCGTGGGTCAGGACCCAGACAGGATGCAGCGGTGGGCTGCCCATCTCCTGCCACCTCTGGATATGGGCGAGTGCTTCCGTCCCCGGGGCGGCGAGGTCGCCAGCCGCCTCGTCGACCACGGGGACGGCACGTATGACGTAGTCGCCACCATCACGGCTCGCTACCGGAGGGTGCGACAACAACGGCAGAGGACGGCAGCCAAGCCAGCTAAAAAGGGAGCCGACGGGAAGCGGCCGGTGAGTAGCACTTTAAGGTTATCACTATAACTAACGGAAGGAGGGAACGTGTACGGGAAGACGGCAGTATACCGGCGCGGCGGCACGACTACCTCAAACCCCAGTTATCATATAACGGAAGAGGGGTGGGGGGACAGGGAGGGCCAGTATAGGCCGTACAAATGTTAAGGGTTATCACATAACTCCAAAAATAAGAAAGTAGAGGTGTCGCTGGAAATGAAGAGGGTACGGAAGTAAGAGTCGGTAGCGGGGAAGAAGGGATCCAGGGGACGCTGGTAACGAGTAGTAACGAGGCACTGTAGCTACAACGTTGTTCCACTTCTTGCAGGACAAGGAGGAGCAGTGAGGCGGGGATCACCAGAGCGCGAAGCAGGGTGGAGGGGGCGCGGCGCGGCCGCGGCTGTGCCACACCTAAGCCCCACTGGAGGTGGGCAAGGGGGGACGGCACGACCGCTATTCCCCCTTCTGCACCCCCCTCCGCCCAACTCCCTGGCGTGCAGACACCGGCGGGGATATCAGCGAACACCGGGGAACACTCTTCGGGTGCATGAACGTTGGCCTAGGCCCTGACAAAACTTTGACACATTTATACACAATTCACTTTGGCGTACGACGCCCGGGATGGACGATGGCAGAGCGGCGCCCCGCTCCTACCATATCACTAGTTATGTGATTTCAAAATGTTTATGTTAATTATCATATTACGAGTTGATAAATGTAATTACACTTGTAGGGTCGTACTATGTCTGAATATTAATAACCTTTAATGTTGGGTCCTCATTGTTAAGAAGGACGCCATAGGTTTAATTAAGTACGGAAGAATGTAGCGGTAGCAGGGCTACGCCCCGCAAGTTTCAGAACTTGCGGGGCGGTAGTTCCGCGGGGCGGCGCGACGCCTTATATAAGGCGGCGCGAGGCCCCGTGAGCGCCAGTATCCCATACTCGAGCTTAGGAGACGGACGTGTCTCGGGGTACTCTGCAGCACTGGTATCTCCATACTAGGACTGTAGCTACTGATATCATATATCAGTTACTGTTTACTATTTAAGGTATCACTATACCTAAGGGGGTTTCTAATACTACTGTTCACTGCTAGTATCACATACTAGCTGGGGTTGCTAAGGTATCGCTATACCTGAGGGGTTTCTAGTACTACGGGCATCAGGTATCACTATACCTGAAGGGTTTATAGTACTACTGTTTACTGCTAGTATCACATACTAGCCCGTGTTGATAAGGTATATCTATACCTGAAGGGTTTATAGTACTACGGGTATCAGGTATCACTATACCTGAAGGGTTTATAGTACTACTGGTATCCTTATACTAGTCTGGCACCCTTGTGCCACTGTGTTTACTCTATAACTGTTTAGCTCTTACTGTTAATGCTATAACTAAAGCCTCATGCTAGTATGCCTCATGCAATTCCTGACTGTAATTAGACGCTAAGTCACCTCTTAATAGAAACTGATCATTACACCATAACCAGCTTGTGTTTGCGTTCTCTCTGGTCATAAGTCCCCCCCATACATCCATATCCCCGTTACAGTACCTACACGAGCCCACCAAGGCCCTATTCTCTTTAGAGTAACACCTCACTGTGAAGTCTATTTCAGATGTATCAAAAATTATGGTTCTATGTTGTGGAATGCACTGCCACCCCCTGTTCGCCTCTTACCTAACCATAAATCCTTCAAATTGAATAGGAAAACTTGGCTGGTTGGCAAGGTACCGCTCGTATTAGCGTGACATGAAAAATCTAATTTAGTGTCTGTGATTATATTGTCCTAACATCTATGCAAGATTGTGTCTACATTGTTAATTAGATTTAAGCAATTAATTGTAAGTCTAGGTCTAAACAGGACCAGACTTTATTTACTAGATCATATAACCTTAGTAGTATAGTATGTATCGGAACGGGACTATAGTTAACTACTGTTTATTACTCAATCGACCTGCAGCCAATCAGAGGCCTCCATTTGGTCACGTGACCCCCTCATTTGCATAATTACGTAATAGGCCACGCCCCCTCATTTGCATAATTACGTAATAGGCCACGCCCCCTTGATCACCAGCCAATCAGGGGCCACCATTTGGTCACGTGACCCCCTTATTTGCATAATAGGCCACGCCCCCTTGATCACGTGACCCCCTCATTTGCATAGTAGACTACGCCCCTTTGATCACCAGCCAATCAGTGGCTTCCATTTGGTCACGTGACTCCCTCATTTGCATAATAATGGGTCACGTGACCCCCTCATTTGCATAATAGGACCACACCCCTTTGGTCACGTGACCGGAAGCACTCTTTATTTGGAAAATAGGCCACACCCCTTTGGTCACGTGACCTGACCCCCTCCCTCATTTGCATAATATAGACAATAGACAGACTACGCCTCTCTTTTGGTCACATGACTTGGACTAGCTAATGAGAGGCTTCTATAAGGGGGGAGGGGAGGGGAGGGGGGGAGGGGGGCACTTTAAGATGCATGGGGAGGGGAGGCGGGGGGGGAGGGGGGCACTATTTATGGGGTGGGCGGGCACTTGGGGGGGAGGGGGGCTTTTGGGGTCTGCTCGGGAGAAAAAAAAAAAATTATCTGATCTCTAGGGAATCGCTTCCTCCCTACCCCCCTTTAGGGGGGGTAGGGAGGAGGCGAGTCGGAGGTGACTGTAGAGGAGTTTTTCGGTGACTTGATGACTTTCAAACGACTGTACTGATAGTTGATGAATTTGACTTTTTGACTTGAATATTTCTTGCGACTTTGCGAAAGCGACTTTGCGGCTCGTAGCCCCTTAAATAAAGAGGTGACTTTGTAACCTCAGGGGGGAGATCCTTCTACACCACCACAGAAAAAGATCTCGGTTGATTGACTGAACGCGGCGGGTATGAGTCATCATGGGGCCCTTGACGGGTGGGTCCTCCCCATGCAGCCGTATGTCGAATTTAAGAAATGCCTGTGTCACACGTCACTAAGGGAGAAAACGTTTTTTGAAAATATTTAGAACCCGAATTTGAGCATTCTGGTACATTTTTAAGGACCCAGACACCGCAAAGCCGGGTACCATCCAAGAAAAAAAAGAAAAAAAAATTTTGGCGAAATGCTTAGGTTTGAAATGGTACTTTTTCTGATGCACTCTTCGAACATTTTTTTTTCCTCATGTCACTATGGTCCATGTCACATGTCGGACTCAAGAAATGCCCCATGGCCCATGTCACTTAGATGTCCGTGTCCGTGTCGTCGTATCGATTTTTAAGAAAATGACCATGTCACCATATCGAATTTAGGGGTCTAGTGACATCAGCATGTCCGGCTATCCTCCACAAATTTAGCTCTAAAATGTTTACTTTTTTTTGGGCCGATTTTTCATCATTTTAAAAAAACAATAGGCTGTTGAAATGTTTGCTGTTGTAAATAGAAACAAAAACAAAACAAAGCGCATGGTAAGATTATGTCACATTGCAGTCGCGGGTCCGCTCGTGGCTTATCCAGCCTCTTCGTGGATCCGCGACTGTCAATGTGATCATATACTAATCACCCGGCGTTTACGGTATTATATACTAAGGTATGAGACGGGTCCTACAGAAAAGGTGTCTAAAAAGCGCTGCGACCTGATTGAAATGACGTCAGCGGCGTCTGCTCGTCAGTGCCCGGCTGTAGCTCGTAGGACATGTCATTCTGCTTTTCTGGATGTTTTGAAATATTTTGATTTAACTGTTAATACAGTAAAACTTGGTTATAACGAATCCCTTGGGACCAGGTGAAAATTTCGTTATAACCAAATTTCTTTATAACCAAGTCCAGCATTTTAATGAGGTTTAGTGATATCTTTCAACTCCCCACATTCGCTCACCACCTCCCACAGTCGCCTAGGCGGCGGAGGAGGCCAGTCATAAAGGCCCATCACCTCCCATAGTCGCCCATCACCTCCCCCCGTCGCTCACCACCTCCCCCAGATGCCCACCACCTTCCCCAGTTGCCCCCCCCCCCCCCAGTCGCCCACCACCTCCCACAGCCGCACAGAGGGTGGGGGAGGCAGGTTATAGAAGCCCTTCATCTCCCATAGTCTCTCACCACCTCCCCTACTCACCCAGCACCTCCCCCCGTCGCCCAGCACCTCCCACAGCCGCCCAGAGGATGGGGGGGGGGGGGTTGCAGAAGCCCTACCCCTCCCAAGGTCACCCACCATCTCATACAGCCGCCCAGAGAAGCAATTTCATTAGTGTAGGGACATCTCTCTAGTTTAGGGACATCTCTCTAGTTTAGGGACATCTCTTTAGTGTAGGGACATCTCCCTAGTGTAAGGACATTATGGTGCAGGACATAATCCCCCTAAAATTGTTAATTATATTCTTGAATGTAAAAAAAAAGTTTGTTATAAACAAGTTAATACCAACAGCACTTTGTTATAACCAAGTCAATTTACTATAGAAATGTATGGGCGAAAATCGGGGAAGAGCAATTTGTTTGTTGTAACCAAAATTCGTTGTAAGGAAGTTTGTTGAAACCAAGTTTTACTGTACCTGATAACAAGTCTCTGAAGCAGTTTTTGATCGAGTACGTCTTCTCTACGTTTCCATCGATTAGCTGCTTCAGCAAAAAAAATCGCGCGCGCGGTCTAGTCTAGATGACGGAGTCGCTAAAGCTCTGTTTAGAGAGTGGAACTTGACCTTGACTATAGACTCAGTACTAACTGAACGCCCCGCTATGTCACTCCTCACGTGGGTATATGTACAAGCTCGGGTTCTTCACTTTACGGCTTGACTAAAACTGAGACGCGTCCATGATAAACTCTAGCCTTTTTTTCCTTTTCTAGGATCGAGAGAGAGATTTTAAATGGGGCGGTTATCTAAATAGCGTGGAACTAAAATCAGGCTGCGGCAGATAGTATCTCTGCGCACCTCAAGACTCAACGTAACTTTCACTCTCCAGCAGAAGTTTAGTTGTCACTAATGATGGGCGGCGACCGTCGTGCACCGGCGGATATTGGAGAGTGTTGGAGAGCTGAACCTTACAGACATATAAATCAATCGCTCTGGTGGAAATATCTCGCCATAGATTGGAACCAAATACTTATCTAATGGAATCGTTATCAGTTTTCAGTTTTCTTGCCGTACAAAATTTATTTCCAACTCTTCACGTGGTGATAGCTGAAGGTCGCTCGTCGTAGGTACGTGTGACCGGAACACCCTTTTTGGTTTTGGCGCGGGTTGACATCAGATTTGTACCGTACTGTCGCGATTAAGGGCTCTGAGGGAGCGCTTTTCAATTCGGTGAAGTTCTTACTCAGGAGCTATATACAAGCTAGGCGCTGGCGCTTATTCAAAGTCGCGATTTTAGTGCTTGAGAAAAAACATTTGGAGGCTCTTATACTCCGACGCTTATACAAGACCGGCGCGCTTTTCAACACTAGTTGCTTTATCGCGACCGTACGGTATGACTTCGGTGTCACAAGGTCCCAAACTCCAAATAAGGAAGTGAAACGACGTCGTCTGTCTACCTCGTGCGCGTCATAGCGTCGTCGAAAATAGTGTGACGTCAGCATCTCTCAGGCGGCTAGGAAGTCAGTTCGACAAAATGGCTCACGGAGTGAACTTCGTGGCCGTTTCTCGATCTATGATCGATGCGGCCGTGGAGAAGGAATTCGTAGCCGTGCTACAGAGAGAGGAGGCGGAGAGACAGAACTTCGTGGCCGTTTCTCGATCTATGATCGATGCGGCCGTGGAGAAGCAGTTCGTAGCCTCGCTACAGAGAGAGGAGAGACAGCGGACTGCTGCTGAAGCAGAGGGTGTGGTGGATGAGCTGATCGCGAACGTCGCTGATCAACTCATCCGCCAGTGCGTGGAGCGAGTCAAGCAGCAAGTCTGCATGGAGGAAGGACTACCGCCCGCCGTGCTGGAGGAGCTGCTGAAGGACCACCACGCGTTATGACCACGCCCTCCGCTTCAGCAGCAAGGTCCCTGCGACCCTCTCTCTCTAACAAACGGTCCTTTTAAGGACCAACCACTGATCACAAAAGCGTGCGTGCGTGCGTGCGTGCGTGCGTGCGTGCGTGCGTGCGTGCGTGCGTGCGTGCGTGCGTGCGACTTGGTGGAACCAGCAAACTGGGGACGTTCATGGGAACACACACCTACAAACTGGGGACATCTTCCGAACCGGGGACCCCTCACTTTGCATGACCTTGAGAAATGGGGAGCAATGGGTCCGGATATCACCAATGACCTTGGAAAATGATTATAAACACAATTTCTTGGGTGTCAACAAAATGTCCCCAAATTGGTCCGGACGTACTTGTGCTGTGTGTGAAGAATCGATTCTAAATTTCTTTAATTTTAAGCTGTGTGTAAAAGTCCCCAATTTGTTTTGCACACAGAAATGTCTGTGTGTACCCAGTTCGTCCAGTGATGTGGGTGTCTTGTCTAATTAGATAAATTAGCATTTCTGACCTCATAGGAATTAATCCAGTGTATCTAGTATAAAAACTGTCATAAATTAGAGTCCAACATTGAATGTATGTTTGGGCAAACTGGAGACTATCCCTGGTTCCTCCAGTGATGTGGCTGTATTGTCTAATTAGCTAAATTAGCATTTTTGCCCTCTTAGTAATTAATCCTGTGTATCTAGTACAAAAAGCTGTCATAATTTAGAGCCAAACATTGAATGTGTGTGTGGGCAAGCTGAGGAATATCCTTGATCAAACATGCCTACACAGTGTGTGTATGCAAATAGACGACAACAGGACTTAATCTAAGAAATGCAGAGAGTGTATGGAAGCTGAAGCTACGAAGGAAACTTTATAATTCCATCCACAATACAAGAATCAACAGTATCAGGCAGTAACATAGGCTCAGGCTGTGTGATGGTGAATGCAGTGTGTGTATGCAAACTGGGGACTTGGGCTGAGGTATGAGACATACAGTGTGTGTATGCAAACTGGGGACTTGGGCTGAGGTATGGGACATACAGTGTGTGTATGCAAACTGGGGACTTGGGCTGAGGTATGGGACAAACAATGTGTGTATGCAAACTGAGGACTTGGGTTGAGGTATGTTGGAAACAGTGTGTGTATGCAAACTGGGGACTTGAGCTGAGGTATGGTACATACAGTGTGTGTATGCAAACTGAGGACTTGGGCTGAGGTATGGGACATCACCATCATCACCATAAAGTTCTATGGACACATTTTCTTCATTTATTAGGCTAGAATTGATGCATCTCTCCTGCATAGACTGCAGATCAATTAGAAAGGTCCATAACATTATGCATCACCATACGGACCCAAAATCATCACCATACGGACACATTTTCTTCATTTATTAGGCTGGTATTGATGCATCTCTCCTGCATAGACTGCAGATCAATTAGAAAGTTCCATAACATTACGCATCACCATACGGACCCAAAATCATCACCATACGGACACATTTTCTTCATTTAGTAGGCTAGAATAGATGCATCTCTCCTGTATAGACTGCAGATCAATTAGAAACATACATAACATTAAGCATCACCATACGGACCCAAAATCATCACCATACGAACACAATCATTTTCTTCATTTAGTAGGCTGGTATTAATGCATCTCTCCTGCATAGACTGCAGATCAATTAGAAAGGTCCATAACATTAAGCATCACCATACGGACCCAAAATCATCACCATACGGACACATTTTCTTCGTTTAGTATAGGCTAGAATTGATGCATCTCTCCTGCATAGACTGCAGATCAATTAGAAAGGTCCATAACATTAAGCATCACCATACGGACCCAAAATCATCACCATACGAACACATTTTCTTCGTTTAGTAGGCTGTAAATGATGCATCTCTCCTGCATAGACTGCAGATCAATTAGAAAGGTCCAGTACATTACGCATCACCATACGGACCCAAAATCATCACCATACGGACACTTTTCTTCATTTAGTAGGCTGGTATCTATGCATCTCTCCTGCATAGACTGCAGATCAATTAGACAGGTCCATAACATTACACATCACCATACGGATCCAAAATCATTACCACGCAGACACATTTTGCAAACCCTGTGAACCAGCTGTTTGACCTGAAACACATCATGCATCACCATACAGACCCAAAAGTATCACCATTCGGAAACATTTCTCCTCTTTACTAGCTTAGAAAACATTCCTTTGTAGACTGTGGATTGGTAGAACATGTCCAATAAATCATGCATCACCATACGGACCCAAATTTATCACCATACAGAAACATTTCAGAAGCCCCCATAGTGCCTCTATCACAATGATGTTTGACCTGAAGCTCCATAGAGCCTCTATCACAATGATGTTTGACCTGAAGCTGCTATAGTGCCTCTATCACAATGATGTTTGCCCCGCAACCCCCATAGTGCCTCTATCGCAATGATGTTTCACCTGAAGCTCCCACCATGCCTCTAGCTCAATGATGTTGGACCTGAAGCTCCTATGTGCAAGTCCTATCACAGGCATGCTACAGGTGGACCTACAGAAGATATGAGGCATGACACATATGTAGGGGCTAGGGTTATATGGGGTTTATATGACGGGTTCTGTTGGATGCTGTGTTGCGAACTCCGTCCGAACCCTTCAGCCTGACGGCAGGTGGCAGCACCTGCCCCGGGCTTGGGGTATGGACAGAGGTCGCTATAGGCTTCCGGTCTGCGTGTGCGCGCGCAGGCTGGCTGCCTATATATAGCTGGCATTCGATGGGACTCGTCGGTCACTCTGGATCCATACTTGGACAGAGGCCCTGTGATCGTATCAGCTACAAGCCTACTGACCTGCTCCGAACTCTATAGGGAGTTCGCACTGATATAGTTTTGGCTGTCTAGGTTACTGAATAAACCTGTGATTCGCAACCTGTACACTTGATCCGAACTGTGTCGACTTTGGTTCTTTACTTAACAACATAACAATATTATAAAGGACAAAGTATCGTTTATTACACTGGTGCCGTGACCAGTTCTGAGTGAAAACACAGGTTAGCCTGTGCAAAGCACAGACCACATACTCTGGCAGGAGTACGGAGGTCTCCCGATGAAGTGCAAACTTCATCCCCGGAGGGGACATTTGCCGTAGAGGAGGCAGATACCCCAACAAGAGGTGCGAATGTTCTACAGGGGGCAGCCGCACCATCAAGAGTGGAGGAAACTCCGGGGCCACGAGGGCCCAAGTTAATGAGTCGATCATTAGAAGAGATGAACCTGTCAATGTTTAACATTGGCGGGTCCCGTGCAGCGGCTCCTACACCTCGGATGTACGGCAATCTGAAGGAAGGTCGCTTTGATGACTACAGGGAGGCAAGAGTGCAGGAACGACTGCAACTTGCCCAAAGAGAGTTGATGACCGTACAGACCAAGTCCTTAGAGTGGTCTGATAAATTGATTTCTCTGGAGGGTGCGATATGTCACCGAAACTCCCAAGATAAAGGAGAAAGACGCAAGGTTATCAACTTTACTGGAAGAGAATGAGAAACTGACGCAGTCCTTGAGCGTGGTCAGGTCCGAATTCCATAATGCGAACACGGACCTGAACCAGATTTGCGAAGCCAGAGATAGGATGGCAAATGAAGCTGCGGGTCTGCGAACGGACACCCTGAAGGAAGCCCGCCACAGTCTAGCCGCTGAATTGGAGGTGCTGAGGACGAAGAAAATGCTATGCAGGCATTTTTGTTAGAAGCTCACCAGAGCTTGCAGGACAGCAGGGCGGACTGTAGTAGTACCTCCTTCGCCTCTGCGGATAATGGAAGCCCAACAGCTGCCCATTATATGAGTTTCACGGACACTCCAAATCTACCAGGTGGACGCGGAGTAACGATAGAAATCCTTTGACCGACTGGGTAACTACTCAGCAAGAGAAATTGCAGAAGAAAGAAAAGTTGTTGGAGGAGGAACGTCTGAATAAGGCGGCGATCCAAGAAGCAGCAGCCAAGAAGTATCATACTCCGATAAGCTTGGCCGAATGGCAAACCTGTCAAACAGAAAAGATGTTCCAGGAGAAAAAAGCTCTGGAAGACGAGAGACGGGAGTTGTTCCGACAGCAGGCGGCTGTCATAGAGCAACAAAAGAAACGTATGAACGAAAATGCTGTGATGGCCGAGGAGTTGGCCGAACAGGAAGCCGCAGTACTCAAAGCCCGAGCAGAAGGATTGAGAGCTGCCGGAGAGGCTGCAAAAGCTAAACTTGCGCAGGCCCAACAAGAACAAGAGGCGGAGAGACAAGCGAAAGAGCTTGAAAAAGAGAAGGCGGAGCATCAGTTGTTACTGGCTCTGTCATAGCAGTGTCAGTATATGACAGATGTGGAGAAGAATTGGTGGTTCAATCAGGGGATTGATCCAACCAAAGAAGTGGTAGCGTATGGCACATACTGTTAAACTCAGTATTTCAGAGTTACTATAGATGAGAAGGCTTGTAGAGATTCTTGTGATGGAGGCTTTATTGCAGAATAGAGTACAGGGACTAGTGTAGGGTAGAATTGCCTCTGCTTGAGAGACTGCAGAGCATCGGGTTAAATACAACTTTTGTTGGGGGCTTTCCTAGGTTATTTTTAGGGTATGAGCTCCTGCTGTGACGCAGTGAGCTGCTATTGGCTAACCATGACATCACTGCTATTGACGTCATGGAGAGTATGGATCATTGACGTCATTCAGGGATTCCCAGTACAGGGTAATCCCTTTACAGATAGCAATGTTGACTCATAACAAAGTGCCCATATTCCTAGAAGTGTTTGTGCAGGAAGGGAAAATAGGGTACAGTATAGTAAACAATAACAGGATGAAAATAGGAGTCATATATAGTAGAAACTGGTATGTAACAGTACCAGGCGTATCTGGAGCGGCTGAAAGCTGCAATTACAACAGGGGGGTCTGCCGAACCAACAAGTCCGAAAAAGACTCCGAGGAGGTCAATCCTGAGTTCAGCAATGCAGGAGCTGTACGACACGAACCCTGCTATAGCTGGGATAGGATTGCACAATATGGAAGTAGAACAGGACGCTTCATCGGCCATTTCTAAATGCCTATCGATCACCTCTAAAATTAGGGGATCGACTAATGCAGCCAGGCGGATAGCTAGTGAGCCTAGCCCATACTGGCAGAGGAATTCGTGGGAAGAATGGCTGGGAGCCACTGTGGAAGATATCAACCTGAGTGGTTGGGATCAGAATGAAGCTATTCCTTACATCTGTAAGGGATTGCGACTGGGAGACGGCCTCATAGCAGTCGAACAGTGGAAGGAAGATTGCGGTCCGCAAGGTACCTTCAAGCAGTTGGTGGAAACATGCACCGTGCTGTTCGGAGGTTCCGCCCGGACGGATCCAATGGTGGCTTTTAAGAAGCGAGTGCAAGGCAAAAACGAAGCTCCGAGAGTATTCAGTCTTGCAATAATGCGACTCCTGAAGAAAGTACACCCTTCTTCAGGAATCCATGATGCCTTATTCTTTAAGGAACTGTTCTCTCAATTCGTCGCCGGATTGAGGGATCCTGAAGTACTATAGACAGTGTATGACACGTGGAGGGTGGATACGTCTTTGGATGACCTTTTTAAGGCCATAGAGATACAAGCCCTCAAAAAGTCCCTGCTGGGAGACCAGGTACCAACCCGATCGTCTGCCATTCGGGAATGTTCTCCGGATCACTCTGAAGGGGAAAGCAGCGAGGAGGAGGCAACAGCTTCCGCGGCCCAGTTTAAGAGGAATGGTAAATCCTCTAAACCACCGTGGAAGAATAGGACACAGAAGGGGGTAGGTGATCCACCTCCGAAGAAGGAGTCCTCGGAGAAAAAGACTCCTGTGATGGATGCCGCATTCTTTACGGCATTGTTTGAGAAAATGACGACTTCCATTCAGGGGGCTACCCAGCCTTACCGGAGGAACGTCAACCGGAAGACCGCCAAGTGCTATAGGTGCTTGGAGATAGATCATTTTGCTGCGGAGTGCACGGCTCCGAGCCCGAAAGTTCCCAGTAAGGAGGAAAACTAGGTGGGGTGGTCCGAGCTGGCGAGCGGACGACCCCTGGTAATGAAGTACGCCAACATACCAGAGAGGTAGAGCCTAGTGGAGTTCTTAGGACAGAAAGAATACCAGGGGTGGCTTCGAGCTTGGGGAGTTCGGATGCTGGTCTGGTGGACATCTCAGTCCAACAGTTGCCCGGCAATGAGGCAGGGAGGCCCATTACGGAAGGAGACGAGAAAGTAATGGCTGTCACAGACACCGTTTGGGTAGGGAGTACCCAGCTTTCCCCTGATCATTCATGTTTCGGCCATTTGAAGAAACATTCGTTAGATTTGGCTGCTCTGAAGGACTTTAAACGTTTCACTGTAAACCCGTCTCCGCTGGGAGGGAGACGGTGGTATGTGTCTGTTACTGTGGCCGGTAGGGCAGGCGAGTTCTTAGTAGATACCGGAGCTAGCCACTCCTTTATCTCCTCAAACTTTTATGCTCTTATGCCAAGTAGTCGCGATGACTTCAAAATGAAGGTAAGCGCCTGCTCGGCCAATGGGTTAAGTATGCAGACGTATGGGCGCGTGTTCATACCACTCCGAATTGGAGGGAAGGAGTATGTGGCTTCTCCCACAATTGCGGATATTGCAGACGACGGTATACTGGGGTTGGACTTTGCGGCGTTATATGACGCGGTCCTGAATCCTAGTACAGGGGTACTCCGGATAGAGCACCCGTACCGGACGGTAGAGCAGTGTGTGCTTCGGCAAGTTTCAACAGTGGCAACGGTGGTCCAAACTATGAAAATTCCTCCCGGACAGACGTGTGACGTGCTGGTCCGAAGCAAGGGGCTTAGGAGAGAGGAAGAAGCAGTTGTGGAACCGGATATGGCCATGTTGGGGAGTATCGGTCTAGTGGGCATGGACACCCTGGTGGGTGATGGTGCTTGGACTGTTGTGCCGGTTTCTAACCCTGGGTTAGAAGCTAAGTATCTGAAAAAGGATACGGTGTTGGGGGAGGTGTTCTCCAGCAAGGCAGTGATGCCTGCTGGTCATGTGAGCATGAAAGGGGACCCTTCGCCTACCAATCTGAGTGAGGGACTGGAGAAAATCATCTCCGAAACGGATCTTACGGACCCGGGGGATCTCAGTTCCTTGAGAAGGCTGGTGGAGAGGTATCAGGATGCGTGGCAAGTGGAGGGGGAGCCTTTGGGCCGAACTGACAAGGTGCTACATTCCATCAATACCGGGGATGCACAGCCATTTAAAATGCCTTACCGACGCTTGCCGTTGAGTTGTTGAAGAACAAGTGAAAACCATGCTGGAACAGAAGGTGATCATGCCTAGCACTAGCCCCTGGTCTAGTCCAGTTCAGATGTTTTTTAAGAAGGATGGGTCTATTCGGTTTTGTATCGACTATAGACGTCTGAACGGAGTAACCAAGAAAAATGCCTATCCTCTACCCCGAATTGATGAGACTCTGGACTCGTTGGGTGGGAACCAATGGTTCTGCACCCTGTATTTGCAGTCCAGATATTGGCAAATTGGAATGAAGGAGGAGGATAAGGAGAAGACGGCTTTTACAAGCCATATTGGACTGTATCAGTTCGAACTGATGCCTTTTGGGTTGTGCAATGCCCCGGCGACTTTTGAGGCCATGATGGAAACTCTCCTGAGTGATCAATTATGGTGCAAGTGCCTGGTCTACTTGGATGACATCATTGTTTTCGGCAAGACGTTTGAAGAGTGTGCGTTGAACCTCGGCGAGGTATTGGAGCGAATTCGGTCTAATGCGTTAACCCTGAAGCCGAAGAAATGTGAACTTTTTAGGAAGTCCATGGTTTATCTGGGCCGAATCATCTCCATCAGTGGTGTGGAGGCTGATCCGGCCAAATCGGAAACTGTGGAGACTTGGGAAGTTCCAAAAGGACCGAAGGACGTGAGGTCTTTCTTGGGGTTCTGTTCCTATTATAGGGACTTCATCCCCGGATTCTCGAGAGTGTCTCAACCTTTACAGAAGTTGAGTCATTAGACTCCGGGGATGAAAAAAGAACCTTTTCCCTGGGGGATGGAACAGAGCAATGCTTTCAAAGAGATTAAGGCATTGTTCCGGGACACCCCCGTGCTGAGATACCCTACGGAGAAGGGGCATTTCATCCTTGACACTGATGCGAGCAATGAGAGCATCGGGGCCGCATTGTCCCAAATCCAGGGTGGAGTAGAGGTCCCGCTGGCGTTCGCTAGTAACAGTGTGAACAAGGTGCAGAGAAACTATTGCACTACCAAGCGTGAGTTGCTGGCGGTGGTAGTTTATACAAAGAAGTTCAGACACTTCTTGTACGGTGGTAATTTCACATTGCGGACGGATCATTCAGCGTTGAGGTGGCTCCTTAATTTTAAGGACACGGAAGGGATGATTGGTCGGTGGTTAAATCACCTAAGCATGTTCGGGTTGGAGAACTCTCATATCCAACACTGAGCAGGCACGAAGCATGTAAATGCTGACTGTCTAAGTAGACGTCCGGTTCGCCGTTGTGTGCGTCCGGACTGTGGGGATTGTGGTGCTCACAATGCTGTGGTAGCGAGTGTGCGTTTGCCTTATGATGGGTTGTTGCAGAACCTGTTGGATTGGTCCACCGACACTATAAGGACGTACCAGATGGCCGACCCTACCATAGCATGACTGAGGGAGCTAGTTCCCACCAGGATCTGTCCAGTGAGGCCCGAAATATCATTGGAAAACAGAGAGATGCGACGCTTTCTAGCTCAGTTCCATGAACTAGAGATGCGGGATGCGTTATTGTGCAGGTGGAAGTCTTGTCCAGGAAAGTGGAGGGTATTGCAAATGGTAATCCCGGCTGCTATGAAGGATATCCTGTACTACTGTCATGGCCATTCTACGAGCGGACATTTCGGAAAGAAGCGTTCGCTGGAAATGCTGAGTCGGCGTTGTTATTGGCCGGGTATGTCTGGTGATCTCCTGAGATAAATCTAGACGTGTCCGGCCTGATGTTTGGGCAAACCCGGTCCGGGACTGGGCAAACTGCCCTTGCAGCGGGAACTATTCGGAGTGAGGTTCGCTCGGATAGCTGTGGATATAATCAGTGGAGTGAAACCCACTCCTTAAGGGAATACGTCTATGATGGTGGTCTCGGACTACTATACGAAATACACGAGAGTGTACCCACTGGAGGATCATACTGCTGCTACCTGTGCGGAAGCACTGGTTAAGGGGTGGATACTCCATCTGGGGGCTCCCTTGATGTTACATAGCGATCAAGGGAGAGAATTTGAGTCAAAACTGTGGGCTGCTACGTGCCATCAGTTGGCTATCTGTAAGACCTGGACAAATCCGTACCGACCCCAGTCCTATGGACAGGTGGAACGGTTTAATCGGGCTCTGATCCAGGTCCTGAAGCCTTTAGTGAACTCCCATATGGACGATTGGGACGACCAATGTGAGTTTGTGGTGCATGCCTATAATAATACGGTGCACAGTTCCACTAATTGCACTCCGAACCTACTGGTGTCCGGAGAGAACTTAATCATGGCAGCGGACCTGGTGTTCGGGGTGGTCGGGATTAGTCCAGAGGCACCGTGTACGGTGTTGTTTGTAGAATCTCTCTGAGAGAGGTTCAAATTTGCCTATGAAACAGTGCGAGCTCATTTGCTCAAAGCTGTTACATGGCAAAATGTGGGTTATCACACCGGCTTGAAGTTGCGACGGTTCGTAGTGGGGGATAAGGTGATCCGCTTACACGAGCCTCTCTGCAACGTCAAACTGGCGAATAACTGGGATGGACCACACACTGTGGTCAAATGTATCAGTCAGACAACTGTATTGATCCAGTCCGAGGCAGGGGGTATCCGGACGAGCCATGTGGCTCGGTTACGTACTTGGGCTGGGAGGGAGCTCACCCCGGAAACGGAGGTGGAAGATGTGAATTCGGAGGCAAAATTTGTACCCTTGGAGGGGGTGTCGGAGGATATCCCTAAGAGGCGGGTACGAAGAAAGCCCCGAAAGCCCGTGAAAAAGAAAGTCTCGGCAAGCGAAGGAAGGAGGGCACGGAAAACCAAAATCAAGGCTGGATTATTGGTTAAGAACGAGTGTCCTCCAGCCAGGTTACTTGATGTGGACGGTAATCCCGTTCGGCGGAGCCCTAGGCTGGTGGCTAGGGGGGCTGTAACCTAGCTTGTTTTACACAACAAGTGTGGTGTCCTGTGTTGTCTTTATATGTTATATGTGTGCTACCGACAGGGGCGTTCAGAGTCAAGGGAAAGAAGGAAGAGTGATCCCAGAGGGTGGTGGACGGATAATCCGGTGGGATAATCTTTGATTTCCCATATATATCCACGACTACTCCAGATGAGCTCTTTATTCGAAGTACAATTTCACTTTTGGGGAGCCGCCCATGTGGCGTGTTGATCCCTACAGCCCGAGCGGCGGGGCGGGAAAGGCTGTGACCTGATTAATTAAGAATTGGGTCACGCCGGATAACAGGATTGCGTCCAATCACGCGAGACGCCGCACATGCGCTTTGTTTTGGAAAAAAAAGCGAGGGAACTGCCATATTGATTTTGGCGTTAGCTGGATCAGTAGCGGCGGCAGGTTGGCAGCGGCAGATCGCGTTTTTTGGTGAAATTGAAGAGGAGCAAGTGATTTAAAAGAGGTGGTAAGCGAGTACACTCTTTTCTGAGGTCGTTGTTACAAAAGAGGGTGGCGGGGAACTTTGTGTTTCCCGTCAACTCCTCTGTCGTAAGACACCCTGTGCTGGTAAGGATGGCCGAGCAGCAGCTCCACCACTCCGAACCACTTGTTGACCCCAAGACGGCTTCAGCCGTCGAGGGACTTGTGGGAGCCAACCCCAACTCGGGGGACGAGCTCAGTGAGAGAATAGCGGAGATGCAAGTCGACCCCGCTGTCTCACCGATCCAGAAGTCACCTTCGCCGGACGTTGATGATGACTTCGAACTGCCCGCAGGATTGGAGCTCTCCGAGAAAGAGTCCGAACCCACCGGAGCCGCTTGCCGACCATCCCGGTTGGTAAGTCTCAGCATCTCGCCGGCCTTGAAAAAGTCGGTGAACCATCGACTGTCCATGAAGGACAACGTTACCCACAGTGACGACAGTGATGCCTCGGGTCCGAAGACTCGTGGCAAGAAGACTAACCGGAGTAGATCCAAGTCGACTGACCGACCTGGCTCAAAGGTTATTAAGCAGTCCGGGCCCGGCAAGAAGGCTCAACCTAAGGTTGAGAAGTCTGAGCCGAAGAAGCCCGAACCCAAGAAACTTAGTACTCCGAGTACTAAGACCAAGAAGGATCCGGTGGCCACCAGTAGTACTGTGGTAGCGGATCTGAAGAAGTCCAAGGCCAAAATAGACGTGAAAGCCGACATTAAACCCAAAGGCAAGGTGGAGGTGAAAACCGAACCCAAAACAAAGGGTAAGGTGGACATTAAAACCACTAGTTCCGCCGGACCGAAGAAATCCGGAGAAGCTACAGCGCAGAAACCGGTTCGGGAGACTACGACCAAGAAATTGGATACACTCCCGATAACGGATTTGTTCTCCCTGTCAAGAGGACTAGACGCAAGTCCTGCAGTGGTGGCTACTGCAGCCCTTGCCACAGCGGCAGCCACTGCAGTACTCGCCAAGCACAGCGGTACTGGAGCTCGTCCGAAGACGAGCAGTACGGTGGGCATTATGGAGGAGCCTCAACCTCACCTGGAAGAGGCTATGGACGAGGACTCCACTACGGTTGGAGCCCAGGTGGTCGCCACGCTAGGAGAAGTCCTGGCTGACGCAGTGACTGCTAGTTTTAAGGTACCGGCGCCCCCGGCACCGACGAAACCAGTAATGACACCACCGGAACCCCCCCCCCCCCCCCGAAGGAGCCTGTGCTGGATTCGGAGCATCCCGCGATGGATACTTCGGACGAGGCCGGGAAACTGGACGAGGCTGACAGTGGTGGAGCTTCAGGTGGAGGATTAGGAGGTATCTTGGCTCCCCACCAACGTGAGGAGTGGATGAAGGACGACGACCCTGTCCTGAGAACACTCCGAAGAAGCTTAATTAGCCAATTAAGCAAGGATGAGGTTAAGTTGGTTGATTTCAACTTGACTGGTACGTTCAGGGGTCTGGCACTGCTGGGAGACAAATACCCCACTTGCTTTCCGGACCGCCTAAATGTGAGTCTGGAAGGTGTAGGAGAGGAGACCCCAAGGAACGCCTCCTAGCAGTTGCCGAGCAGCGTCCTGATGCATTGGCAACTTTAGATTCAGACATGGAGACATTCGCCGAATTTCGCATGGTCCTCGGACGGCGCGAGAAGAAGCGACTGCTGACTCTAGCCATGAGGCTGGCCCAGGAAGTCGCCCAGAGAAACAAGGAGGCTATCTCTGATGTCGCCAAAGAGGATGAGATCATCCAGCAGGAGACCGCGGCGGTTCGTACGACCAACACGGCTCGTCAGGAGAGAGCTAACCAGCGGGAACGTATCCTGCTGGAAGCTATTCGTCAAGCGTCTCTGGAGGCGGGTAAAACCCCTGCGGAGGTAGACGCTGTTCTAGGGGGCATAGATCAGATGCCCCCGGATGAACTTGCTGCGCTAGTGGAGACTGCTCTAAAAGCTAAGGCAGTGGGAAAGTTCAAATTCTTTACGCCTATGTGTGTGGGGGATTGTGTCTAGATGCATGGACTGTAGATTGGTTTTGTGGGAATGTGAAGGACTACACCATGTTCCTGCTTATCGACCTAACCAGCCATCATAGGTATATGAGTCAAAACTATCATTGTTACATTGGTCATTCCACAAAGGAGACATATCCCGTTTATTTTATCCTGGTGTACAGAAAGAACTCTCCATTCCTCGACCTCCCTTCTCCATTCCCTGACCTCCCTTCTCCATTCCTGACCTCCCTTCTCCATTCCCCACCTCCCTTCTCCATTCCCCTACCTCCCTTCTCCATTCCCCACCCTGGAGTCGGGAAAAAACATGGATGTGTTATGATATAGCAGTAAAACTAATAATAATAGATGCTAGGAGAAAGCACCTTTTTGGAATAAAGTTGATAGAAGTTGAACTATTTATGTGTTTGTTTAAGTGCTTACGATAAATGAATAATGGGTCAAGGTTTATACCGTAAATTCCCGCGTATAACCAGCACCTCAGGTATAACCTGCACCCTGACTTTGAGAGAGTCATATAACCTGCATCTGGGGTCTGAAAATCACTGATTTAGTACTATACTATACTTATAAAAACCCTCATATTACCCGCACCTAGACTTTGAGAATATGATATAACCTGCACTGGTGGCTTGGTTAGCACATAGACCGCGGGTCATACGCAGGAATTTACGGTGATTAACATTGGATCAATGTCAGAACACATTATTTCTAACCTCTAAATATGATTGGCTAGAAGTTGGTACGTGAGAATGTGATGTTGGTACAACGTTGGCCCACCATTCATTTGCAAACACACACTGTGTGGCAATGTCCCCAGTTTGCATACACACGCCATTCCTAAGACCAAGTCCTCTATTTGCAGACACACACTGTGTGGCAATGTCCCCAGTTTGCATACACATGCCATACCTAAGACCAAGTCCTCTATTTGCAGACACACACTGTGTGGCAATGTCCCCAGTTTGCAAACACACGCCATACCTAAGACCAAGTCCTCTATTTACAGACACACACTGTGTGGCAATGTCCCCAGTTTGCATACACACGCCATACCTAAGACCAAGTCCTCTATTTGCAGACACACACTGTGTGGCAATGTCCCCAGTTTGCATACACACGCCATACCTAAGACTAAGTCCTCTCTTTACAGACACACACTGTGTGGCAATGTCCCCAGTTTGCATACACACGCCATACCTAAGACCAAGTCCTCTATTTGCAGACACACACTGTGTGGCAATGTCCCCAGTTTGCATACACACGCCATACCTAAGAAGATGTCCTCTATTTGCAGACACACACTGTTTGGCAATGTCCCCAGTTTGCATACACACGCCATACCTAAGACCAAGTCCTCTATTTGCAGACACACACTGTGTGGCAATGTCCCCAGTTTGCAAACACACGCCATACCTAAGACCAAGTCCTCTATTTGCAGACACACACTGTGTAGCAATGTCCCCAGTTTGCATACACACGCCATACCTAAGACCAAGTCCTCTCTTTGCAGACACACACTGTGTGGCAATGTCCCCAGTTTGCATACACATGCCATACCTAAGACCAAGTCCTCTCTTTGCAGACACACACTGTGTGGCAATGTCCCCAGTTTGCATACACACGCCATACCTAAGACCAAGTCCTCTATTTGCAGACACACACTGTGTAGCAATGTCCCCAGTTTGCATACACACGCCATACCTAAGACCAAGTCCTCTCTTTGCAGACACACACTGTGTGGCAATGTCCCCAGTTTGCATACACATGCCATACCTAAGACCAAGTCCTCTCTTTGCAGACACACACTGTGTGGCAATGTCCCCAGTTTGCATACACACACTGTGCAATTTCAGACCAAGTCCTCATTTTGCATACACACAGTTTGAGTTCTGATTTATTCGAGCACACACCCTGATTATAATGTATTGCCCCAATTAAACTCATTATTATTCATAAATTGACTGATCACTTTTATGATTAGGAGCAGAAAAGTAGATATTAGATCCATAAATATTTGAATTGTACAAACATGTCCTCACTTTGGTTGCGAAACACTTGCCATGTCCTCAGTTTGGATGCATTGTACTGCTCTACTTTGGGGCACCACAGGCTAGCTCAATATTTTTCAATATGATAATTTACTGTTTAATGGGGGTTAGAATTATGCCGTGCCCTAAATTGAACCCAAATTAAGTGAAAGCTGGGTTAATTTGTGAAGGTCCCCACTTTGTAGGAATGTGCAACAGTGTCCCCGATTCGCTGGTAACACCTGTATGTGTGTGTGTGTGTGTGTGTGTGTGTGTGTGTGTGTGTGTGTGTGTGTGTGTGTGTGTGGGTTGGTGGAACTAGCAAACTGGGGACGTTCATGGGAACACACACCTACAAACTGGGGACATCTTCCGAACCGGGGACCCCTCACTTTGCATGACCTTGAGAAATGGGGAGCAATGGGTCCGGATATCACCAATGACCTTGGAAAATGATTATAAACACAATTTCTTGGGTGTTAACAAAATGTCCCCAAATTGGTCCGGACGTACTTGTGCTGTGTGTGAAGAATCGATTCTAAATTTCTTTAATTTTAAGCTGTGTGTAAAAGTCCCCAATTTGTTTTGCACACAGAAATGTCTGTGTGTCCCCAGTTCATCCAGTGATGTGGGTGTCTTGTCTAATTAGATATATTAGCATTTCTGACCTCATAGGAATTAATCCAGTGTATCTAGTATAAAAACTGTCATAAATTAGAGTCCAAAATTGAATGTATGTTTGGGCAAACTGGAGACTATCCCTGGTTCCTCCAGTGATGTGGCTGTATTGTCTAATTAGCTAAATTAGCATTTTTGCCCTCTTAGTAATTAATCCTGTGTATCTAGTACAAAAAGCTGTCATAATTTAGAGCCAAACATCGGATGTGTGGGTGGGCAAGCTGAGGAATATCCTTGATCAAACATGCCTACACAGTGTGTGTATGCAAATAGACGACGACAGGACTTAATCTAAGAAATGCAGAGAGTGTATGGAAGCTGAGTCTTTGATTTTTATTGGATATCACTACAAGTAGAACCGTTCAACAGGTAACAAAGACAATGTGCCACCACCATATAAGAAATACGAAGGAAACTTTATAATTCCATCCACAATACAAGAATCAACAGTATCAGTCAGTAACATAGGCTCAGGCTGTGTGATGGTGAATGCAGTGTGTGTATGCAAACTGGGGACTTGGGCTGAGGTATGAGACATACAGTGTGTGTATGCAAACTGAGGACTTGGGCTGAGGTATGGGACATACAGTGTGTGTATGCAAACTGAGGACTTGGGCTGAGGTATGGAACATACAGTGTGTGTATGCAAACTGAGGACTTGGGTTGAGGTATGGGACATACAGTGTTTGTATGCAAACTGAGGACTTGGGTTGAGGTATGGGACATACAATGTGTGTATGCAAACTGAGGACTTGGGTTGAGGTATGTTGGAAACAGTGTGTGTATGCAAACTGGGGACTTGAGCTGAGGTATGGGACATACAGTGTGTGTATGCAAACTGAGGACTTGGGCTGAGGTATGGGACATCACCATCATCACCATAAAGTTCTATGGACACATTTTCTTCATTTATTAGGCTAGAATTGATGCATCTCTCCTGCATAGACTGCAGATCAATTAGAAAGGTCCATAACATTATGCATCACCATACGGACCCAAAATCATCACCATACAGACACATTTTCTTCATTTAGTAGGCTGGTTTTGATGCATCTCTCCTGCATAGACTGCAGATCAATTAGAAAGTTCCATAACATTATGCATCACCATACGGACCCAAAATCATCACCATACGGACACATTTTCTTCATTCAGTAGGCTAGAATTGATGCATCTCTCCTGCATAGACTGCAGATCAATTAGAAAGGTCCATAACATTAAGCATCACCATACGGACCCAAAATCATCACCATACGAACACATTTTCTTCATTTAGTAGGCTAGAATTGATGCATCTCTCCTGCATAGACTGCAGATCAATTAGAAACGTCCATAACATTACGCATCACCATACGGACCCAAAATCATCACCATACGAACACAATCATTTTCTTCATTTAGTAGGCTGGTATTAATGCATCTCTCCTGCACAGACTGCAGATCAATTAGAAAGGTCCATAACATTACGCATCACCATACGGACCCAAAATCATCACCATACGGACACATTTTCTTCATTTAGTAGGCTAGAATTGATGCATCTCTCCTGCATAGACTGCAGATCAATTAGAAAGGTCCATAACATTACACATCACACATCACCATACCCAAAATCATCACCATACGAACACATTTTCTTCATTTAATAGGCTGTAAATGATGCATCTCTCCTGCATAGACTGCAGATCAATTAGAAAGGTCCATAACATTACGCATCACCATACGGACCCAAAATCATCACCATACGGACACTTTTCTTCATTTAGTAGGCTGGTATTTATGCATCTCTCCTGCATAGACTGCAGATCAATTAGACAGGTCCATAACATTACACATCACCATACGGATCCAAAATCATTACCACGCAGACACATTTTGCAAACCCTGTGAACCAGCTGTTTGACCTGAAACACATCATGCATCACCATACAGACCCAAAAGTATCACCATTCGGAAACATTTCTCCTCTTTACTAGCTTAGAAAACATTCCTTTGTAGACTGTGGATTGGTAGAACATGTCCAATAAATCATGCATCACCATACGGACCCAAATTTATCACCACACAGAAACATTTCCGAAGCCCCCATAGTGCCTCTATCACAATGATGTTTGACCTGAAGCCCCCATAGAGCCTCTATCACAATGATGTTTGACCTGAAGCTGCTATAGTGCCTCTATCACAATGATGTTTACCCCGCAACCCCCATAGTGCCTCTATCGCAATGATGTTTCACCTGAAGCTCCCACGATGCCTCTAGCTCAATGATGTTGGACCTGAAGCTCCTATGTGCAAGTCCTATCACAGGCATGCTACAGGTGGACCTACAGGTGATATGAGGCATGACACATATGTAGGGGCTAGGGTTATATGGGGTTTATATGACGGGTTCTGTTGGATGCTGTGTTACGAACTCCGTCCGAACCCTTCAGCCTGACGGCAGGTGGCAGCACCTGCCCCGGGCTTGGGGTATGGACAGAGGTCGCTATAGGCTTCCGGTCTGCGTGTGCGCGCGCAGGCTGGCTGCCTATATATAGCTGGCATTCGATGGGACTCGTCGGTCACTCTGGATCCATACTTGGACAGAGGCCCTGTGATCGTATCGGCTACAAGCCTACTGACCCGCTCCGAACTCTATAGGGAGTTCGCACTGATATAGCTTTGCCTGTCTAGGTTACTGAATAAACCTGTGATTCGCAACCTGTACACTTGATCCGAACTGTGTCGACTTTGGTTATTTACTTAACAACATAACAATATTATAAAGGACAAAGTATCGTTTATTACACTGGTGCCGTGACCAGTTCTGAGTGAAAACACGGGTTAGCCTGTGCAAAGCACAGACCACATACTCTGGCAGGAGTATGGAGGTCTCCCGATGAAGTGCAAACTTCATCCCCGGAGGGGACATTTGCAGTAGAGGAGGCAGATACCCCAACAAGAGGTGCGAATGTTCTACAGGGGGCAGCCGCACCATCAAGAGTGGAGGAAACTCCGGGGCCACGAGGGCCCAAGTTACTGAGTCGATCATTAGAAGAGATGAACCTGTCAATGTTTAACATTGGCGGGTCCCGTGCAGCGGCTCCTACACCTCGGATGTACGGCAATCCGGAGGAAGGTCGCTTTGATGACTACAGGGAGGCAAGAGTGCAGGAACGACTGCAACTTGCCCAAAGAGAGTTGATGACCGTACAGACCAAGTCCTTAGAGTGGTCTGATAAATTGATTTCTCTGGAGGGTGCGATATGTAACCGAAACTCCCAAGATAAAGGAGAAAGACGCAAGGTTATCAACTTTGCTGGAAGAGAATGAGAAACTGACGCAGTCCTTGAGCGTGGTCAGGTCCGAATTCCATAATGCGAACACGGACCTGAACCAGATTTGCGAAGCCAGAGATAGGATGGCAAATGAAGCTGCGGGTCTGCGAACGGAACTCATCAGGGATACGGACACCCTGAAGGAAGCCCGCCACAGTCTAGCCGCTGAATGGGAGGTGCTGAGGACGAAGAAAATGCTATGCAGGCATTTTTGTTAGAAGCTCGCCAGAGCTTGCAGGACAGTAGGGCGGACTGTAGTAGTACCTCCTTCGCCTCTGCGGATAATGGAAGCCCGACAGCTGCCCAGTATATGAGTTTCACGGACACTCCAAATCTACCAGGTGGACGCGGAGTAACGATAGAAATCCTTTGACCGACTGGGTAACTACTCAGCAAGAGAAATTGCAGAAGCAAGAAAAGTTATTGGAGGAGGAACGTCTGAATAAGGCGGCGATCCAAGAAGCAGCAGCCAAGAAGTATCATACCCCGATAAGCTTGGCCGAATGGCAAACCTGTCAAACAGAAAAGATGTTCCAGGAGCAAAAAGCTCAGGAAGACGAGAGACGGGAGTTGTTCCGACAGCAGGAGGCTGTCATAGAGCAACAAAAGAAACGTATGAACGAAAATGCTGTGATGGCCGAGGAGTTGGCCGAACAGGAAGTCACAGTACTCAAAGCCCGAGCAGAAGGATTGAGAGCTGCCGGAGAGGCTGCAAAAGCTAAACTTGCGCAGGCCCAACAAGAACAAGAGGCGGAGAGACAAGCGAAAGAGCTTGAAAAAGAGAAGGCGGAGCATCAGTTGTTACTGGCTCTGTCACAGCAGTGTCAGTAAATGACAGATGTGGAGAATAATTGGTGGTTCAATCAGGGGATTGATCCAACCAAAGAAGTGGTAGCGTATGGCACGTACCAGGCGTATCTGGAGCGGCTGAAAGCTGCGATTACAACAGGGGGGTCTGCCGAACCAACAAGTCCGAAAAAGACTCCGAGGAGGTCAATCCTGAGTTCAGCAATGCAGGAGCTGTACGACACGAGCCCTGCTATAGCTGGGATAGGATTGCACAATGTGGGAGTAGAACAGGACGCTTCGTCGGCCATTTCTAAATGCCTATCGATCACCTCTAAAATTAGGGGATCGACCAATGCAGCCAGGCAGATAGCTAGTGAGCCTAGCCCATACTGGCAGAGGAATTCGTGGGAAGAATGGCTGGGAGCCACTGTGGAAGATATCAACCTGAGTGGTTGGGATCAGAATGAAGCTATTCCTTACATCTGTAAGGGATTGCGACTGGGAGACGGCCTCATAGCGGTCGAACAGTGGAAGGAAGATTGCGGTCCGCAAGGTACCTTCAAGCAGTTGGTGGAAACATGCACCGTGCTGTTCGGAGGTTCCGCCCAGACAGATCCAATGGTCGCTTTTAAGAAGCGAGTGCAAGGCAAGAACGAAGCTCCGAGAGTATTCAGTCTTGCATTAATGCGACTCCTGAAGAAAGTACACCCTTCTTCAGGAATCCATGATGCCTTATTCTTTAAGGAACTGTTCTCTCAATTCGTCGCCGGATTGAGGGATCCTGACATACAACAGACAGTGTATGACACGTGGAGGGCGGATACGTCTTTGGATGACCTTTTTAAGGCCATAGAGATACAAGCCCTCAAAAAGTCCCTGCTGGGAGACCAGGTACCAACCCGATCGTCTGCCATTCAGGGATGTTCTCCGGATCACTCTGAAGGGGAAAGCAGCGAGGAGGAGGCAACAGCTTCCGCGGCCCAGTTTAAGAGGAATGGTAAATCCTCTAAACCACCGTGGAAGAATAGGACACAGGAGGGGGTAGGTGATCCACCTCCGAAGAAGGAGTCCTCGGAGAAAAAGACTCCTGTGATGGATGCCGCATTCTTTACGGCATTGTTTGAGAAAATGACAACTTCCATTCAGGGGGCTACCCAGCCTAACCGGAGGAAGATCAACCGGAAGACCGCCAAGTGCTATAGGTGCTTTTTGCTGCGGAGTGCACGGCTCCGAGCCCGAAAGTTCCCAGTAAGGAGGGAAACTAGATTGGGTGGTCCGAGCTGGCGAGCGGACGACCCCTGGTAATGAAGTACGCCAACATACCAGAGAGGTAGAGCCTAGTGGAGTTCTTAGGACAGAAAGAATACCAGGGGTGGCTTCTAGCTTGGGGAGTTCGGATGCTGGTCTGGTGGACATCTCAGTCCAACAGTTGCCTGGCAATGAGGCAGGGAGGCCCATTACGAAAGGAGACGAGAAAGTAATGGCTGTCGCAGACACCGTTTTGGTAGGGAGTACCCAGCTTTCCCCTGATCATCCATGTTTCGGCCATTTGAAGAAACATTTGTTAGATTTGGCTGCTCCGAAGGACTTTAAACGCTTCACTGTAAACCCGTCTCCGCCGGGAGGGAGACGGTGGTATGTGTCTGTTACTGTGGCTGGTAGGGCAGGCGAGTTCTTAGTAGATACCGGAGCTAGCCACTCCTTTATCTCCTCAAACTTTTATGCTCTTATGCCAAGTAGTCGCGATGACTTCAAAATGAAGGTAAGCGCCTGCTCGGCCGATGGGTCAAGTATGCAGACGTATGGGCGCGTGTTCATACCGCTCCGAATTGGATGGAAGGAGTACATGGCTTCTTCCACAATTGCGGATATTGCAGACGACGGTATACTGGGGTTGGAATCCTATTACAGGGGTAGTCCGGATAGAGCACCCGTATCAGGCGGTAGAGCAGTGTGTGCTTCGGCAAGTTTCAACAGTGGCAACGGTGGTCCAAACTGTGAAAATTCCTCCCGGACAGACGTGTGACGTGCTGGTCCGAAGCAAGGGGCTTAGGAGAGAGGAAGAAGCAGTTGTGGAACCGGATATGGCCATGTTGGGGAGTATCGGTCTAGTGGGCATGGACACCCTGGTGGGTGATGGTGCTTGGACTGTGGTGCCGGTTTCTAACCCCGGGTTAGAAGCTAAGCATCTGAAAAAGGATACGGTGTTGGGGGAGGTGTTCTCCAGCAAGGCAGTGATGCCTGCTGGTCATGTGAGCATGAAAGGGGACCCTTCGCCTACCAATCTGAGTGAGGGACTGGAGAAAATGATCTCCGAAACGGATCTTACAGACCTGGGGGATCTCAGTTCCTTGAGAAGGCTGGTGGAGAGGTATCAGGATGCGTGGCAAGTGGAGGGGGAGCCTTTGGGCCGAACTGACAAGGTGCTACATTCCATCAATACCGGGGATGCACAGCCATTTAAAATGCCTTACCGACGCTTGCTGTTGAGTAAGAAGAGAGTTGTTGAAGAACAAGTGAAAACCATGCTGGAACAGAAGGTGATCATGCCTAGCACTAGCCCCTGGTCTAGTCCGGTTCAGATGTTTTTTTTTAAGAAGGATGGGTCTATTCGGTTTTGTATCGACTATAGACGTCTGAACGGAGTAACCAAGAAAAATGCCTATCCTGTACCCCGAATTGATGAGACTCTGGACTCGTTGGGTGGGAACCAATGGTTCTGCACCCTGGATTTGCAGTCCAGATATTGGCAAATTGGAATGAAGGAGGAGGATAAGGAGAAGACGGCTTTTACGAGCGATATTGGACTGTATCAGTTCGAACTGATGCCTTTTGGGTTGTGCAATGCCCCGGCTACTTTTGAGGCCATGATTGAAACTCTCCTGTGTGATCTATTATGGCGCAAGTGCCTGGTCTACTTGGATGACATCATTGTTTTCGGCAAGACATTTGAAGAGTGTGTGTTGAACCTCGGCGAGGTATTGGAGTGAATTCGGTCTAATGCGTTAACCCTGAAGTCGAAGAAATGTAAACTTTTTAGGACGTCCATGGTTTATCTGGGCCGGATCATCTCCACCAGTGGTGTGGAGGCTGACCCGGCCAAATTGGAAACTGTGGAGACCTGGGAAGTTCCAAAAGGACCGAAGGACGTGAGGTCTTTCTTGGGGTTCTGTCCTATTATAGGGACTTCATCCACGGATTTTCGAGAGTGTCTCAACCTTTACAAAAGTTGAGCCATTGGACTCCTTTTCCCTGGGGGATGGAACAGAGCAATGCTTTCAAAGAGATTAAGGCATTGTTCCGGGACACCCCCGTGCTGAGATACCCTACGGAGAAGGGGCATTTCATCCTTGACACTGATGCGAGCAATGAGAGCATCGGGGCCGCATTGTCCCAAATCCAGGGTGGAGTAGAGGTCCCGCTGGCGTTCGCTAGTAACAGTATGAACAAGGCGCAGAGAAACTATTGCACTACCAAGCGTGAGTTGCTGGCGGTGGTAGTTTATACAAAGAAGTTCAGACACTTCTTGTACGGTGGTAATTTCAAATTGCGGACGGATCATTCAGTGTTGAGGTGGCTCCTTAATTTTAAGGACATGGAGGGGATGATTGGTCGGTGGTTAAATCACCTAAGCAAGTTCGGGTTGGAGAACTCTCATATCCAACACTGCGCAGGCACGAAGCATGTAAATGCTGACTGTCTAAGTAGACGTCCGGTTCCCCGTTGTGTGCGTCCGGACTGTGGGGATTGTGGTGCTCACAATGCTGTGGTAGCGAGTGTGCGTTTGCCTTATGATGGGTTGTTGCAGAACCTGTTGGATTGGTCCACCGACACTATAAGGATGTACCAGATGGCCGACCCTACCATAGCATGACTGAGGGAGCTAGTTCCCACCGGGATATGTCCAGTGAGGCCCGAAATATCATTGGAAAACAGAGAGATGCGACGGTTTCTAGCTCAGTTCCATGAACTAGAGATGCGGGATGCGTTATTGTGCAGGTGGAAGTCTTGTCCAGGAAAGCGGAGGGTATTGCAAATGGTAATCCCGGCTGCTATGCGGAAGGATATCCTGTACTACTGTCATGGCCATTCTACGAGCGGACATTTTGGAAAGAAGCGTTCGCTGGAAATGCTGAGTCGGCGTTATTATTGGCCGGGTATGTCTGGTGATCTCCTGAGATAAATCTAGACGTGTCCGGCCTGCTGTTTGGGCAAACCCGGTCCGGGACTGGGCAAACTGCCCTTGCAGCAGGAACTATTCGGAGTTAGGTTCGCTTGGATAGCTGTGGATATAATCAGTGGAGTGAAACCCACTCCTTTAGGGAATACGTCTATGATGGTGGTCTCGGACTACTATACGAAATACACGAGAGTGTACCCACTGGAGGATCATACTGCTGCGACCTGTGCGGAAGCACTGGTTAAGGGGTGGATACTCCATCTGGGGGCTCCCTTGATATTACAAAGCGATCAAGGGAGAGAATTTGAGTCAAAACTGTGGGCTGCTATGTGCCATCAGTTGGCTATCTGTAAGACCCGGACGAATCCGTACCGACCCCAGTCCGATGGACAGGTGGAACGGTTTAATCGGACTCTGATCCAGGTCCTGAAGCCTTTAGTGAACTCCCATATGGACGTTGTTTGTAGAATCTCTCTGAGAGAGGTTCAAATTTGCCTATGAAACAGTGCAAGCTCATTTGCTCAAAGCTGCTACATGGCAAAATGTGGGTTATCACACCGACTTGAAGTTGCGACGGTTCGTAGTAGGGGATAAGGTGATCCGCTTATACGAGCCTCTCTGCAACGTCAAACTGGCAAATAACTGGGATGGACCACACACTGTGGTCAAATGTATCAGTCAGACAACTGTATTGATCCAGTCCGAGGCAGGGCGTATCCGGACGAGCCATGTGGCTCGGTTACGTACTTGGGCTGGGAGGGAGCTCACCCCGGAAACGGAGGTGGAAGATGTGAATTCGGAGGCAAAATTTGTACCCTTGGAGGGGGTGTCGGAGGATAGCCGAAAGCCCATGAAAAAGAAAGTCTCGGCAAGCGAAGGAAGGAGGGCACGGAAAACCAAAATCAAGGCTGGATTATTGGTTAAGAACGAGTGTCCTCCAGCCAGGTTACTTGATGTGGACGGTAATCCCGTTCGGCGGAGCCCTAGGCTGGTGGCTAGGGGGGCTGTAACCTAGCTTGTTTTACACAACGAGTGTGGTGTCCTGTGTTGTCTTTATATGTTATATGTGTGCTACCGACAGGGGCGCTCAGAGTCAAGGGAAAGAAGGAAGAGTGATCCCAGAGGGTGGTGGACGGATAATCGGGTGGGATAATCTTTGATTTCCCATATATATCCACGAATAATACTCCAGATGAGCTCTTTATTCGAAGTACAATTTCACTTTTGGGGAGCCGCCCATGTGGCGTGTTGATCCCTACAGCCCGAGCGGCGGGGCGGGAAAGGTCGTGACCTGATTAATTAAGAATTGGGTCACGCCGGATAACGGGATTGCGTCCAATCACGCGAGACGCGCGCATGCGCTTTGTTTTGGAAACAAAAGTGAGGGAACTGCCATATTGATTTTGGCGTTAGCCGGTTCAGTAGCGGCGGCAGGTTGGCAGCGGTGGATCGCGTTTTTGGGTGAAATTGAAGAGGAGCAAGTGATTTAAAAGAGGTGGTAAGCGAGTACACTCTTTTCTGAGGTCGTTGTTACAAAAGAGGGCGGCGGGGAACTTTGTGTTTCCCGTCAACTCCTCTGTCGTAAGACACCCTGTGCTGGTAAGGATGGCCGAGCAGCAGCTCCACCACTCCGAACCACTTGTTGACCCCGAGACGGCTTCAGCCGTCGAGGGACTTGTGGGAGCCAACCCCAACTCGGGGGACGAGCTCAGTGAGAGAATAGCGGAGATGCAAGTCGACCCCGCTGTCTCACCAATCCAGAAGTCACCTTCGCCGGACGTCGATGATGACTTCGAACTGCCCGCAGGATTGGAGCTTTCCGAGAAAGAGTCCGAACCCACCGGAGCCGCTTGCCGACCATCCCGGTTGGTAAGTCTCAGCATCTTGCCGGCCTTGAAAAAGTCGGTGAACCGTCGACTGTCCATGAAGGACAACGTCACCCACAGTGACGACAGTGATGCCTCGGGTTCGAAGACTCGTGGCAAGAAGACTAACCGGAGTAGATCAAAGTCGACTGACCGACCTGGCTCAAAGGTTATTAAGCAGTCCGGGCCCCGCAAGAAGGCTCAACCTAAGGTTGAGAAGTCTGAGCCAAAGAAGCCCGAACCCAAGAAACTTAGTACTCCGAGTGCTAAGACCAAGAAGGATCGGGTGGCCACCAGTACCCTAGTAGCAAGCCCGCACGGGGCCAATTTGGTTTTAGCTCAGATTTGCTGTTTGAATTCGGGCAAAACTGAGCTGGGTTTCATGTTGGGCAGATGGCTGGGCTAAAGTGTGGCCCCGATCGGGCTGCCCATTTTGGGCTTAGATCAGTTTCAAAGCGGGCTGCCCAATTTGGGCTCAGATCAGTTTCAAAGAGGGCTACCCGCTTTGGGTTCATGTTGGCCAGATGACAGGAAACCCGTCCAAAACCCGTTCTGAGCCCAATTCGGGCAGCCCACTTGGGGCCACACCAAAGCCCAGTGCCCACTCCGGGCCGATGAGGGCTGAGGTTGGGTTTGGACAGGGCAACTGGTCTAGTAGTTCTGATGATTGACACCAGATGTCACTACTATACAATATCTAGAGTTTCCCAACAAAACCAGATGAAATTGACATTACATAATAATACAATAAAATGTTAAAGCGATGTAGAATAGGAAACAATAAATAGCTGTTCTCACAGTTTGGAAATAAGATAGACTATATATATTTGAATGATGAAAAGGAGGTTCTCTAAGCAGCTATCCAGTGTAAACACTATTTCTGTGGCATTACAGCCTGCTTAAAGCCTCAGTATCCGCGCATTTGGACACACCTTTTTGCTCCTATAGCTTGCTAATTTGCATTGTAAGACCCGCCTACATGTTACTACAGTTCAAGTTCTGCAGGTCTGTAAGCCCTGCACAGCCGGGGGGAGGCACTACCTATAATCATAGGTTAGAGTTGTAGATTGCATCCAATAATAGCCACGTGGGTGATAGGGTATATTAACCATATCTCACCCAGTTACAGTGGAATAAACATTACAAAATTGGTGTAAAATTAATATGGTTTACGGTACCCTCCTATATATGTAATATGATAGAGTACAAAAAATTACAGACTATACTATTACCATGCTAAGGCCAATAAAAAAAAGGTGTGTTTCAGGTTACCCGACCCTACCTAGGAAAACAGGGCCGACCCTAGAAATTTTTATCCAATTTTGAAAAAATATTTATACTTTAGGTCATTTTAGGGCAATTTAAGAGTTGTTCGGATAATTCATGAGTCGAGGCGGTCATCGGCGAGTCGGCATTAAAGTTCGCGAGTCAATTTCAAGGTACTTTTCAGGCCAAAGTAAAAAAAAAAATCCGACCTACCTACCCTAGATTTTCAGAACATGTAACCTTAAAAACACCTTTTTTTGGGCCTAATAAAATATAATAACCGTTTTATAATGGTGCTATTATGGTGCAGCTACCTAGCCACGTGGAGGCCTACTACCCACCCTGCCATGCCAGCACTACTACACGTGATAATTACCCCTGCCCACCCTTCACACACTGTCAGTACAGGCCGTGAGGGTCTCTCTCATGCCTCTGGCCTATATTAATCCTTTAAGGACCGCATAGTGCATTGATGCTTATCGGATCGGCACACAGTTGAGGTGTGGATTATACACGAGTTTTTATATGAATACTACAGAACTAAAATCGCCATAATCAGGCAACTAGTGTGGCTTATAGGATTGGCCCAAAGTTTAATACGTGAGTTAGGCTTATACTCAAGGGTTTATGGTCAGTTTGATACACCCCATAGGGTCGCCATGAAGCATGCATGACGATCACCAGCATATCACATTAAAGCAGTATGCAGCCCTTAAAGGGTGATTGATCAGTCACACACACCTGACCACGGGTCTGTTACATCATGGGGGTAGGCATTGCAGTCATAGCTGTAATAACCTGTTTGAATGGGCAATCCATATGCACTTGTGCCCTTATAAGGTACATCGTATCGGAGGTTGGCAAAGGGGGAGGGGCACAAGGGTGTCACGGCAATGCCCTCTAGTGTTGTCCGAGCATGTCCAAACATGAGGATACTGGGGCTTTAATATAAGACTCATGTGCCCCATGTAGGTATGAGCTATGGCTTTGAAGGCCAACCCAGTGGTCACAGAATTCAATCCAATGTTGAATCAACATTAATTCACCATTGAATCAACATTGACAACCGTTTATCAATGTTGATTCAATGTTCTGTGCCCACTGGGAATGTGCACCATAGACACTTGTCTATGCTGCATGTGGCTCACCTGATGATAATAGGCCTGCTTGATACTTCCATTATTGGGTAGGAAGAGTATGATTATGCCTTGGGTTGATTAGAAGGACCTAGGATATCTGGTTCAACAAATACAAGAAATCATTGGAGAATGATTGAATAGATTCTAAAAACCCATAATTATCCGATGTGAGCCCGCTTTCAACCCGTCCACAAACCGATCTGAGCCCGCTTTCAACCCATCCAAAAACCGATCTGAACCCACTTTCAGCCCGTCCAAAAACCAATCTGAGCCCAAAGTGGGAAGCCCGTCCAAAAACTGATCTGAGCCCAAAGTGGGCTTCCCGTCCAAAACCCAATCTGCGCCCAACATGGGAAGCCCGCACGGGACCAGACCAAAGCCCAGTGCCCTAAACCGACGGGAGCCCGTCGGTTAGCCCACTCCGGGCCAGACTTGCAAACACAGTCTGGCCCCGTCCAGGGCCACAGTGTGTTTGCTACTAGGGTAGTACTGTGGTAGCGGATCTGAAGAAGTCCAAGGCAAAAATAGACAGAAAGCCGACATTAAACCCAAGGGCAAGGTGGAGGTGAAAACCAAACCCAAAACAAAGGGTAAGGTGGACATTAAAACCATGAGTTCCGCCGGACCGAAGAAATCCGGAGCAGCTACAGCGCAGAAACCGGTTCGGGAGACTACGACCAAGAAATTGGATACACTCCCGATAACGGATTTGTTCTGCCTGTCAAGAGAACTAGACGCGAGTCCTGCAGTGGTGGCTACTGCAGCCCTTGCCACAGCGGCAGCCACTGCAGTACTCGCCGAGCACAGTGGTAACGGAGCTCGTCCAAAGACGAGCAGTACGGTGGGCATTGTGGAGGAGCCTCAACCTCACCTGGAAGAGGCTATGGACGAGGACTCCACTACGGTTGGAGCCCAGGTGGTTGCCACGCTAGGAGAAGTCCTGGCTGACGCAGTGACTGCTAGTTTTAAGGTACCGGGGCCCCCGGCACCGACGAAACCAGTAATGACACCACCGGAACCCCCCCCCCCCCCCGAAGGAGCCTGTGCTGGATTCGGAGCATCCCGCGATGGATACTTCGGACGAGGCCAGGAAACTGGACGAGGCTGACGGTGGTGGAGCTTCAGGTGGAGGATTAGGAGGTATCTTTGCTCCCCACCAACATGAGGAGTGGATGAAGGACGACGACCCTGTCCTGAGAACACTCCGAAGAAGCTTAACTAGCCAATTAAGCAAGGATGAGGTTAAGTTGGTTGATTTCAACTTGACTGGTACGTTCAGGGGTCTGGCACTGCTGGGAGACAAATACCCCACTTGCTTTCCGGACCGCCTGAAATGCGAGTCTGGAAGGTGTAGGAGAGGAGACCCGCAAGGAACGCCTCCTAGCAGTTGCCGAGCAGCGTCCTGATGCATTGGCAACTTTAGATTCGGACCTGGAGACATTCGCCAAATTTCGCACGGTCCTCGGACGGCGCGGGAAGAAGCGACTGCTGACTCTAGCCATGAGGCTGGCCCAGGAAGTCGCCCAGAGAAACAAGGAGGATATCTCTGATGTCACAAAAGAGGATGAGATCATCCAGCAGGAGACCGCGGCAGTTCGTACGACCAACACGGCTCGTCAGGAGAGAGCTAATCAGCGGGAACGTATCCTGCTGGAAGCTATTCGTCAAGCGTCTCTGGAGGCGGGTAAAACCCCTGCGGAGGTAGACGCTGTTCTAGGGGGCATAGATCAGATGCCCCCGGATGAACTTGCTGCGCTAGTGGAGACTGCTCTCAAAGCTAACGCAGTGGGAAAGTTCAAATTCTTTACGCCTATGTGTGTGGGGGATTGTGTCTAGATGCATGGACTGTAGATTGGTTTTGTGGGAATGTGAAGGACTACACCATGTTCCTGCTTATCGACCTAACCAGCCATCATAGGTATATGAGTCAAAACTATCATTGTTAATCATTGGTCATTCCACAAAGGAGACATATCCCGTTTATTTTATCCTGGTGTACAGAAAGAACTCTCCATTCCTCGACCTCCCTTCTCCATTCCCTGACCTCCCTTCTCCATTCCTGACCTCCCTTCTCCATTCCCAACCTCCCTTCTCCATTCCCCGACCTCCCTTCTCCATTCCCCACCCTGGAGTCGGGAAAAAACTTGGATGTGTTATGATATAGCAGTAAAACTAAAAAGAATAGATGCTAGGAGAATGCACCTTTTTGGAATAAAGTTGATAGAAGTTGAACTATTTATGTGTTTGTTTAAATGCTTACGATAAATGAATAATGGGTCAAGGTTTATGCCGTAAATTCCCGCGTATAACCAGCACCTCACGTATAACCTGCACCCTGACTTTGAGAGAGTCATATAACCTGCATCTGGGGTCTGAAAATCGCAGATTTAGTACTATAATATACTTATAAAAACCCTCATATTGCCCGCACCTAGACTTTGAGAATATGATATAACCCGCACTGGTGGCTTGGTTAGCACATAACCCGCGGGTTATACGCAGGAATTTACGGTGATTAACATTGGATCAATGTCAGAACACATTATTTCTAACCTCTAAATATGATTGGCTAGAAGTTGGTACGTGAGAATGTGATGTTGGTACAACGTTGGCCCACCATTCATTTGCAAACACACACTGTGTGGCAATGTCCCCAGTTTGCATACACACGCCATTCCTAAGACCAAGTCCTCTATTTGCAGACACACACTGTGTGGCAATGTCCCCAGTTTGCAAACACACGCCATACCTAAGACCAAGTCCTCTATTTGCAGACACACACTGTGTGGCAATGTCCCCAGTTTGCATACACACGCCATACCTAAGACCAAGTCCTCTCTTTGCAGACACACACTGTGTGGCAATGTCCCCAGTTTGCAAACACACGCCATACCTAAGACCAAGTCCTCTATTTGCAGACACACACTGTGTGGCAATGTCCCCAGTTTGCATACACACGCCATACCTAAGACCAAGTCCTCTATTTGCAGACACACACTGTGTGGCAATGTCCCCAGTTTGCATACACACGCCATACCTAAGACCAAGTCCTCTATTTGCAGACACACACTGTGTGGCAATGTCCCCAGTTTGCATACACACGCCATACCTAAGACCAAGTCCTCTATTTGCAGACACACACTGTGTGGCAATGTCCCCAGTTTGCATACACACGCCATACCTAAGACCAAGTCCTCTCTTTGCAGACACACACTGTGTGGCAATGTCCCCAGTTTGCATACACACACTGTGCAATTTCAGACCAAGTCCTCATTGGGCAACGGGCACTGCACATTAAAGCGCTATGCGACTATTAAAGGGTTAGATCCAGTCTTGCTCCAGTCATCCCGAATGCTATACCCAGAGTTGGTGGTCTGGTCCAGACTGCTGTACACAGATTGTGGACGGGATGGCGGGTTGCTGCCAGACTATCCCTCTGGTACGATATGCGGCTGGCGCGGCCGAGACTGTCTTATATGATGCTGAGTCGAATTATGTATTAGATACCCTACGAGTAACTGAGAGTATGTCAAAATAATCACGGCAAACTGACTGGCGACTTCATAGGATTATAGGGCGGTTATTATTACCTAACTCAGTAACCTTTGGTTATGTGTTAGATAGAGTACACTTGGACACGGTTATTCCATATACCAACTGCCCCACAGGGTCAAGACGAGGTGATTTAAATAATAAGACCCAGACGGGTAAAATAGCCAAAGTCAACAATGACCTGTTTTTTTAGCCAATATGGACAAAGAGACACGGGGTGCTGTACACAGGTTGTGGACGGGCTGGCGGGTCGCTGCCAGACTATCTCCCTGGTCCGATATGCAGCCGGCGTGGCCGAGACTGTCTTATATGATGCTGAGTCTAATTATGTATTAGATGTCCTACGAGTAACTGAGAGTGTGTCAAAATAATCACGGCAAACTGACTGGCGGCCTCATAGGTCAGGTATTATTACATAACTCAGTAACCTTCGGTTATGTGTCAGATAGAGTACACCTGGACACGGTTATTCCATATACCCACTGCCCCACAGGGTCAAGACGAAGTGATTAAGTAATAAGATACCCAGACGGGGGGTAAAATAGCCAAGGCAACAATGTCCTGTTTTTAGCCAATATGGACAAAGAGACACAGGGGGTGCTGGGAGTTGGCGACAAGGGGCAAGACGGGCAAGACTACTTCTCAAAATAGACAATGCCAATGGCCAAGACCTAGTTCTTAAATTCGACAAAGCCCATTGGTATCTCTTATATTCGACAAGTGACACATGTGCCCCGTCTGTGGTCCTAATATAGATTTTCTAAAAAAAAAAAAAAAAAAAGTAAATTTTCTGCACCGTGTGACAACGACCGATCAGCTACATAGCAGAGATTTCCCCAACCTATTTTTGGTTATTTTTCTATTCAGTTTTTGATCAGCGCACTATATTATCGTGGGTTTTTTTTTTAAATTTTTTAATCATAAATAATATGTAGACTTGGAAAAAAAAAGAAAAAAAAGAGAGCTGACACGCAAACTCCTACTCACATGTCGCTGTTTTGTCACTAAACCCAAAGACCCACCCACCCCGTAGGAAGGGGAGACGCTTGTGAACGTTCCCTTAGGCCTCTATTCTTTATTTTATTGTGTGGCCCCTAAAGAGGGGCCAACCAACTGACACTGTCAGTTGGTTAGATGCTGCACAACATGGGCGTAATTAATTACGCCTAGTGTTAAGCAGCATGGATCACTGTGGTTTGACAGACTGACCTCAAAGGGCCCCCGTTAGATGGGGGCCCTTGTGGCACAACGAGTCAAAACGAGTTGATCCGTTTTTCAGATTGCCGACTCGGCGAGAGTTTCTGACTATGTATCTTTTATAAAGCCTTAGATATGGTGTGGTATTTTTCATCTCGCTATAGTTTAGTTGGTATTCAAAGAAACTGCCTCATTTCTATCAGAAATACACAATATTGAATTGTTTTTTATATTTTAATATATTCAGAAGCGCACTTTGTTGCCTATATAGCTCATTATGCGTTGAAATGTTCGCGAGCATCGTAGGAATGTACAAAACCCCTATTGTGGCGCCATCTGACGAAAGAGCGGGGAACTATACGTGACCTGAACCCCGCCCTCAGCGCGTTCGTTATTCGCATCTTTGACAGCGACTAAGAGACGCTCAAACTGTCTCTTATTTAGTTTGAACTTATCACAAATTTGTCTTTGATAGGTCGTAGATTGACTTCTGACTTTTTTTCTTTTTTAGTTAGAATAAAAAACAAGTGACGCCGACACAGACCTGCGCATTAACGCGCTCCACCGTCTTCAGAGGGTTGAGTCTATAGTACAGTAGATTCTACTGTGTACTTACACTAACAGTGCTACATATACATACCTGAGTCATAAGTGAGGCGTTTTTGTTGTTTTTTTTAGGAGAAAAAAAGTGATCTACTCACCAAACCGCTATTAGTAGGTAACCTGTATGACCCATACCGCAAACATCTGCCTCGTGACTGATAGTGTACCGGTGGTGAAGTGCTGTTGCAAGAACAATTGAGGCTCTTTATATAGCTGAGAGAGCGAATGGTCTAATCTTGTTTTCACCTTGAGCCCCACCCTATTCCAGAGAGGGTATCAAAAATCACATGTACACGTATATGGGCTTATAGCTGGTGAATAGATAAGGCGGGGCAACTGTGTATACTAACACTACAGGGGGCGTTTTAACGACAGGTGTGACGCGCCAGCCCGTGGAGGGAGCTTTTGTTTTCACCTAGAGAGTGTATACAAAGCCTACAGGGGGTGATTAACGACAGGTGTGACGCGCCAGCCGGTGGCCGGATCACCGCATCTTCTAAGCTTTGTTTTCACCTAGAGAGGGGATCGAGAGTGTATACAAAAAACAAAAAAAAACCTACAGGGGGTGTTTAACGCGGCCGGCTGCCTACATGCTATGGTCTAAGCCTGTTTTCAGCTAGAGAGGGACCTAAATCACCTAAGCCTTTTCCACCCTTAAATCGATCTGATAATTACTGTAACAGGCAGCGCAGACTGCTGTGTTATTTGTATACCTATTCCATGTGCAGTGACCGTGACGGTTTCATAACAAGTTACATAATCATCTACACCAGGTGGCTCTGGTGGTGTGGTCAGGTGACCCCCACAGGCCTGTATATAAGGTGACTGCTTCCCCATTGGAAGCCAGTCAGGTTTGGGACTGTCGTGACATGACCACCCTGTGCTCACGGGCTTAACTCTATGCTGTAGGGTTGCCCCACTGTATTATAGTGATCTGATCTGATCCCTGTATAGCTGATGGTTATACTTGTCATTATAATACTCCAGAGTTACCCTTTTTAATAAAGTCGCCGTATATTAAAGTCTAATTTACCTTGTCCGGTGTTTGATTCTCATGCGTTACACTCGTAGTACTCGACCAACTACATTGGTGCCGTGACCATTTGATCGAACCGACCGTGATAAGGTATTAAATAGGCTTATAGTGTATGGATTACCTATACGATATTGTCAGCTCGTTCAGCGGCAGGACTAAAACCCCTGCTGAGGAACGTGAGGAGGCCGTACAAAATGTTCGGTTCTTCACGGGCAAATCAAATAGGGGGGAGAGCCGGGCAGCCTTGGAGGTGCCCGGTGACGACCTCTCCCAAGGAGCAATAGGTGATCCTATTGTGGAGGCTTTTACCCGAGGTGAGGACGGAGAGCAATCTCCGGTCCCAGGACCCTTTGATATCAGCCCCAGGAGATCGTTGGACTCCCTTTCCACGAACATTTTCTGCCCCGAGGGTCAGAAAATACCGGGCAGAGAGACGCGTTCTCTCGGCCCTGCTCCCGTCGGTTCCACACCGACGGTAGCGGATCCTTCATTGGATCCAAACACGTCGGTCTATTCTGATGGTGCCACTACCACACCCGAGGGTGTGGTTAGGGGCAGACCGTCGGGGAAAACTGACGTGGCAGGAAAGGCTCCTGTAACTGTGAACTTGCCCGCCGTAGAGGAACCATCCAGCTTACCGTTGGATACAACTCTACTGGCTGACATGGGGATCGGGACAAAGAAGCCTGAACTGCAGGACCTCGAAGAGGCCCGGAGGGAACTTACTTCCATCAACCAAACTAGGAATTTATTCCTTAGGGAGGTTGATGAGAAGAAAAGGTTCCTTCTGGAACTCCAAGAGGAGATGGCCTCTCAGAAGGCTGAGGTTGATAAACTTTTGCGACAGAGGGTGTCTGGTGAATGTGAGGTGGCAAGCTTGAATACCTTGGGAAAGGATTTGAGCACGCAGCTCCAGTTAGCCAGGCGGGACCTCGAAAGCTTGAAGCAAACCAACCTTGAGCTAAAAGAGAAGTCAGAACAGGTACCACCACCAACTCCGGTGGTACCACCGGTCGTAACTACACCTAATTTGTACACATCGGTGACACCTTCTGGTGTCCCGACGATAGTACATACTACGGTCCCTAGTATGACACCTCAGATGGGGGCAAGCTACTTACAGACTCCGGTCTGTGGTGGCGCCTTTGGGGGTTTGGCAACACCTCCAGGGTACACCCACCCATCTACTGGTTCAACGATGTTGAACCAGCAGCAGACCTTGGTCTCGGTTCCAGTACCGAAGCCCAGAGCTAGACAGGGTTTAACCCCTGTCCAGCGGGCTAAGTACGACAGAAACCCGGCCATAGAGAAGCTGGGGACAGACATCGTCCCGCGGGACATCGATGATTTGGATGAACGGTATGCTCCTTTCAACTTTGGGGAGACCAAACATCCAGATGCAGCCCGTCAAAAGGCCATCGATATTCCGCCTTTCACAGGGTCGCCACCCTGGAGAAAGTACAAAGTTCGGTTCAAGGCTATTGTGGAGAGCAATCGCTGGAACAATCAGCAAGCGCTGGTTGCTCTGAAGCAAGCACTCTGCAACGGGCCAGGGGAACCAGCCCTTTTGGCATTTGAGCAAGTGAAGGTCAAGACATTGAGCTCACTTGAGGAGACTGCTGAATGGGCGATTGGGAAGATTGGTGAGCATGACCCAAGGACTCAGTTGCTCAAGCGTGTACAACGCAAGGACGAGCATCTGAGATCCTACGGATTTGCTTTACAGGAACTGATATCCGAGTGTTATCAGGGATGTAGACCTGACACACCCACTGTCATCCAGGAGTTAACCTCCAGGTTTGTCAATGGGGTCAGGGACACTGATCTCCAAGCATATCTGCGGGAAAAATGGCAGCCGGACTTGTCTCTGGCTGACCTGTTTGACCATGCAGATGTGTATGAAACCAAACAGGCTGTTTTTCCAAGTGGCGGTGTGGCGGCATCCCCATCTGTAGCCCCGAAAGGAGCTCAGGTGACGGAGGCTGCTACAAAGCCACCAAAGGAAAAACAGCCCGCCTCTAAGGAGGTGGCGGCAGTGACGTCTGAAAGGGACATGGAAAAACTGATTGAGGGTTTGTTGCGGAAGCACTTGGAAAAGAGCTCCGCGTCCACTTCTGACTCTGGAAGGAGAAAGAGAAAGAAGAAGGACACAAAACCTCAACCATGTCGACGCTGTCAGGAGATGGGTCATTGGGCTAGCGAATGCAAAGCCCCTGAACCTGTTGCTGCTAAAACCGAAAAGGAGACGGAAAACTGAATGGGGCCCATCCTTTTGGCGAGGATGGCGCCCCCACAGTTAGCCATGCCTGTAAGGGTTTAGTAGACGGTGTTAACACTTCCATGAACCAAGGCCGCGCAGAGGCAGAAGGGTCTGATCAACCTGTAAGCGTCTGGCAAGGCGGGGCTGGCAAGGACAAACGGAATCCTAAGGATTCTGTAGTCGCTGGCTTAGAGGAGTCTTGGTTAGAATCGATTGCCCAGAGCAGTGCGATTCAAGACTCCCCGAGCGACCCATGTTGGGATTACCTCCTGACAAAAGGGGTTGCTATGGATGGAGGGGACAGGCCGATGCTGACCTCTGAGTGTGTTCCTTTACGGGGACAACGTTGGTACCTGAGTCTGGTTATTTCCGGGACGCGTGGTGAATTTTTGGTCGACACGGGTGCATCTCACACCCTGGTTGATCGTAAATTCATGGCCCGTCTTTGCAACCAGCCCGATGCTCCGCTACTAGGAGTAAAGGCTCGGACAGCTACGGGAGATATTATGCAGACTTATGGCAGAACTGTAAAACCTATGTTGGTGGATGGCAAGACATACTGGATATGTCCAACCATCACCGACATCACTGATGATGGCATCCTGGGGATGGACTTTGCTGCTCTTTACGGAGTGACAATGAACACCGCAACAGGCCGACTTCAGATTAAACATCCTTATAAACAATCTGTACAGTGCGTTTTAAGGAATGGTTCTTCTGTGGCGTCAGTGGCACAGGACACAAAGCTAGCACCGGGACATGTTTCAGATGTCCTAGTCAGCTGCGTGGGAGTGCAGGCCAAACGGCCGGGAATGTTTGAACCAGAAGATCAAAAGCTCGCCGAGCTAGGTCTTGCTGGCTATCATACTTACCTGGCCAACGCTCGTTGGGGGGTGATACCAATCTGTAACTCGAGTAGTAGAGAAGTCACTCTACGAAAGGGGACACCTATTGGTAACACTACGCGAGCATATGGTGTTGATTCGCTGACTACGGATTTTGTGGACGTAGGTCTGGTTGCTGGACATCCTGCCCATGAGGATGCCCTAGCAAACTCCAGCCTACCGAAACATCTAAGATCCCTGTTGTGTGAGTCACACCTAGATACCCTGGAGAGCGAAATGGTGGCGCATGAGCTGTCAGAATTCTCTGACGCTTTTGCGCAACCAGGAGATCCTCTAGGGCGTACCGACACGGTACAACACCGGGTTGATACTGGGGACGCGCTTCCCAGTAGAATTCCCTACCGTCGGTTACCCATGGCTAAAAAAAGTGCTATGGAGGCTGAGGTAGAAAAGATGTTGGATGAAGATGTGATTCAACCTAGCGAGAGTCCATGGTCAAGTCCTGTGGTGATGGTCACCAAGAAGGATGGTTCCTGTCGATTTTGCATCGACTATAGGAAGTTGAACGGACTCACTAGGAAGAATGCATATCCTCTGCCTCGGATAGATGAATGTGTGGAATCTCTGGGTGGGGCGAAATGGTTCTGTACACTAGATTTACAATCTGGTTATTGGCAGATCGGCATGGACCCCCGGGACCGAGAAAAAACTGCGTTTTCTACCCATATGGGACTATTTGAGTTCAACGTCATGCCATTTGGGCTATGCAATGCCCCGGCAACCTTTGAGGCAATGATGGAAACCATGTTACGGGGTTTACTTTGGAAAAAGTGCCTAGTTTACTTGGACGACATCATCGTCTTCGGGGGTTCTGTGGAGGAAACTCTACAGAACCTCCAAGCTGTGCTGAAACGCATCTTATCATATGGTCTGAAATTGAAACCTTCAAAGTGCAAGCTTTTTAGGAAATCAGTTGAATACCTAGGTAGAATTGTTTCTGAACATGGCATCATGGCTGATCCTCATAAGATCGAAGTGGTACAGAACTGGCCTCGTCCGATGGACACGAAGGAGATACGCTCTTTCATCGGGTTTTGTTCATACTACAGAGATTTTATACCTGGATTCTCGAGAGTCGCAGCTCCCTTACAAGAGCTGATGATTGGAGAGAAGAAGGCTAAGGCTAAGATAGTCTGGTCTCCAGCCGCAGAACAGTCTTTCAGTGAGTTAAAGAGACTCTTCTTAGAAACACCTGTTTTGCACTACCCTGCACCTGTTGGTAAGTTCATCTTGGACACTGATGCTTCTAATACAAGTATTGGTGCTGCCTTGTCGCAGATCCAGGATGGGCGAGAAGTGCCGCTGGCATTTTCGTCCAACAGTTTAAGCAAAACACAACGTAACTACTGCACAACCAAGCGTGAACTCTTGGCAGTGGTGGTTTACACAAAAAAGTACAGACATTTCCTATATGGTGGGAATTATCTCGTACGGACGGATCATTCATCTCTGCAGTGGCTCCTTAACTTCAAGGACGCTGAGGGGATGATGGGTAGATGGTTGAACCACCTCTCTGAGTTTGGCATGACGAATGAGCATATCATACACAGGAGTGGAGTAGATCATGTGAATGCGGACAGCCTGTCCCGCTATCCTATCCGGAACTGTCACCGTGTAGACTGCCGAGACTGTGGGTCTCACAATGCAGTGATTGCGTCTGTGGGTGCGAAAGTTCCTAACTGGACGTTGAATCACTTGAAGGATGAGCAGCTTGCGGATCCGGCTATTTCGAGGGTGTACTCCTTGAAGTTGTTGGGCCTGTCCAAGCCTGTTCGCCCCGCACTTTCGCTGGAATGTAAAGAAGTTAGACAACTGTTAGCGCAGTGGGATAATCTTTTTATACGGAACAGTGTATTGTGCCGCTGGAGGGTGCAACCTGGCAGGAAGAGAACAGCTCAGTCTGTAGTGCCTTTGTCACTCAGACTACAGTTGCTCAATTACTGTCATGGCCACCGAACTTCAGCACACTTTGGCAGACAACGAACTGAGGCAAAGATTAAGAGTAGATATTACTGGCCTGGTATGACTTTGGACATACAGCGTTGGGTGAAGCAATGTCCCCAATGCTGTTTATCAAAGCCTGGACCTGGTATCGGTAAACTACCTCTAAGTCAAGAGCTATTCGGTGTTCGGTTTGCCCGGATCGCTGTTGATATCATTAGTGGTTTCAACACGACCCCCCGTGGGAATACCTGTATGATGGTGGTACAGGACTACTATACCAAGTATGTCCAAGTATATCCGTTGGTAAATCATACAGCTGTTACCTGCGCAGAAGCACTTTTCGAGAATTGGATCCTCACGTGGGGAGGTCCTTTAATGCTTCACTCCGACCAGGGTCGCGAGTTTGAATCTCGACTGTGGGCAGAACTGTGTAGTAAAATACACATCTGCAAGACGCATACGAACCCCTATCGACCCCAGTCGGACGGTATGGTGGAACGTTTCAATCGGACGTTGATCCAATGTCTCACGACAATGGTTAATGAGCACCGGGATGATTGGGATGAGCACGCTCGCTATATCTCCCATGCTTACAATGCTACCGAACATGCGTCGACGGGCTGTACGCCTAATATGCTCGTAATGGGTGAAGACATAGTCATGCCAAGTGACATGGTCTATGGCGTGCAGGGACACCAGCTCGAGCAACCCTGCACAGTAATGTTTGTTGAGTCACTTCGACAATCATTACGCGAGTCCTATGGAGTAGTGAGGGGCAACTTGGAAAAATCTGCTAGTTTGCAGAAGGTGGGCTATGACACGGGCCTTAAACTCCGCCAATTCAAGGTGGGGGATAAGGTCGTGAGATTTAGCACACCTAATTCCAAAGTCAAGACCCTGTACTCCTGGGATGGACCGCATACGGTAACTATGGTGGTTAGTGAAACTACTGTGGTGATCCGTTTGAAAAAGGGAACATTGACCAAATCACATGTGGCAAGACTCAGACCTTGGTATGGGGTGCCATATGTAGATGACGACAATGATGCCCTAGGCGCTGACACTGGTCCAGTGAAAGCGCCGACCGACCCTGTGCCACAGACGGTACCTAAGGTAAAACCAACGGTTGAACCAACGGTACCAACAGTGGCACGACGACGGGGTCGTCCGAGGAAAATACCTATTGAACCACAGCCGTGTGTTACCAAGCCCAAGCGTGGTAGGCCTCGTAAAAAAAGGCCGGCTACGCGCAAGGGGCTGACCGTAGACGCCGGTAAACATAGTAGTTCGGTACCACCGGTACCGCAACCGCTAGACTTACCGACAGAAGGTCTACGGAGGAGCGCACGTGTTCGAGAGCGAGAAAAGAATGTGTAAACGTTTTTTTCTTACCTTGTTGACGACAAATAGCTGTTGGCTTGATTATATTTCCCTGGACTATTGAGTACTGGGGCGGTGGTCTCCGTTCCCGGTACACGATCACCAAAACACAACGAGAAGCAGAGGGCTATCCGGTGTTGGTTATCCGTTGGAGGTAGAAAAGCACATGTTCGGGGCGGGTGACTGGCTTCGCCGGCTAATTCTAAGTAAGGGATTAGCTTTGATCACATATTGCTGAGAAGCATGCTGCTGTATCATATCCTCCAACGCTGGTACACTATCACCGTATTTCCCTGTGGCGCTGCCACAAAGAGTATGTGTGGGATGCGACGAATGTATCGTCAAATACCACACAGGAGGAGGTCTCACCTGGTTGTTGATGACAACCAGGGTGATGACCAGCAGTCGACTGGGGCGTCAACCCAGCCTTCTGGCCCTCCACAGCAGGAGGCTCACTCATCACCTCCACAGGTGGTTGAGGATGGTGCCTCTGTGTCCGACCACGGGGATGCTGAAGGGCTCGGGTGTTACCCTTGTAGCCTGGAGACATGCCTCGATTTGATGCTGCTTTCTCTGATCTCTTGGCCGCTGGCTTTGAGCTCTTCAGAGAAAAGTTGGCAGTCAACTCAAGTAGACTGCTTTGGTATCAAGGCACCCAAGTAGGAAGGTACTACTTCAGCAACCTCTGGTTGTTGGGAGTGGAGGCCATTCGACAGGGTGTGGTACGGACGGCTGAACGTGCCAGACTGCTTGCCGAGAGTGAGCAGAATCTGGATCAAGATCACGCCTTTGATAAGGCAACGATCACCCAGCCCGAGTCCTGACTGAGTACTTGTGACGCCAGGTTGTTTGGGAAGTTCGGGCTAAAGCTAACAGATTGGGAGAGGGCTGGTTTTCCAGACCTCAGGACAGTTTTGGGGCTGCCACCAAGGCCGCCATCATTACTGACCACCCCAATACTGTTGGCTCAGCCTCCTCGGTGCGATGCTCCCTTTGCATTTTTGGGCAGCATACGGCCTAGAGGCTGGTGGAGGGGTATCTGTGACCCCTGCTACCCCGAGTACTTCCTCGGTGGCAGCAGGTGATGGCCTCTCCTCTCAGGTGGTGACTAGTGTAGTTTGCGCTGCACCTGTCTCACCTGAGAAAAGCCCTGATAAGGTGGAAAAGCCGGCTGGTGGTGTCCCTCTAGACACCTAAAGTCGTGCCTTATCAGGCCCTCTGGGGAGCACTGTTCCGCTCCTCGGAGGTAAAACTAAACCGACATCGCTACCCGCCCCAGACCGGAGAGACGCAAACCGACAGTGGAGTCGCTACCGACTCCTGAAGGAAGCAAACCGATGGTACTACCGTGGCTACCCTAGGCCACAACCGTCGGTCATCAACGACTCTAACGCTGGCCGGGGCTACCGATCCTGTGGTCATTTGTTATTGACCTATGAACTTTTAAGGATCGCCTTCCTGTGATATAATTATATATGGAGGCATGGACCTGCCTTTTTATACTTTATTTCACAAGAGATGATATTACACTATACCAGTGTAGGACTCTATTCATCTCTACCACCATGAACTGCTAGGTACTGGAGTACCAACCCTAATAAGGATGACGATTTATCCCACCTTATTTAGGATCTGCATTTATGGATTTTATATATAAACTATTCTTCGCCAGAGGAAGTGGGAACTACTATAGTTCCATTATTTATATATAAGGACACTAACTCCACACGGATTCACACCATTGCTGAACGTAGTAGGTGATGTGTTGAGTTTCCAAAGTGGTTATTGGTGCCTTGTTTTAGTAACTGATACTAGTCAAGGACTATCAGTTGGACAGTTTCTATATCATGTGCCTACGGGACTATGGTTTTTACAAAGACTATATTGTTGATATAAACTGTTATGTGCATGTTAACTTGTATGTTCATGTATGTATGCCTGTTTTAACTATGAGTAAAAATGTTACTTGTTGCTAAATAGATATACGTGGTATATAATGTATCTAAGAGGTATTATTATTATAATTCCAACCCTACCTACATTCTAAAGGGGGGTAGTGTAACAGGCAGCGCAGACTGCTGTGTTATTTGTATACCTATTCCATGTGCAGTGACCGTGACGGTTTCATAACAAGTTACATAATCATCTACACCAGGTGGCTCTGGTGGTGTGGTCAGGTGACCCCCACAGGCCTGTATATAAGGTGACTGCTTCCCCATTGGAAGCCAGTCAGGTTTGGGACTGTCGTGACATGACCACCCTGTGCTCACGGGCTTAACTCTATGCTGTAGGGTTGCCCCACTGTATTATAGTGATCTGATCTGATCCCTGTATAGCTGATGGTTATACTTGTCATTATAATACTCCAGAGTTACCCTTTTTAATAAAGTCGCCGTATATTAAAGTCTAATTTACCTTGTCCGGTGTTTGATTCTCATGCGTTACACTCGTAGTACTCGACCAACTACATTACCATAAAGAGGAGTAATGCGTGTTACATGTATATGGGCTTATAGCTGGGTAAGAGATTAAGATGCTAGTCAACTGTGTATGCAAAAAAAAACTACAGGGGGTGTCTAAAGTCGATTGTCATGCGCCAGCGGGCGGACGGAAGTCTGCCACTCTAGCTGTGACTACAAGCGCGTGCGTGTGGTAGACAGCTTAAATCAAACACAAGTTAAGCTCCTTATAGCTTCCTACTGACTGCGGATTCGAGTGCTTGAAAGATGGTCTTTTGTTTTTTTCATCTATTTCCTCGGGGGGTCGAACAGGATTAAAGATGTAACGAACCCGCACCTACACAGGTAGACAGCTGGTCGCCTTCCTAGTGAGAGTTTTCCTCTTGAGTTAAGAAGCTTATCTCGGAGCCTAGTACATAAGCGAGAGTGAAACATGAGTCCCACACACTTCTTCTACCACCTTCAGCATGGCGTCATCAGGAATCACTCTACGTTCTACCGAATGTGAGCAATCCCAACACTACTACAGAGCCGCGACAACACCACACGAGGAGACGTCCATGTTTACTGATGAGTTAACAAGTAGCAAGGTGGAGGTTGGTTTTTATCAAGATTCGTACGGGTGGCTGGAAAGTGTGATGGCTACTTCTGCAGCTATTGCTGCTGCTCGTGCAAAACGTGAAGCTCGTATCGCTGTTCGTGCTACACATGCTGCATACGAAGTTGCCAATGCTGCTAACAACGCTGCTGTTACTCTCGCCGCTGCTGCTCGTGCTGCTAATGTTTTTGCTACTGTTTCCGCTCTTGCTACCGATGCTGCTGCTACTGATGCTGCAACGTCTGCTAAAAGTGTCGCTGTTGCGGCTGCTGCTAGGGCTAATGCTATAAATGCTTGTACAGCTGCTAAAAAAATAGCCTGTTTTGCTTATGCTAGTCGCAGTGTCGCTGTTACGGCTATGGCTGATGCACATGATGCTAAGTTACGGGCTTTTGCTTTTGCTGAAGATGCTGTTGATGCTGAAGATGTTGCTGCTGCTGCTGCTACTGCTGCTGAAGATGCTACTGCTGCTGCGGCTGCTGCTGCTGAAGATGCTGCTGCTGCTGCGGCTGCTGCTCTAGACACCTATGACGCTGCTGCTCTAGACACCTATGACGCTGCTGCTGCTGCTGAAGATGCTGCTGCCGCTGCTGCTACTGCTGCTGCTGAAGATGCTGCTGCCGCTGCTCTAGACACCTATGACGCGGCTGCTGCTGCTTTTGCTGAAGATGCTGTTGATGCTGCTACTGCTGCTGCCGCTGCTGCTGCTGAAGATGCTACTGCTGCTACTGCTGCTGCCGCTGCTGCTACTGCTGCTGCTGAAGATGCTGCTGCCGCTGCTCTAGACACCTATGACGCTGCTGCTACTGCAGCTGCTGCTCTAGACACCTATGACGCTGCTGCTGCTGCTGAAGATGCTGCTGCTGCTGCACTAGTCATCTATGACGTGGCTGCTGCTCTAGACACTTATGACGCGGCTGCTGCTGCTGCTGCTGCTGAAGATGCTGCTGCTGCTGCTGCTCTAGACACCTATGACTGAAAACTTAGTAAGCGTTATTTACAAACACTACTGCTACCTATGACTAAACTTAGTAGGTGTTATTTACAAACAAGAGAGCCACGTGGTGTTGTTTACAAACAAAGAGAGCCACGTGGTGTTGTTTACAAACAAAGATAGCCACGTGATGTTGTTGTGGCCTATCATGCCAATGAAGGGGTCACGTGATCAAGGGGGCGCGGCCTATTATGCAAATGAGGGGGTCACGTGACCAAATGGCGACCTCTGATTGGCTGGTGATCAAAGGGGCGTAGTCTACTATGCAAATGAGGGGGTCACGTGATCAAGGGGGCGTGGCCTATTATGCAAATGAGGGGGTCACGTGACCAAATGGCGGCCCCTGATTGGCTGGTGATCAAGGGGGCGTGGCCTATTACGTAATTATGCAAATGAGGGGGCGTGGCCTATTACGTAATTATGCAAATGAGGGGGTCACGTGACCAAATGGAGGCCTCTGATTGGCTGCAGGTCGATTGAGTAATAAACAGTAGTTAACTATAGTCCCGTTCCGATACATACTATACTACTAACCTTCATAAGAAGGAAAGGGCTCCCCGAGAAGATCCACCACACACCTAACTTGCGTGGGTGGAGGGGAGCCTTTCTTGACCTGAGTGAAACAGGAATATGGTATATCTACTTGTGTCTAAACATACTTTGGAAATTTTGATACCATGTGGGAGTGCCCCCCACAGCACAAATACGATTAATATTTCGATGTAACTGTCCACATAAACTCAGGAATAAAGATTAATGTTTCAAAAAAAATGGCAGGCCTAGCATCGACTATAGTCAATACCATTTACATAGGAATACTATAGGAATTGAAATAAGGCCCGTCCTTCTGGGAACTAATGGTTCTCAGAGGTCGCCCCCATGGCAAGCTAAGTATTTTTTTGTTAGGATCTAAAGGGTTAAGGGCCCCAGCGCTTATAAATTGGAAGCTCCCGTACCCCCAGTGCTTACATGAGGCGAGCACTTTTTTGAAGACTGGCAAAACGTTGGGTGATTCTGAGTGTCAAAAGTAATGAGAAATTTGCTGGGAGTCTGAGGAAAATTTTTGAAAATTTTGAAAATATGGACGTAATTCTGTAGAATATAACACAGGCTGTTACCAAAATTTACGACATTTCAACGTACTAGATTCGCGACATTTTAAGGACTAGGCCCTACCCCTAAAAAAAAGGCCCCCCCCTAAGAATAGGGTTAAAAAAAAGGGGCCCCCCCTTTGAATACCCCCAAAAAAAAATTGCCCCCTCCTTCAAATGCTCACCCCCACCCCGGCCATAAATAATGAACCCTCCCTAAGGCGTCGCAATGTTTTTGCCCCCCCCCCTTTGAACCATAGCATAGGGCTCTTTTGCTAAAAAGGGGCCTATTTTTTTTACGTTCCCGTCCTCGAGAGGGGTCAGAATTTTTTTTACACGGATGTGTTCACACACACACAACTATTTGATGGTCTAATAAATGAACACTCCCGTACACGTCCTTAGATTGGGCCTATATTTAATACTGGCGAATTTCGAACCTCCCTTTCTTTGAAATTGAAGTAGGGAAATACATGTACATGTAGTAGGTAATGGTTGGTGGCACCTGTTATCCGACTTTCCCCGTCCGACCCCTCAAAATTAATGTAGCCCCCCGCCCCATTTGGGAAATTGTAAGACACAGGCTAATGAGCTTTTCCACTGCAAACGGGTGACACAAAATTCCCACCCAATCATTCCCTAAGCCTAGCTCACCTCGAATATAGGTGTAAAGATGTTAATTCATCACATTTTCAACTTATTTTCTTAACAGGATCAACAATCAAGATGTCAAAGAAAATAGTATTCGTGACTGGAAATGCAAACAAATTGAAAGAGGTTATAAAGATATTGGGGACAAGCTTCCCATTTGAGGTAGGTTTTCTAAGTCATAATGCGGTTGATTTTTCCCATACCATTTTCGAAGTTTGGGTAAATTCAGGTTCCATCTGACGATGGGGCACCATATGTTGAATTTTCCCGGCGTTTGGAAAAAAAAAACTTTCACGTTTTCTAAGTCATAATCTTCATCACCTGACACATATTTAGGCCACACTTTTTTTATTCAGGTTACGGGCCCACCACACATAAAAATAAAAAATTGTGAATCTCCATTTAAATTGATACATGTCAGTTTTTACATGTAAATCGGACCATTATTAAAGATTTAGGTGGTAAAACGTGAAAGAGAACATTTTATTTTTTCTTATTTCTTTTTATTTCATCCTCCGTACTTGAGAACATTTTCATGGTGTCCGTAACCCAAAGAATAAAAAAAAAGTGGCCTTAGAGAAGCATGTGGTTTATGGCTGCTAAATAAATAACGTTGGATTATCTTTTGGAGCGTATACCTTTGTCGCTATATATTCATAATATTGTTGTTACATTAAACCAGTACAGGTTAGTCCCTAATAATTGACCTCACAGGCTTACTGTTTTCTCCAGTTCACATTAAAACTCTTTCTATAAATATTCATCTCTGTATCACAAAATTGTTCCACCAGTGTTGCCGAAAACTTTTCATGCACACAGGCCTGTGTCGCGACGTCTTACACAGGCCATTTACCTTGTACACAGGCCATATCACTCTACATTGAAGTCTTATACATCAGTATGTCGCAATATACATGTAAATACTTTTCAATGCTTTACAAAATTGAATAAAATGTGTAAATTGATTGAATAATGTTTACATGGCCATAGCTCTGCTTCTGATTGGAGTATCTGAAAAATTCTTTCACTTTTGGATAGCTGAGCTCATGGCCGGCCATTGTGGCTGATGTCTGATGGCCTCACATCGGCCATTACGATTCTACATCGGCATAAGCCGATGTGCCGATGACATTTCGGCAACACTGATTCCACTATGTAAATACCGAATAAAATATATTTGGTGTCAATTTATTATAGTACACACATACTAAGTTTATTGACTCAGGGTGTACCCCTGAGTCTAGGTAGACAACCTAAAACGTTGGTTCCCAATTTCAAGTTCAATCTATCATATATCAGAAAGTATCTATTTCAATGATATAATTTTTGGTTCCACTGTTGCTTTAAGATCTAATCTATCTCATCCAATTGAGTGCGCACACAATTGTGCATTTCTTCCATGAATAAAAGGTGCTCAAAACTTTTGCATTTTCTTGAATCAACAAACCACAGAACATGCCCTCCCATTGAATCCTATGCTGAAGCCGTGTGCACCATTCTAGACAACCCTGCACCGTGCTATGTTTTGGATTCAATAAAAGTTCTATATACCAATGTGTGCTTGTCTTGCTATACGGGACTAGCACATCCTGGTACCTGAGGTAGTCGGGGGCTAAACTCCATCTCATCAGGCTAATCCCCTCTCCTCACACCTTGAACAAAGGAGCTGATAAGAAATTCTCCCATGATGCACTGCTCTGGAGTCGGGGGCCTAACCACAATGCATTGCTCTGAGCCAAGATGGCGGCCCCCGTAGCCTAATGCGCTAGTCCCGTATAGGCTTAGTGCACAAGAAAGTGTTTTAGACTAGACAACCCGTGTGTGCACTGTCATTGCTCGTTGACCCAGGGCACCCTGGTTCTTAGGGAGACGATTTCTGCCGAAATGGAGTGGGTTTGTTCTACAACTTCAACCAGCCTGATTTTGCTTTCTGTTTGATGTTGAATGAATACAACTGCATCGCAGTATACTTTGAAGAGTATAGGCATTTTAACGTCCAAGCATACACCATACTAAAGTCCGAGCATGCACCGTCCTAACATCCGAGCATACACTATACTAATGTTCGAATATAGACCAATACTAACGTCCGAGTATGGCTTATACTTGGACGTTAGCATGACATGTGCTCGGACTTTAGGAGATGTTGCCCATGTTGCCACTTGGGACGTTGGCAATGATTCCACATGTTGTTGGGAGGTGGGGGAATGTTGACCATGTTGCCACTTAGGATGATCATTATGGTCTGTCACCATCATGGTTCATGGTCATCATGGTTCATGGTCATCATGGTTCATGGTCATCATGGTTCACGGTCATCATGGTTCAGTCATCATGGTTCATGGTCATCATAGTTCACGGTTATCATGGATCATGGTTCACGGCCATCATGGTTCACGCCAACATGGTTCATGGTCATCAGGGTTCATGGTCATCATGGTTCAGGGCCATCATGGTTCACAGCCATCATGGTTCATGGCCATCATGGTTCACGGCCATCATGGCTCATGATTATCATGGTTCAGGGCCATCATGGTTCATGGCCATCATGGTTCATGGCCATCATGATTCAGGGCCATCATGGTTCAAGGTCATCATGGTTCACGGCCATCATGGTTCATGGTCATCATGGTTCATGGGCATCATGGTTCATGGCCACCATGGTTCATGGCCATTATGGTTCATGGCCACCATGGTTCATGGCCATTATGGTTCATGGCCACCATGGTTCATGGTTCACGGCCATCATGGTTCACGGCCATCATGGTTCATGGCCATCATGGTTCACGGCCATCATGGCTCACGGCCATCATGGTTCACAGCCATCATGGCTCATTATTAGACGGTGCCATTGGTCTTTATAGTGTTGTATCTTTATAGAGAATGGCACCTTCTTTACTAGTCACTGAGGTCTGATCCTGGATCTAGGTGGTTTGGTCATCTAAGTGGTCAAAGTGCACATTGATACAAACTCATTTTTATATTTTCAGTGTCATCATTGTGTACACAACATGTATATCTATCTGGACATGTTTTCAAAAGTTCACATTTCAATTAAGTTTTTGGTGATATTCAGTGTTTTGTGGTAAAAAATGGGGTAATTCTGTGTTATAGCACTGAATTGAATGGGGAGCTTTTTCTGCACTAACACTTTAGGGAATTGCATTTTATACATACTTTGCAAACAGATATCATCTATTTGTTCAGACATCATGTAGATGAGATTCACCGGAAGTACATGGGTTGAACATTAAATTCATATTTTAATTATTTTCATCCTTAGATCACCATTTCTTTGGGCCTAGTTTGTTTGTGCAAAGTCAGGTTTGATGAGCCGGAACGACCAGTTGGCAAGTCTGGTAAGCGGGCGGTCAAGTGGGCGGATAAGTAGGTGGGTTGCATAACTGACCTTTACTGGTGAATTGTTTTTGGACCAGTACGTTACAGTACAAGGTCAAGGTCAAGGTCAAGACGGTGTGGTGTTGTGCGACCCCCCCCCCCCCCACACACACACACTGGTCAGCCTAGACTCGGCCCAAGTTAGTGACCCCCATCGGTAGGCCTACAGCCGTGTAGGAAAGTATGCCTGCTGCATCCCCCCTCCCCTGCTACAATGGGTGAGTGTGTGTTTGTTGGGGGGGGGGGGGCGAGGTGATGAGGTGCGAGGGTACAGCATTGACACTGCCCACCTGTGTGAGGCACTTACCCCCGGGACTTAGGGAGTGATCATTTTTTAACAACAGCGGGGGGTGGTGGGTTTCCGCGCGGAGCGTGCGAAATTTTTTACACCCCCCCCCCCCCGGTCAAGGGGTCAACATTTTTTACCCCCCCCCCCCCTAAGGGTCGAAAATCGGCTCGCGCGCGGGCCCTTTGAAGCATAGTAATGCGCGGGCTTTTTGGCTCAAAACAGGTTAAATTTTTTTGCCCCTTCCCCCAAGAGGGGTCCAAATTTTTTTGCCCCCCCCCCCCCGTCAAGGGGTCAAAAATGTTTTGCCCCCCCCCAACCCACCACCCCCCCCCCTGTTGAGAATAAATGATCACTCCCTTACCCCCTAGGTGTCCAGAAACGGGAATGGTCAGCGAGGTCAGTAAATGAGGTGGGTGAGGGTTACGAGGGGGGGGGGAGTAGTGTGTGTGTGTTCTGGGAGGGAGGGGTAGGACATACATGTAGGTGGGTGGGTGGGTGCTTGCGTGCGTGTGGGGGGCATACATGTAGGTGTGTGTGTGTGTGTGTGAGTGTGTGTGCATTATGTAATAGATAGACTATGGTTATGAAAAGGTATATAGAATTAACCACTGCTTGCTGGTGGGGCCAGACGAGGGCGAATCCCAAGTCGCCCTACCAGTAAGCTGATGTTATTTTCACGCAGCTGCCATCAGGAGATCTTTAGCTACATGTCAGTTTTAACGGTTTTTCAATCGGACAATTATTAAGGCTTTTACAGCCCAATATTATTGTTCAAATATTTTTCCCCCCAGCCCCAAATTTTTATCTATGCTCTATACTGTTGTTTAGAGACTCTACCCGGGTCTCTACTGCAGTACAATATAGAGTATCAGACATCATCGGAAAGCGATTTTTTGTGCAAAATATTCGCGCACATAATATTTTCGCGCAAATACCTCTGTGCGCGAAATGCACGAAAGTATGTACTAAGGGAAAATTAATACGTTTACAGTACCCAAGGTGCGAAGTCCTTTGTCTTACCCTTCCGCTGTGGTTTAAAGTAGTATCATGTCTGCTAGGGAAACCCTGCTAGGTATGAGGAGGGAGGTAGTTAAAGTACACGATTAACTTATAAAATGCAATGGCACCGTCTCCAAGTATACAGAATTGTTACTATAAAAATGATATAAAATGAAATGCTATCATATTTATCTTTGTTCACTGCCATCATGGTTCACTGCCATCATGGTTCATGGCTATCATGGTCATCATGGTTCATGGTCATCATGGTTCACGGTCATCATGGTTCACGGCCATAATGGTTCACGGCCATCATGGTTCACGGTCTTCATGGTTCATTGGCATCATGGTTCATGGCCATCATGGTTCATAGCCATCATGGTTCACGGCCATCATGGTTCACGGCATCATGGTTCATGGCCATCATGGTTCACGGCCATCATGGTTCATGGCCATCATGGTTCACGGCCATAATGGTTCACGGCCATCATGGTTCATGGCCCCCATGGTTCATGGTTCACGGCCAACATGGTTCATGGCCATCATGGTTGATGGCCATCATGGTTCACGGCCATCATGGTTCAGGGCCATCATGGTTCACGGCCATCATGGTTCACGGCCAACATGGTTCATGGCCATCATGGCTCATGATTATCATGGTTCTCGGTCATTATGGTTCACTGCCATCATGGTCCACTTCCATCATGGTCCACCATCATCAGGGTCATTATGGTTCACAGTTATGGTTTACTGCCGTGGATCATGATTCATGGTCAGCATGGTTCATGGTTATAATGGTCCACGGCCACCATCAAATACTAACTGCCATCATGTTCCACTGCCATCATGGTCATCATGATCCACCACCATCATGGTTCATGGTCATCATTGTCCACTGTCACCCTGCTCCACTGTCATCATGGTCATCATGGGAACTGCCATCATAGTCCATCATCATGGTCCATCATGATCCATATGTTCCATTTGTTACAAATGTTCCAAATGATCCATATGATATGTATCAAACTGCCCTGGGTCACCAGTGGGAGTATCCTGTATCTGAGTAGTTGATCCAATGTCGGGGGGGGGTTTAGGGGGCTTGATCATCAGGCTCGATTAGGCCAAATGAAAAAAAAAGTTTTGTTTCAGGTAACATGGGGTGAAACTCTAGGGTCGGTAGGTCGGAAAAAAATTATTTTTTTTGCTTTTTTTTTTTTTTACATTACCCTAAAATTGACCCAAAAAAGAATGAAAATGGGAAGATTTTTTTCAAAAGTTTTGAAAAACTAAAATTTATCCCCAAAAAAGTGTAAAAATATAAAAATTTCTTCACAATTGCATAAAAAAAACGTAGGGTCGGCCCTGTTTACATAGGGTCGGTCGGGTGACCTGAAACAAACCTTTTTTTTTTTTTTGGCCTTAGGATTGATTATCAGGCTCGTTTTTCAGACTCACTTTACATACTTCATTGAAAATTGATTGAATTGGGTGCATCGCCCTGGAATATACATGTAATAGTGCGCGTGCGGTCAAGTCATAATTGTCATCCATTTTGTGATTGGGGATTGGGTAAAGACATAAAGTAGACTGACACCCTGAGTCTCCTGTGATGTAAATCACACGCCTATTGATTGTACATGGTACCTCATGAAACAAGGTGGGTGTCAACTAACTCTAGTCTATATAATGTGCCACACCTAGGTTGTGAGTGAGAAGATCGACCTGCCCGAGTACCAGGGTGAGCCTAGTGAGATCGCTATCGCTAAGTGTAAGGAGGCGGCGCGCCATGTGAAGGGACCCGTCATGACCGAGGACACGTCTCTGTGCTTTAACGCCCTCGGTGGCATGCCCGGGCCGTACATCAAGTGGTTCCTGGACAAGATTAAACCAGAAGGTTTGTCTTTCACTCCTTAAATAAATGTTGAATGTTATTCAAGCGAATCTTTAACATGTACATATGTAAACCAGTCTTGAAAAAGACTTTGTTTCAAATTGATTTCACTATTATAGCGTATCTTATACATGTACATGTAGTAGGTTTATACAAGTAAATAAATATGCCATCATGAAACTGTAGAAAAAACTACCGTAAATTCTCGCGTATAAGCCTAACTCGCGTATAAGCCACACCCCTAGCTTTGACAAATTATATAAGCTGCAGAGGGGGTCTGAATATTGCGATTTTGGTACTGTAGTATACCAATAAAAACTCTCGTATAAGCCGCACCCTATATAGGCATGTTTGGTATCAAAAGAAAGCTGAGTCTGACTCGCGTACAAGCCGCGGCTTCTACGCGAGAATTTACGGTAGCCGTTCTATTTTAAGTCTGTAGTTTAGGGTTCCAGCTTTAGTTATATCATCTAACCTGTATATTACCTGATCTGTTCTAGGTCTGCATCAGATGCTTCATGGTTTTGAAGACAAAACAGCATACGCCCTCTGTACATTCGCCTATTCCACGGGAAATCCTGAAGACGAGGTCTTGGTGTTTGAAGGCAAAACTCCAGGAAAGATAGTCGAGCCGCGTGGCCCTCGCACCTTTGGCTGGGATCCCTGTTTCCTCCCAGATGGCTTCGATAAGACATATGCAGAACTAGACGCAGACATAAAGAACACTATATCTCACCGGTACCGTGCTCTGGACGCTCTACGCAACCACTTCACACCAGAAGGTGGGGAGTCGCCAGCCAAGAAAATTAAAGTGGACGATGCTGAAAAAACTGAAGATAAGGAAAACTAATTGCAGTACTAATTGAATGAGCTGTAGACGTGAGGTGTTATACACAAATATTCATGTTAAGGGGCTTATGCGAGATTCTTGAAAAGTCAAAGACTATGTACTGCTGGTGCGGTACTTAAGTTTAAATTGAAATCTCAGGTATTCACTTTTGTTCTATGCAGCCTGAACACTTACATTTTACTCTCAAATGCAGCAAAAAAAGTATATCTCCTTTGAACAAAATACCAATATTATCATTTTCTTTTGAAGATATACCGAACATTATAAGACTAGATCTCATGTTAAGTTATGCATGTTAGTGTGGACGTTAGTGAAAGATTCTCATGATCCAGCTTTCTGATGCTGCTAGTCGGATTAATGCCAGCCAAAATATAGAGTTAGGTTTATATAGAAGGTAATGCAGCCACTCATGATGTAAACGTGTAATGTTTTGTATGGATATTGAATGCAGGGAGAGTTAACCGGTGAATGTAAACATTTTAATTCTTATCCACGTCTCTGGATTTGGGCGTTATTCTATGACGGCAAGGGCAGCGAGACTTTAGACAAAGCACAATATGAAACGCCATCATTTATACGAAAGTGTAGCATTTATTTCATATGTACAAGCAATAACGATGAACAATGTTTATATACATTTATGTTCCTAATGACATTTTGATGCATAAAGATGTCTCATTCCTGATACAGTTATCAATGCTACTGATGTTGACTTTTTTTATACATGCTGTTCATGTATTTGATCAAATGAATGTGATGTTGATGTCACAGAATGAAACTAAAAATCATGACTTCATACTTTCCATTTGCGAGTTACCGTATAGGCCTATATATAAATCGAGAATTCACAACCATTGAATATGAACGGCTTTGATAACGATTAAACTTAGACATGAAATATGGCATATGTGCAAATGGTATTAACCATTTAGGGATAGCATAGTGATTTAATGTCCTTTTGGTGATACGATGCATGGATGTAGCACTGGTGAGTTACAAACCTGCGCTGCGTTGCTACATCATGCTGACAAATAAACATGAAGCTGCAAGGCGTTATACTACCCTTATAGAGATAATACACCTTCGTCCAAGCTGCTACCCTTTTAACCCGTGAGCGAAGTTTGATAAAAACAACAACCTTAATGCTAAAATTGATTTCAATGGAGTTGTAATGACTAGGGATTTTAATCATGGAATTCTATTTTTGATCTCAGAAAGTTTAATATAGAGCATTAGGCTTAAACATATCTCTTCATAGTACACGTGTCCACTACTATACACAAGACAGTTAAACCACATGGTAATGATAAATCCTCATTATTCACAATTAACGATTACCTGCAACAGCCCATAGGTTACATAGTAACATAGCAGATGTATTAGCCGCGTCCCATGCTATGCCGAAACATGTATTGGAACTATTCCTCAGGAGATATTCACCAATTCATTCGCATACTGTTTGAATGCACAACTATGATTATTCTATTGAGAAAAGAAAGACAATAACTATTGTGGCATAAAGACATTGTATATTACCCCAGAAATATAAATGTAACAGAAGATAGGTAGGTTTTAGGCAATAGAGTGAGAGATACTATGTATGGCGACATTCTTACTTTACTCTTGCCTTTTCTCTTAAACTGTCATGCTAACAAACAACGGGACATAATGACAATTTATTCAATATTATCCAAAGAAATGCCAAGTACATCTTGGTCTAAAATCCCAACTGATACAGCTAGCCCAGGAGTAATTCTAATAATAGGAGTATATTGTGTCGCATCTACACCCACTAACAGTCAACGAGATGAGATCTACTATAGGAGCAAGTCCCCAGTCAGAGACAAATAGACAAATAAACAGTGGTTCACGAATGATGTCGCATCAGAACAGAAGACAATGGTGTAGCTTGGCCATAATTATCATGACAAAAAAAAAAGCGTTCACATTTTCCGCGTTGAACCGTAGGGAGTCATTCCCTTCTGTGAGGCTACATTGTTTGTGCCGTACTGTAGACCGATGATCTTCTTGCCCTCTACGAGTTGCTCTTCTGTGAAATGGCGGATGTTCTGGTCGGCAATTTTCACACCGAGAACAGGACCGTCAAACCCATTCTTTTGTGCCTGCGGGATAAAAGAAAAGATATAGGATGTGGAAATCAGACAAAGATATTATTGTTAAAAGATCCCATCATAAAGGTAACACTTGTTGGCTCTGAGTTAACAAGTTGGGCATATCTATACGTAGACAATGTTCTTCTGTTCCTTTCAAGTTTAAAATCTAATAAACTACCTAGATTTATAAGGAGTGTATGGTATATAACACTCGATTAAATCCTACGAGTTCACATTAAAATACTTACTAATGATCCAAGGCTGTATAAGCAGTTTATTACCTGTCAATTAAGAGAAACACTTTAGCTTCGTAATCAATTGCATCGGATAAATGTGTGTTGCATTTAATCAGTTAATCGAAGCAGCATAACGGTAGTTTAAGTTAGATACCATATTCGATGTAGTTGGCGTTTAACCCCTAACTACTACAGACGTGTTAATGATGATTTTCTAAGGGCACAGTGCGCTAATTACGTCAAATAGGGTAAATTTGCGGTAAAGTTGCACAAAGTCTTTAAAGTCCATTCAAGTTTCATGAAGTCCATTTAAGTATTTAAAGTGCTTGCTAAATCCATTCAAGTTGAATGGGAAGTACCCCCGTACTTACAGAGTACATGGCCTTAGCCTCATAGAGGTCCTGCGTCTGGAAGACGTCCATCTCCTTCATGCCGTACTGCCGACACGCCCGCAGAAACTGCTCTATATTCTCCATCTGTAAGGAAGTAGCCAAACCTAATAGGGGCTTTTCACTTTAGAGGGCGTGAACTGATAAAACAGAAGGAAAATCAACCCAAATACGCCAGGAGTAGCATTGCCATGATTCACGCTAGGCCAACAGTAACACCTGAATTTCCAATAAAGGAATAATTCCTCAATAGAAAATTACATGAGACCAGATTTAACGATTTCATGGAGCAGCAATATCTGATTCATGGAAGCTTATTTCTTAGGACTGTGATGAAGCTTACCTGTTTGAACGCTAACTTGTTTGTGTGGACCTTTTTGACTGCCCCCGGCTGTAGCGTGTTTATAACACTGGAAAGAAACCATTCACATGATCAAAACAATTGAACGTGTTATTAACATCACAAATAACCCAGTATAGGTCATCAACCTAAACCATTGAATTTTAATTTTGGGGTTCTGCATGATTATAAGTGGAAAAGTATTTTTGGGGAGTTTTGAACGGGCCGGAGTGTTACAGAGCACAGACAAAAGAATGCACTATCGTTAATACCTTATGTCTTTGTACTGAGAGAGGTTTCAGAGAGTGTCAGAGAGGAATTTCTTAGAGAAGTTTCAGAGAGTTTCGAAGAATTCCAGAGAGTTTAAAGAGTGCCTTGGATGTCGGAGCACTACTGAGAGTTTTAGAGAGGGGATTTCGGGAGTATCTGATTATATAGAGTTTCAAAAGTTTCGAAGTATTTTGGAGAGGGTTGCAGTGTTTCATAGTGTTACAGAGAGTTTCAGAGATTTTGAGAGTTCCATGATTTCAAAGAGGAGATACAGAGAGGAGAGTTATGAAAAGGAGTATGCGATTGGAGAGTTTTGGAGTAGAGTTTCAACAGTGACAGAAAGTTTTGAAAAATGTGGACACAAGAGAGTGACAGTTTTCTGTAGAGTAACAGAGTTTCGGAGGGTTCCAGAGAGGAGTTTGGGAGAGAGGGGTCGGAAAGGAGCTTCAGAAAGGAGTCTCAGATAGTTTAAACAGTGTCAAAGAGTTTCAGAGTGTTTCAGAAAGTATCAGTTTCCGAGAGTTTTAGGCATTCAATGGAGCGTCAGAGTGTTTTTTGTAAAGTAACATATTTTTAAGGGTTCCAGAGAGATCTTTCAGAGAGAGGAGTTACTGACAGGAGTGCCAGACAGTTTTGGAGAGTTTCAACATTGTCAGAAGTTTTGAAACGTGTAAGAGAGAATGAAAGTTTTTTGTAGAGTTTTAAAGAGTTTCCGAAGAGTCCCAGAGAAGAGTTTTGAAGAGAGGGGTTGGAAAGGAGTTTTAGAGAGGAGTTAATGAGAGGAGTGTCAGAGAGTTTCAAGGGTGTCAAAGAGTATGGGGTAGGCCTCTATCAGAGGTTTTGTACGGCTTTAGAGTGTTTTGTGGAGTAAGGGAGAGTTCTAAAGCTTCGGAGGGTTCCGACTTAAGCTTCAGATAGGCGTTTCAAAGAGTTTTGACTTAAGAGTTTTTAAGTTTTGAAAGTTTTTGAATTCTGAGAGAGGGGTTGAGTCAGGAGACAAATGAGGTGGCCTACTTGCAGAGTGCTTGTCCGTTGCGGAGGGCGTCCCTCACCCCTAGCTGGTCTGACACGGAGCTACTCGCCGGGTCGAGCTCCTCCCCGAGGATCTCCTCTATCCACAGTAAGGCTGCACGGGCCCGCTCCAGGTCAAACTTAGCACGGGTCTGCAAGGGAGTATATTGCTCAAAATGAATGCCCTTTGTCGTCGTTGTTCATGAATGCAGCCTTGGCAAATTACTCTCACCAGGGCTGCATTTAGGGAGTGATCATTTTTTAACAACAGGGGGGTGGGTGGTGGGTTTGGGGGGGGGGGGACATTTGGACCCCTTGACCGGGGCATGATGCACAAATGTGCATAGTCCTGTAACTTGTGTTATTTGCTGCCTATTCTCATGTGTTGTATCAGAGACGTATATCTTTTACATACAGTGGGGGTTTTCCATACGAACATGTCCTCTATCACAGTACAGTTCAGCAAATGCCACATGGAATGCAGTCTGCATCTGTCATTCTTTGGCCACTCCTATCAGGGGTCAGCAAGTATGACTGCTAAACTACTTCTGTGCCATACAAGGTCTGTGGCAGAGGGATCTCACTTTAGTGTTTCCTGATTGGTACCTGTGAGTGGGAGAATGTACACCATGCACAAGCTGAGCAGTCAGTACAGAAAGGTCCATGATTGGCTACTGACTCCAGGCCCGTATCCAGACCTTTAGATGGGGGGGGGGGGGGGTGACCTGGCTCCAAAAGTGGACCTTTTACCATCCCGGAAAATTTGAAATAACTAGACTTCCAATGGTGGATTCTGATGCATTTTGGCATCTAATATTCCACAGCTAAGGTGTGTAATTTTCACCTACCATACTGATTGACCAGGGGTGGATCCGGGAATTTCTAGAGGGGGGGGGGGGGGGGGCAATTGATGTGTTCTCATTTATACCATATTGCCCATTAATTTCCTTGAACATCCCTCCCCTACATATGGGCCTCTCAAATACTCCTTCTCAGGATAGGGTAGATTCACCACTTTCGGACGTTCGTTTCCAGCAATAATGTGACCCATTTTCCTTTTGAGATAAGTATGTCTCTAGATCAGCCTATGCTGTCATAAAGGTACCTACGGAAAGGGGAGATTCTCCGCTTCATGAATTACTCATACTTATTGTTGATCTAATGAATTATTAAGGGAGAAAATGTCATTATATATTGGAATTTCAGAAGGAGGAATTTCACCTGAAGTCGGACACATGATTAGGATATTCACCTGAAGTCGGACACTTTCCCTTTTAGCTGTTTTGATAAAGAAATGTGAAGGAAACTATTTTCTTTGAATGGTAGAAATGTTTATGATGATGTGGAAATGGGGTTTATTACATAGAATTCTGGGGTTGTATGCGTAAAATACCTTTACATGGGTGTTGAGTATTGCCCTTGGTGGATCGAAATGTATAGGTTCTACATGAGTGCTTTTAAGGTGGATCGCTACCCTTGGATTTCTCCAAATTCTTAAATCTATCAGAATGGGCTAATATTGCATAGCCAGATACATATATACATTACCTAAGCTGTGTTAGAAATTTAGATCATTTTAAGCAAAATTGTGCATTTTGTAATACTTTGAATATAAGATATATAGGTAATTGATAATATTTCCTTTTTTTAAACATGAGCTAGTACATTGCAGGTATTTACTATCTAGAACACCATAGATGCTATGATATTACTCAAAATAACCAAGGGTATAAATCATGACCATTTTATACACTGATTTTGCCATTTTACCCATCATGCAATGCCATATATATTTAATTTAGTCATTTTTTAGCCTTATTTTTTATTTTCAAAGGTCCAAAACCCTAAAAATATGCCCGGGACCCCCTATCAAAATTACTTTTATATGAAAGCAAATGATCTGAAGTATATCCTGTGTGAGTTAAAAGAAATTCTGTTAATACTGAACACTATTTTTAGCCAATAAGGCTACAAATAATGACGATTTCCTTGTACTCTTTCCTGAAACTTCATATTTTTACCCAGAATGCCATGGAGTAAAACTGTAAAATTATTTTTCCAGTAAAGGGGACCATATAGGCATTTCACATGTGATGTTTTACATTTCTGTGCATAATGGTTGATATGAAAAAAAATCATGGAAGTTTTCACATTTTTTTCTCATTTTCAGAAAAAATATAAATACTTTATTTTTTCAAAATTCTATATTTCAAAAAGTAGTTCGGGACCCCCTATTTTTCTTTGCATTTTCCGATTTTATATAATTTAAACTGCCTGTAAAAAAAATTTGGCGAGATTCTGTTAACTTTCAGCGACTTTGACCCAAGGGTAGCGACCCACCTTAATAGTGATTATACAATAATTATACTGTGACAGGACTTCCATGAAATACTATTGTGAATAGCATTAACATTATAAAGTACCTATTTCATCAGAGTTACTATCACTGCGTTTTGTAATAATAGATGAATCGTATGATATAGTGAATAAGAACAATTCACTATGGCAGTCTATGTTGAACTCATCATGCAAGGCAAATGTCATATTTCTGCATTCTCCTGCATCCTAGGATGTCCCTATGTATCATATATCATATTTTTCTTTATTTCATAATAGGATTCACATTAAAATCGATCAATACCTAGGGACATACTTGGAAATTAGTGTCCGACTTTAGGTGAAAGTAGTGTCCGACTTTAGGTGAAATTACATGGTAAATTTCAAGTAGCTATAAATGATAATCAACTGACATAAAATCATTATTTTCTTGACAGTTCACTTGAGAAAATGTAGGGGTTTCATCCAATATCTCCATAATGATATATCTGTAAGCATAATACTCCAATTAGGGGAATTAGTAAAACTATTTTCACACTAGGTTTGTTAATTGTAGCATGAAAATTATAAAATATATCCCAACTTTACGACACTGACAAACATCTATAAATTTACCCCAAATATGTATTTCCTTCATATTTATCAAGAAAAACATACAAAGTTTCATTTTAAGTTGAGATTTCTACCTGATTCCACACGTTTCTTTATGCATTATATGATCAAAAGTGTCCGACTTAAGGTATGTGTCCGTCTTTGGGTGAATCTACCCTAGTCCTACACCTCACCTCCATATGCCTCCATGTCTCTGACCATCCCTCTGGGAGGCTATTTCCCTTCCCATTGCCTTTAGGTCACCCCCAGAGGTCCCACCAAGGTCCCACACCATCTGTGGTCCTCGCTCCCTAGAAGTTTCATCTAGGTCACCCCCAAGGTCCCCACCTAGGTCACCTCCAAAGGTCCTCCCCTAGGTCCAACACCATCTATGGTCCTTGTTCCCTAGAATTTCCTGACCTAGGTCACCCCCAAGGTCCCACACCATCGACAGTCCTTGCTCCCTAGATGTTTCATCTAGGTCACCCCAAAAGGTCTCCACCTAGGTCAACGCCAAGGTCCAACACCATCTATCGTCCTCGTTCCCTAGAATTTCCTGACCTAGGTCACCCCCAAAGGTCTTACCAATGTCCCACAACACCCATGGACCTCGCTCCCTAGAATTCCCCACCTAAGTCACCCCCAAAGGTCCCACAACACCTCGCTCCCCAAGGTCCCACAGCATTGCCAGTCCTCACTCCCTAGATGTTTCCACCCCTCCCCCTAGGTCACCCCCAAGGTTCCACAACACCCATGGTGCTCGCTCCCTAGAAGTTCCCCACCTAGGTCACCCCCAAAGGTCCCACAACACCCATGGTGCTTGCGCCCTAGAAGTTCCCCACCTAGGTCACCCCCAAAGGTCACCCCCAAGGTCCCACACCATCCATGGACCTCCCTCCCTAGAAGTTTCCCACCTAGGTCACCCCCCAAGGTCCCACAGCATTGCCAGTCCTCACTCCCTTGAAGTTTCCACCCCCACTAGGTCACCCCCAAAGGTCCCCCAAAAAGTTCTACGACACCCATGGTCCTCGCTCCCTAGAAGTTCCCCACCTAGGTCACCCCCAAAGGTCCCTCAAAGGTCCCACAACACCCATGGACCTCGCTCCCTAGAAGTTCCCAACCTACGTCACCCCCAAAGGTCACCCCCAAGGTCCCACACCATCCATGGACCTCCCTCCCTAGAAGTTTCCCACCTAGGTCACCCCCAAGGTCCTACACCATCGACAGTCCTTGCTCCCTAGAAGTTCCCTAAGATCCAATAGGATGAAATATCTATTATAGCATTTAGTGAATTGTATTTGCAGGTATTCAAAAATTCAATTTTAACGTTTGACTCTGTAAAATCCTTAATAATTGTCCGGACCTTTTTCTCTCTGGGGGTCCGTGGGGGGGGGGGGGGTGACGAGTACCCCAAGTCACCCCCCTGGCTACGGGCCTGGTGACTCAGTGCTGCCCCCTGGTAGTTGAGGGGAGAACTGATATTCATTACTGCCTGCTGTCTAACCTGACTATATAATATAATATTTATAACTATAGTCTGGTTGTAGCCCGCTCGTATCCAATAATAGTTTTTGGGCGAGCCGGAGCACACACAGATCTACAGTGTACCTGCTGTCCTTTTTCCGTCACAGAGGTGGAATGTCTTTAAGAAAAAATGTTCTATTGAAGTACTTGATGCAGTTATTGGTGTGGAATAAGTACCCAGTGCCCAAGAAAAGTAGTATACACACTTGGTTTAGATATGTTTTAGTAAATGTCCAGATTAACCACACCAATTGACATACCAATTATAAAGTTTCTTATGCCTCACACTTTACATGGATGGATAGTTATCAAGTTGGTTAACTAAATCCCCCCCTCCCCAAATACTTCACCTCATGAGTATATATCTCTTCAAAGTATAATCAAAGAGGTCATGAATGCAGGTGGGCCTCTACTCAACAGGGCTATCTATGATAAATAGGCCTAAAGTTAACAAATAAGATCATTTATCTTATCAATGTGGGGGTCACTGAGTATTACTCTAGGTTACATGATTACTGATCCCACTGGAGTGTACGATGTGATATACAATCAGGCCCCTGTGTGTACACATCTACTTCAGATCTACCTCCTGCCCTGTATTCTCCGCCCCTTGTTAGGTAGATGGGGACTCATATTGGGGACTGCGAATACTGTAGATCTGTGTGGCTTTAAGATTGGTGGATAAATGAGTATGGGCCATATAATGAAGCCCAAGGGCCATGCTGCAGACATAATGATACACACAATAAACTATACCCCTCGATATAGATTAGCTGCTTTGGTGGGCAGTTTATAATCTTTATAACTTTGAAACTTTGTATATCTACGTCTTTTCTCGACAGATATGTAAAATGTGGCTTTTCCATGTGCACGCTTTTATTCTCCCTATTGAAAATACTCATGGTTGACGGACAGTCAATGCCTTTGCGACATAATGACACCTATTGATGACCTTTTTTTTACCTCTTTTCTCTAAATATTATACTTTTACAGTGTTTGGAATACATTTAAGTAAGATTTAAAATTTAAAGAAAGATTTTAAGGATATACCCACTTTAATCTGAAGTCAGCATACTTACGTTGAAAACATGTAAAGCTAAAACATGATTGCTCCTATTTTCTCTGTGATTATACTTAATCAGAAGCAAGTAAAATCCAAACAATTAACATAATCATAATTTTCCTGTAGACATCACCAATTTTCCCACAGAGACTTAGCACATTGATAGGCCCAAGTGTGATGCCAGCTCATGGTCAGTGTATGGGATTTGAATAGATTTAGTGAGCACAGAAAATGTGTGCTCGTGCTTATCTCTTGGTCCTCCCATTAATAATCATTCTACAGAGACAGATATAACTGATCATACATCCCAGACAAAGGTTATATACTCAGGGTGTACCCCTGAGTCTAGTGAGCTGACTCTAAACGTTGGTTAAGAGATTTTCAAATTTCCAACTTCACACAATCATATTTCATCAACTATCCATGTCAATTATTTTTTAATTCATGGTTTGTTACTTTCACATCTTATCTGTGGCACACAATGCACTGTACACACAATTTTGCATTTTTTGTTGCAAAAAAAATCATGCCAACATTTTTGCACTTTCTTGAATCAACAAAGCACAGATACTGCCCTCCCATTGAACTCTATGCTGAAGCAGTGTGCACCATTCTAGACAACCCTGCTCCCTGCTATGTTTTGAATTCAATGAAAGTTCTATACACCAATGTGTGCTTGTCTTGCTATAGGCTTAGTGTACAAGAAAGTGTTTTAGACTAGACAACCCGTGTGTGCACTGTCATTGCTCTTTTACAGTGGGAGTATCCTGTATCTGAGGAGTTGATCCAATGTGGGGGGGGGGGGGGGGAGTTAGGGGGCTTGATCATCAGGCTCGATCATCAGGCTCGATCATCAGGCTTGATTATCAGGCTCATTCTTCAGGCTCATTTTTCAGACTCAGACTCCATTAAAAATTGATTGAATTGGGTGCATCGCCCTGGAATATACATGTAATAGTGCGGGTGCAGTCAAGTCATAATTGTCATCCATTTTGTCATTGGGGATTGGGTAAAGACATAAAGTAGCCTGACACCCTGAGTCTCCTGTGATGTAAATCACACGCCCATTGATTAAAGTTTTATTTTCTATGGAAATTTGTTGTGTTGAAAATATATTCATTTATAGTCAAAGTATTGCTGATGCAGATCGGATTCTATTAAAATGATAAAGGAAGACATTGTGTATCAGAAGGCTTAATCGGCATAATCTGATGAGATCAAGATATAATTATAGCTCCTAGTACAACATGATATATTAGAAGTATATGTAACGCTTTTGCATTGTCATTTAGATGTAAACCATACATCAGTTTCCTGTCAAACTATGATGTAGAAGGTTTAGTACCCCCTCGAGACGTCATGATGAGGTCATTTTGACATATTATATTAACGTTAAAGTGACCAGTAAAAGATGTGCCTTTTCCATAAGCTGCTAGCTGGGTAGTATTTCTAGACTTGTCTTCCCATATAGTGTCCCCAATACACCACCATTGCTGTACACCATTCACATGCCCATTTTTTACACGAGTATCCATCGGTACATTTGTAATATTTAGATTACTACAAGTCAGGATGTGGACTATCTTTTTGATTTTATCTGCGGTATTATGGCTCCAATAGAGGTAAGTATTGCCCTAGTTCCCCCATTCTACTCCCAGCATCCGAAACTTTCTATTCAAAATAGCCTGTTAAATACCTGATCTCTGTGCCGAATTATCTAGGGAGTACAATTATAGTCTAGCACCTGTTATACGAGAGTCCAGGCCACAGGATTGGAGGTCCAATAGGCTCCATTGTCACCCCTACAATGGTTATCCATCTCAGTGGACCAAAGTGGCGTGGGATGAGGAGAGGGGGAGAAGGGAATAGAAGCCAAAACTGGGCCTTGGGGGACTTCTATTGTGTCTCACTCCTATTATGTCCCACTGCGTCTCCCTAGATTGGGTCCCGCTGGCTGTAGGGTTAGTACAAAAAATAGTTGGCTTGGTCCCATTAAAACCCCACAGAGAAATGGGGGGGGGGGGGAGCGAATAGAACCAATATAAAAAGGGGCGTCCTTATAGTCTTTTTCATAAAACAACAACACTGGAATATGGGGGATGGGAAAGAGTTCCCTCTCGAGGTGGAGGGAGGGGGGGTATTGTTAATTTTCAGCTCCTGTAACTTGTAAGGCACAGACCAAGTATAGACCCAGGGGGAAGTGGTCAAGGTGTGGTATAGGTATGTGCAAGTTGTGCCGTCACACCGTAGACCGATGACGTTACGTCATAATTACACCTACCAGTCCGATTTGTAGGAACAGAATGGGAAGTGCCCAAGGGAGGAGGGTGACACATCTTACAATGACCAGAGATCAGGTCTGAATAAGGCTTGGGTTGACCCCCATAGACTATTCTGGTATTAAATGCCCATAGAGAGATGGGGATGCTAACAGAGCTAATACAAAAAGGGGCGTGGCACTTGACCGTGGGCTACCCTCCTGTATAACTGGTGTATAACTATCTCCCACATCCCTTTATTGGTTGTTAAGGGATAGATCCGAGAAGTTTAAGGTTAAAACCTAGTATCTCAAAATCGTATATATATAAACCCCTGGAGACTTCTTATCGGTCATTTGCAACATTTAATCAATGCTCAACCCAAATATGGAAGTGCTTGACGGAATGTGAAAATGACCGAGTTCTGTCCTAATTACATGACATTAAAGAATGGTATAGGTTGGGGACATACATACATAATCCATGCTGTGGTATGTCAATATATCAGACTGGGTTATTGTTATAATTTCTATGATTACTTTGGAAATGAATATCCAACATATCATCCAAATGGAACATTCTAAACTATATCCATGAACCATTGACTATCTCATTAACAGACCATGCTGACACTTGCCTGGTTAGCTCTGTCAGTAGGGTACCTACCTATAAATCCGAGGATTGAGGGTTCAAGGCTCTCATGGGGAAACTTACTAAAATGTTTTCAAAAATTGGCCCTGAACCAACACACACCAAGGAGTGCATTTCTAAAGATTCTGAAAACGTCCACCACGTGAGGTTAGCGAGTATCTAAAGGTTCTGAACATCTCCACAGGGTCCCGCCACCAGTTTGTCAGAATTACCCTTAAAGGAGACGGGTAGGATCACTGTTTTGATCACTATCCAAGTGAATCTGTGTTAGCATATGCACAGGTCTTTGATTTCATGACAGGAGAAGGGAGGGAGTGTGCCCCTCCGCGCCCCTAAATCCCAAACTATTATTTCTGACTAGGCTCACGTATAGGTTTACTGGGAAAGGTCGAGCGCATTATGAGGCATTAACCCTGGGGCATTAATCAAAGCATTACTGAAGCCTGCCGGGGAATACAGTCATCAGAAGGGGTAAGGCTTATTGATTTGGTTGGGCCATGCACAACAAAACACTGCTCTAATAACAAGGCTGACGCCTCGCACTGACTTTAACCCTTTAAGGGCCGCATATTGCTTTATGGTACTATGTTCCTTTTCTTCATCATACATGAGTGTAGTCCTGGTGAGAAACTCGCTGTGCAGTCCTAGTCGGCAAGTAGACTTACCAGAGCTGCATTTATGCATTGTGACGGCAAAGGGTATATATCATCATAGCATTATGCGGCCCTTAATTAAAGGATAGGATATATGTGGTCATGTTGTCAAACAAAACCAACAGAATCGGCGAAATAGTAGGAATGTTAATTTGTAATCGTGACATACAAAGAATTAACCTTCGCCACACCCACGCAGTAGGCCTATATAGTATGCATGTATAGGGCCTAACTAATCAAACACCTCCCTACATGTATACATGTCGCAGTCTCTACATATTACACGTACATGACTATGATCGTGTTTATTGCAGTATTAGGGCCTATTTACAGTTCGTTTGATCAGGTCTATAGGTGTTCATATACTGAATTTATGGTCCACATATTGGGTCACGTTATGGCATTGTTCTATCATTAATGACTCATATACATTGTGAGGACCACATGCTATTATACAGAGATATGTGGTATGTTTAATGCATGTCTGTGATGAATACATAACATACCTGCGTGGATATATCATAGAACAGTATACATTAGAATACATGTATCACTCTGTGAACCATGAAGTCCATAAATCAAAACAAATAATAAACACAATCTATATGAACTGCATATAAGTATAGCCAATGGGATATGAGCCAAATGTGGAAACCCTAAACCCTTAAACGGAGAGTATGGACAGCTCAGATATTATGCATGTAACAAAGTCAATAGACTGAGTCACTAGTGGCCCAGTGAATGGTTGTTACTATATAGCCTCTAGCATATTGACAGGCCCAATGCTTATAGCACTGTGCCTGGTATATCTCTAGTTACTACATGGACATTTATACTGTTTGTCCTCGCCATAACTATGAACTTAGGGATCTCAGACCTAAAATATAGGATATATGACACGTCCATGCAAACAGTTGACATCCTATTTTAACTGGATACTGCACGGTTTAGACATCACATGTGTCATATATATACATGTTAACGACTGACTAGAGGACCACGCTGCATGCTTGGATCCCACTGATAGTGAGGCCTAGTCCACTGACCTATCAACCACCAGGTAGGAGGCCTATCATAGGCCTATCAGTAGACCCCCATATTATGTATCTTTAGGCTTAAATCTTTGCTTACCTTCATTTGACACTCTCTGCTGAGTCCATAGGAGGGCCCTGAGGACGCCATGTTTGCTGTGTTTGTGGGTTGTGCTGTAATCCGGCTACTTTCTGGGGGTTCCCTCTACACCTCTGTTGACCACTGCTGGAGGTACTTAACCTGTTAACTGGAGGCCGGGACATGTCGGGACCCGCCCCCGGCCCTCCCTCCCCCACACCACGGCCAGGCCAGCGCGCCAAACATGGAGCACACAGAAGCCACCTGGTGGAGCTTCTATGAACTATTGATATGGCAGTGCCATAGAGCTGTCATTATTACATGTAGTATATCCTAAGGATCTAGGGGGACCTACGTATGTCTCTGTTTGACTGACTTAAAAGTTGTCACGTCTTTTTCCAAATTCTAAACATTACTGTTTCAGCTTCCAAATACTGTAACATTATAATATTCAGGAGATTGTTAATCTCACATGTTATCCATGGGCAGTATTAAAGGTAAGGCCAAAAGAAAGGTGTGTTTCAGGCAACCCGACCCTAGTTTCAAAAAAGGGCCGACCCTAGCATTTTTTTCAGATTTTGGAGATTTTTTATTTTTTTTGCAAAATATTCATATTTTTTCGGAAATTTTAGCACTTTTTTGGTCAGGAAGAACAGATCACATGCCTAATTAACTGTCCAGCCTCAGGAAATTGCTTTTTAGGGAGTGTTCATTTATTATTTACAGGGGGGGTGGTGGGTTTTGGGGGGGGGGGGGCGTAAAAAATTCCGACCCCTTCTGAGGGGGGGGGGCGTAAAAAATTCCGACCCCTCTTGAGGGGGGGCGTAAAAATTTAAGCCCCTTTTTAGCCAAAAAGCCTGCGCGTTACTATAGTTCAAATGGGGGGGCGAAAAATTTTCGGCGCCTTCGGCGAGGGGGGCGCGAAACATTACACGCGCTCTCGAGGGGGGGGCGTAAAAATTTTTCGCCCCTCCGCGCGAAATCTCACCACCCCCCCCCTGTACTTAATAAATGAACACTCCCTTAACAAGAATGTCCAATAATTTCATGATATTCCTAGTGTTGGTGAGCATCGGTGAGTAGTTTTGATGACCCACGAGTCGATGTGGCAGTTCGCGACTCATTCCAGGTGCCTCCATCATTAAAAAAAAATAAATAAATAAAAAATCCCACCTACCTACCCTGAATTTCTGGTCCATGTTGCCTGAAACACACCTTTTTTTGGCATAAGAAGAGGTCTATGGAGCCCAGTCATGGACAATGGGTGAAGGGATGGAATAAATGCATATGCGCTTCTAAACGACAATACCCAATAGCTTTTGAAATGGTTTGGTTCTTTTCTGTGACCTTTCTGGGATTCAACACCACTATGGTGCCTCTACATGGGTATCCACATTCTTGACTGTGTCGCCGTGTCGGTTTTTAGCAAGGGGGGCGTGTCGCTGTGTCGATTTTTATATGTAAAGTATATAGTAGGACCTTATAAAGATGTCTGTGTCAGTCGATTTTTAAAAGGGCCGTGTCGCACGTGTCGATTTTTAAAAGGGCCGTGTCGCCGTGTCGCACGTGTCGATTTTTAACCCATGTAGAGGCACACTATGTGTGTGCTGCTCCACTTTACCCCAAACTCAATTGTGCAGAGCAATAGATAACCTATGCCGATCTATATATATATTGTTATAATTATAACAAAGTTAAGCTATTAGCATTCACATCGACTTCTGTAGAATGAATAGGGAGTAAAGTCATTCTTCTCTAGATAATGAAAGAAACAGCTAAGAAGAGCGGGGCATCATTTTAGTGGGTTTTTTTAATTGTTTATTTACCCTGGCATTAATAGGCATTGCCTTTCGGCGGGCCTGTATCAGGAAATACCACCCTATATGGTCTGGGATGGAAAAAATTTATACAAGTAATAAATGATATGTGGATAATACTTGAGTATTATCAATATGCATGTGTTAGATAGTTACCCTATGTTAGCGTGTCATTATGACATAATATATACTAAATCCTTAAAATTAGAAGAGGTAGATATAACCAAATTCAGTAAGCAAAAAAATGACAAAAATCATAATTTCTGGAAAAAGAGACAGTAGTCACTTTGTATTTCAAGTGACAAATGGTAGGCAACCCCGGCAATCTTGGAAAAGGGTACTTAAGCCAACTTGTTCTTAAGTACCTTGTGTATGTGGGACTTGAGATGGGGGTATGTCAATAAACTTTTTACATCCCTAGGTGTTTCAGACCATAGCTTGTATGTCCTGTATTCCACAGATTTCTCATATTTAATTTTAATGTTGTTTACTGTCTTAAGTACTGGAAAATCATGAGCCCTGGTTCTGATATTACGCTGATCGACATGCTTCTTAATACCTGTTAATAGCACCCAATGAATTCAATCACTGCGATTTTTGATACAAGTTTTTACAATCTGATTTTTCTTTTTACTTCAACTTGCCGACGTCTGATCCGTACCTTTCATTTCATTCTGAATTACAAGTACTCCGAGGGTAAATTATGAAGTCAGTACAACAACATTCAAATAACAACATTTTTATTCAATTCAGAGGACACTGTCTTTCACCAGTATTATACAGAGTAGTCCTCTTGTTCCGACAAGTTAGTGCTATGTCAGGATAACATCTTAGGTCTTATATATTCATGCAAAGGCTATATTTCAATGGTGAGGTCCAGGATAAGGCCTCGGTAGCGCTTTTGTACCCTGGGTTAACCACTGCTATAGTCAAAGTGATTAAGTATATCATCCGTATATGACAGTTAGTAGTACTTAACCTCAAAGTATCTGTTACCATACTGATAATAAGAGCATCTAGTTTTATTATCTCCCTTTGGCCTCATGATATACCCAACCACCAAACATCTGTGAAGAATACATTATACAAAGTTACTTGTTTGTGGTTTCACGTAACATCAGTGACTATAATCATAATGTCCTACACATCTTGTTATGTGTCTGCCCAAGTAATTTAAACGTACTTTACATAGGGATACTCTGGTGTTGGCTAGAACATCCATTTCAGTTGTGTATCTTGAATGTGCATAATATCTGTACAGTTGGATACTTATATTTATGGATTAATGAGAGATAATGCCCGACATTAAGATTAAACAAAGTCTGTACCTTCTGTGGTACAGTGATATGATAATGTTACTAAGTGTGATTAATATAGTTTCAGACCAGCAGGATGTGTGGGTACAGTTTAGCTGAAACAACTCCAGGCCGTTTTACAGCGTATGGCAACATTTCAAACTTCACATTACGAATTTGAAAATTTCTCTCTTTTTCTTTCAAAGTATCCCTGTTTATGCACTGTTTGACTGGTTAATACTATTTTTCAAATTTCCAGCAGACTTATCATGGTATAACCAAATGTGTGAATCATAGGGCACCACTTGATTTGATTGAACCTTTAGGCACAATAGTTGTACATACATTTACACTGTATTGTACAGTAGGGGTGATTTCCTATACAAAAATACTCATACTTAGTAATATCATTTTGGTGACGCACTTCAGAACCAGTAATATCATCGGATGATATGACTTAGAAACCACATCAGCTGACACCCACATAAAACACATAGGCTCTCAGTAATTTACATATTTTACCGTTCAAATAACATACATGTTTCAGTTGTGTTTTTGTTTCTTGAAAATTTGGGGCCCATTTCGATAGTTTAATGGTGGGGTAAATATGGACAGGAACAAGAGTGAAGTTGAGGTTACTATTTTATAATGTCACTGCAAAATGGGAGGAGCGCTGTATTTAATAACGTGATGATTAGGCTAGACACGCCTAGCTCACCAAAGTGCACGGGCAAACGTTTTAAGCATGTCTTATCTTAATTTTAATACATATTAAACTAAGTCTTAATAAATCTCACCATGTATAGATAGCGCCACTATAATTACACAGTCTCACTCTGGCTCCCAACATTTACCATGACACAGTTATGTTGGTCTTAAAGATGTCTTAACAAGATCTTAAAAATACTTTTTAAAGATTTTTTAAAGACATTTTCAAGTTTTTGTGAATCCTCTGCAACGTTTACCTATGTAGGATAGCCTTGATTGTTCACCGACATATCATGGGCGGGGGGGGGGGGGGCTCTGTCCTCCTACCCCGTCTTTTCTGCCCTGTTTTCCCCCTTTTTTGGTAATGTCGGAACCCCAGTTAAATAGTTTTTTTTTACGATTAAGACATATCTAATTTTACGATTAAGACATATATAATACAACACATGATCTGTGTCATGGTAAATGTTGGAAGCCAGAGTAAGACCACATATAGTGGTGCCATTTGGTGAGTATTATTAAGACTTTAAGATCAAGATTTATTAAGGTTATAAGACAAATTCAGAAGTCCGTGCACTCTGGTGAGCTAGGTCGTATTTGCGTTGAGTATGGTAGATATCATTAAAATGAAATACAAAGAAAAGTATAGCTCTACAACACTTTCTAGAATAAATATAGTTTAACTCAACTCTACTTTCTACATCTGAACAGAATAATGCATTCCCAATGAAATATATCAATACACAAAACATCTGGTTTGCCTCCTCATCTGGCAATTCCTGCCCCCTTATGTTCATTCAAATCCCCAGTCCTTTTTCATAAAATGAAAACCACTTAATGGGAACCACTGATATTTACTTCACGATATTTCATGACTTAACACGTGGGTGGTCTGCATAGCAAACATACGTAACATTATCACCCAATATGAAAGTCACACTAAAAGAAAATTGTGAGCATGGTTTTGCCTTATGGGTGCATGCATAACGATATTAAATGCGATGAGTTTCAATTAAAAGGGAAAGAAAAGAACATAACGCAAATATATGGTATCGTATTATAAGTTTTAGAACCATTAGATCTAGGCAAACAGCTGTCATGATAAATTGGCAGTTAAGATATTGACATGTATAATGTGAATAGTTTTGTGTCGAGAGTTTACCAAAGGTATACATACCCGCAATGATCACTGGCAGAATACCCTTGTAATTAGTGCATATTCATTACTGGCAGATCATTTAATAATGACCCTATTACCATGTAGTAGGTATATTCAAAGCGGACTACCTGATTACCCAACTTTGACATGAACTGTATGGTAAACTATCCCTTCTGAACACATGATCAATTTTAGCATCGAGAAGTAGAACCCATACAGTTGCATCATTAAATGTCGTGTCAGCCTTTGGTAGCTTCCTCAGAATCTAAGGTACAGCCAAATCCGATCAATATACCAGGACAAAAAAAAAGATTTTCTTGCAACATGCAACAACAAAAAGGAACCGGTATCATAGGAGCATTACCTCAAAGACGTTCAAAAGCTTCAACGTTTTCTCTTTGTAACTTAGAGTGATATACCCAGCTCTGTTGACTTTCAGCTGTATACTAGAAGTTACAGCTGTTACTTTAAGAGTAATATGTCGAGTACTTTTCAAAAGCTTTTACTTTTAAAGTCGTGGCTCAAAGACAAATGAAATTGGCTTCCATACAATTGAGGTCTTTTATCCCGGGTTCCTATTCTGATCCAAACAATGCATATATCACATCCTGCTATATAATCTATCGTATTAAGAATGAATTATCTTGTAAATCACTGCTACACAAATACCAACGTTCTACAAAAGACATTATTTATTACTATGTGCGTCATATGAACTTAAAGCTCAAAAATATCAATTCAAAGTACCGTGATCGCTTTATCTTATAATACTAATAACAAAAATAAGTATTAAACGCGATATCTAATTACACTTGATCAGAATATACTGAACTGAACACAAGTGTATACATAGCTGTCCTCAATCAGAAAATGCAACTGTACAATACTGGCCATAGGAAGGATATATTAAACCTTTAACGGTCGCATAATGCTAAATGTGTTATAATACTCCGGAGGGTCGACATAATGCCTCAATACAGCACTGGTAAGCTATTCACCAGGGATACATTCATGCATCATAACGACAAAGGGCGTATTCCTCTAAAGCACCACACGGCCCTCAAAGGGTTAAGAGCCCTTTTCAATTAAATATACCGTCAACAATCGATTATATCAAACACATTACACATGAAACCATGACTGAAGCATAAATAATCATTTTACTCGCAATCGAGAGAAATAGTATTTCTATACTTATATTTTTGTTTTGAAAATTAAAATATTTTGAAGACAACCCTACTTTTGTGCACAATAAGAGCACAAACACGAATACCAGACATGTAATGAACACTTTTAATGGTGTGCAGGACAAATACAGGTATATGAGTGTACGAAAGTTGATGTCCAACGTAGAAGGGAACTTCTACAGTGCTAGACCACACAATCCTACTAAGGGTATTTTCCTCAGAAAAAAAGTATGGGTCGTCGACTCTTCCCCTCTCGGCTTTATGGAGTAAAATTTTCCCTAAAATCCGAATATTTTCCCACTCTTCTCTCACTGCCTGATATTCCGTTATCCAACTTTTAGTACTACGCGGTTACATCCTGGTTTTAGATTCCATGTATCTAGACCGCTTGTCATTTTTTCTTTTATATAAAAGTGAAAGTTTTTAACCATCTTATATACCGGTAATTTGAGTTGAGCATCACTTTCAGATGCTGAAATATGGAAGCACGGGAGTAGAAGGACAGGACATACTCACAACTTTATACGGCAACAAATGTGTATGTGCCCTTTTTAATATCAGAAAAATATATTCACCACAATCACAAAATGACAATGTGCATGTAATAATGATATAAATATCACAGTGTGGTGACAAAAATTACACGCCTTCCCAAGCCTTGGTTTTGGCCCAGATTCGCTGGCATGCCTAACAAATCTGGAACCAAAACTAAAACGTTTTTTTTATTTTTATATTCAAGTGCATGGGCACTGGTTTATGCAATAATTCCTTGTTTGACACAGTACAGATAATAAGTAAGGCACTGAAGATCCTACATATATATATACCCTTTATAATTATATGGTTTGATAATTTTCAGAACACAAGTTATTCAACATGAAAATAGGCCTCCAACTGCCACACCCGACCAATCTACTTTTGAAAATCACAGACATTGTGGTCCAGGGTGACAGTGGAGATGCTAGGCATTGTAACAATGAACTGATATTTGTTTTAATGCTATTTATACTTAAGGACCACTGCCGCTCGCACCCATCTAGTTGTCAATGCCATGATCAGATTAAGTTGCCAGATATGTGCTTATACTGATGACCACAGAAAAAAACCATTGTTACTCAACTTTGTACACTGTTATATATAATTATGTATATGTGACAAACCTCCAGGACACCGTGATGCATAATTATGCCCATGATAATATGTATATGTGGTACGCAAAAGTTTTATCAGTTCTGTTATAAGTAGAACATTCATGGATACTTATGTATATATGTACATTTACCAGGATATGAACATGTGTATGTATAATCCATGCCATGGTAGTATAACATGCCATTTATTAAACAGCTGTAATCCAGTCTCTACAGCCTGTAAGAGACCAACAGGTTCATTAAACAAGGAATGCCGCACAAGTTTCTCCTCCTTCGTTCTCCGTGATCTCGTTAACTTTGTCGCGAACAATGTTTTCCTTAGATCGGCATATGAGACTGGCGGTAGAAGTCAGGTTCATCCTCATCTGAGTGATAACCGTCACCGTCATCGTCACGGTCCAGCTATTACAGAGAGAAGAGAGGTACAATTTTATTAATATACAGAGATGTTGGTAAATTCTTTTCAGAGTTTTTTTTTATTATTAAGGTAGATCAAGTACATTTGTATAGTATGTTAACACATACAACCCGACACCAGGCTACCGTAATATAAGTGCACGGACACATTTCTAGAGGGGTCTAAAACGGTTCTGACCACTACCTGTGATCCTTGGTACCACGCGTGCACTTTCCATAACAAGGCTTTACATATTTTTGTACCTCACCCCAAATTCACCACCCTCCCTCACTTGAATAATGACCACTCCCTTAACCATAAAACATTTTTAACAGAAAAGTCCACCTACGTGAGCGAGTTCTTTGGCGGTGAAGGCGCGGGTCATGAGTTTTTGTCGGAGGGGCACCATGAGGATGAGGAAGAAGGGGAAGGCGAGGGCGGCCTGCGTCGACTTGACAACCCACAGTACAGCCAGGCAGACCAGCTGCAGCACCGTGTACAAGTGCATCTTGTATGTCTTCACCTGAAACACAACAGCAGGTTATACCCATTAAGTGCTATATATCAAACAAATGGTACAGTCCATTAAAACACTATCTAAAAAAAAAAAATTCTTTACATCTCATTATAACATGATTTGCTGGGTCTGAGAGGGTTATTAACTTAATCGCTACACATGTATGAGCACAGAGACATGCCCCGCCGCACGCCTCACAAAGCCTTTATTGAGGCCCAACAATACAGCAGTCAATCATTATAACAATTCTATTCAATTACAATATACATCTAAATAGATCCACAGCTCCTTCTCCCTCAGTCATTAGGCATTTTTTGTGCAAGTGGCAATTGGAATTGACTACCTACCTTCTTGACGTATCCAACCTCTGGGTGGTGCTTCCTGGGCATGAAGAAGAGTTCCATTCGTTCAAAAAGCTGCACGCCGCTCATGGAGGCTATCCCCATGTAGAGGAAGACGCCGAACAGCACGGCGAGCGGCACCTGACGCAGCACCGGTCCCATCAGTACCGACACACCTGGGGAACACACACAGTACACGTTAATAAACCTATAAGGACGGCATAGTGCTTTAATGTGCTCAGCGAGTAACACACCAGGGCGGCATACATACATCATGCCGACACGACTGGTTTGATACACCCTCAATGGGTCGGCAGGCTGCACTAATGCAGTGTCGGCAAGTTCCTTGTCGGCACTCAACTATAAGCCATAGTGGCAATCTGACTTGTGTACTATCCATGGAATTTACGCAGGATTTACGGTATTTGAAGTTGGAGAGATAAGGAGGGAAAGAAGGCAGTCAGGCAGGAGATATTGAGGGAACGAGTTTATATCTTATTTCACGAGACCAAGACAATAGACAAACCTCTATCTAGAGGTCTACGTAGAGGCTCAAAGGGTATACTCTCAATTCAATTATTCCTTAGTCATCCTTCTAAGATCTTTAGCATGTGAATTTCGAAAAAAAATCTGGAGAAAGCTCCAGGACTTTCAAGCTGACACTTACCAATCATGATGTGTACGGCAACACCGGTGAGTCGCTGCTCCTTGACCTCTACGAGTTTCGGCTTCTCTCCGGGCGCGTGGGTGCTGCTCATGACGCTGAGAGCCGAGACGTGGGACACGGACCGCACCGTAGCACACGTAACCAGAGGCAGCCCCATGAAGCCAGCGAACAGACCAAAGGAACCAATCAGGAACAGGTCCAGATGGAACCCAGTTCCTTTCTTCGTCTTTTGACTGATGATCATCCTGGTAGGAATAAAAATAAAGAATGAGATAAATGTTTCTTCTATGCGATTATATTTGTAAAGGGGTGTCTCCATCAAAGGCCGTCCATCCATTCCGTCCATAAAACCGGACAAAAGTGCACCCGTCCGTCCATCTCCATTAAGTCCGTCTGTCTGTCACAAACTGGACTGACGGATAGATGGAATGGAAGGATGAATCATTTTGGACGGATCCATGCTTATTTTGTCTATTTTCATGGATGGACGGCTGGACGGTCTTTGATGGAGACACCTTTTGAGACTATCAAATAGGAGCATGTGCTCCGTTTGAATTCAACGCCATTAAGGAAAATACAATACCAATATAAAAGTTAAAAGCTAAAAATTGAGAAACCAGAGAAAGACTTATATCAGCAACATGGAAATTCATACTGCAGTGGTCGCTATTCATAATAGTCATTTTAATCACATACATGTATTCTAGCCATTTTAACAGTGTTCATTACCCAGTAATCTGTGACTCCATGAAGATAAGGATGAAGACGAGCAGGCCGGGGAGCACGGCTGCAAACACGGCCCACACCGGGAGCGGCCTGTCGATGCCGAGCGGCGGAATGAACCAACCCCGTTTCTCAGACGCTGTTGGCTGCACACCATCTGGCACACTGAGTTTCTGTTTAAATCAGAGGTTCATATCATATGTCAACTTAGTTTAAAACATGGGAAAAGTTGTGTTGATGAACCTTTAACCCCTAAAAGCCTTGCAACTAAATGCAACTTTCCCCACCAAATTCCAATACAACATAGCAGTATTGGTAGGTTCAATTCGTTACATTTTTATGGGGAGACCAGACCATTCTGCTGAGACCTGAATCTTCTGTGGAGGTCTCACGACTCCCCATTTATAGATCGTGGAAATCCGTGGAAATCCTGCTTTGATGTCAGGCCGCCTTGTCTGCAGGCACGTGTCCCTGACATTTGATACCCTGGAAGTCATGAGTCAGCATTTTCTGCCCCCCTCCTCCCCCCACCGTGAGAGGCACATACCTCAAACCCTGACCAGCCCTTCATGCGTTCTACATATTGACCCCTCCTGTTCCTTCCCATGGAAGGTGCTAATCCCGGTCCCTGCACTCTCAGACAGGAGTGACACCTATGCTCGTTCCCAAAAACGAGAAATAAGGATGTTTTTCCACCTTCTTCCAATGTCCCCGAGATCAAGAAAAAGGGGTGTTTCTTTCCAAAATAACTTCTGTTTTTTAAGAGAAAAGGGGGGGTATATTTGGAGGCTATGTCTTCAGATTTATTAAAAATGGGGTATTTTATAGACTGAGCACCCACATTGAATAAAGGGTGTACCAGGATTCCCAATATGTGGGCCAAAGTCAACACACAAGGGAAGTAGAGAACCAGAGAGAGGGGAGAAGTTTCTTGATATTTCAGAAAAAGAAGGTGTTTAAAAAAATGTCAGCGTTTTGCAAAAAAAGGGGCATTTTTTTTACCATGAAAAGTCAGTGTTTTTTCACAAAAAGGGGTCATTTTCTGACCAAATGTCTGTGGAAAAGGGGGTATTTTTGAGTGAAGGGAACGAGCATGATGTCATTCCTGCAGGGACCGGGGTGCTAATCGGTTGCCATGGCAACCAGACACACGTGACTAGGTGGTGGAAGGGTCAGTAAATGGGACGCCCAAAACTACAAAATTACAAAACTACAAAATGAGAAAACATTTAAAGCATTAAGGCATTCAATGAATGGTGGCCATCTTAAATCTATGGGGTGCCAACTGTTCATGAAACGAAAAAAATTCAATAGAATTTACCATTGCATTGGTATCAAATTCATGCAACTACAAATTGAGAAAACATTTAAAGCATTAAGGCATTCAGTGAATGGTGGCCTTCTTAAATCTATGGGGTGCCAACTGTTCATGAAAGAAAAACATTTAATAGAATTTACCATTGCATTGGTATCAAATTCATGCAACTACAAAATGAGAAAACATTCAATGAATGGTACTACAGGGTCTCCCCACATTTGTTTACAAATGCAGCAGTCTGCTGACGTGCTATTCGTTTTTAGGGCCGAAAGGCCCCGGAGGGGCTCTGGTGGTGAGCCTGCGAACTACCAGGTTGAGGCATCATTTAAGGCCGAAAGGCCCCAGAGGGCCTCTGGTGGTGAGCCTGTGAACCACCAGGTTGCTCAAGGCATTATATTGTTTTCATTTGACAGGAAGGGGGGGGGGAAATATTTGGACCCCTTGACCGGGGGGGGGGGGGGGTAGAAATTTTGACCTCTCTTGGGGGGGGGGGGTAAAAAAATTCAACCTGTTTTGAGGGAAAAAGCCTGCGTGTTACTATGCTACAAAGGGGCGCAAACACGCACGATTTGCGGCCTGCCGGGGGGGGGGGTTAAAATTTTTTGACCCCTCTATGGGGGGGGGTGAAAAATGTCCACACGCTCTGCGCGAAATCTCACCGCTCCCCTCCTGTTGTTAAAAAATGCGCACTCCCTTAATATTAATCAACCTTTGATAGGTCCTGAGGTTGATTATAATCATACCTAATCCCCCTAACATGGACCCAAGGAATTCAATGGTTCTATTGGTTTGTTGCTACGACAGCTGATTGCCTAGCAACAGCTATTCTAATTGTTTATCTGCTAGCAACGCACATTTCCATGCTCCTGAGGTTGATTATAATCATAACTACCCCCCTAAAATGGACCCAAGGAATTCAATGGTCTTATTAGTTTATTGCTAAGACAGCTGGTTGCCTAGCAACAGCTATTCTAATTGTTTATCTGCCTAGCAACACACATTTCCATGGTCCTGAGGTTGATTTTAATCATATCTACCCCTCCGCCCCCAACATGGACCCAACGAATTCATAATAACTACCATATTTGTGACGCAACAGGGGAAAACGTACCATTACGGGAATTTAGTGTCATAAACAGCCAATAGGTGGCCACTACCCATGCAACAATATGAAAATATACAGCAGTCCAACATTATAGCACTCCAATTCACTATATGGGTATATATCTAAAACTGGACATCGACATCCATGTAACAGAGTCTTTCTAACAGAAAGCTATATTCAGTCTCATCAAAGCAGAAATCCATGGGTTGCTATATGAAGGAGAAGGCCATGTTCATGCCTATGTGGATGTCTGTGTGGGTGTACATGAGTGTGTCCATGAGTGTGTGCATTCACGCTGCGGCCACGATGCATTCATGCTGCAACTGTGATGTACTCACATGTTGCATCTAAAATGGCATCTCTTAGGCCACTCAAAAAAAAAAAGTTGTTTCTCATCACCGCGCGCATCATAAAAATCGTGATTTGAGGAAAACCTTTTTTTTTTTTTTTAACATTTTTGATGAAAAATGTGTTAAAATTGAGGAAATATTGGCAGATTTGGTATCAAATCAAAGCTTATGCTGTCAGTCATGCAGTCAGCTAGGAATAAATTGCATTAAGACAATTTTTGGGGATTTATAAACACTAAAGTACTAAAACATGAAAATTGATCGCGAAAAGTCTAAATTTTCCTATATATTTTTGGCTCAAGCAAAAAAATAAAAAATTAAATAAAAAAACGCCCTCGTCATATTTTTCAAGGCTTGGTGATGAGACTTTTTTTTTTGAGTGGCCTTATTGAAATTTCCCTTTTTTGTGTTATAGAACTTAAAAGAACAAATAGGACGTTTTTAGGGAAATTTCACTTTTTGCGTTTCCGAACTTTTTCTCGCCAAATACAGTGTTTTTAGGGAAATTTCATTTTTTTGCGATTTCGAACTTTTTTCTCGCCAAATAGGGTGTTTTTAGGCAAATTTCACTTTTTTTGCGATTTCAAACTTTTTTCTCGCCAAATAGGGTGTTTTTAGGCAAATTTCACTTTTTTGCGATTTTGAACTTTTTTCTCGCCAAATAAGGTGTTTTTAGGCAAATTTCACTTTTTTGCGATTTTGAACTTTTTTCTCGCCAAATATGGTGTTTTTAGGCAAATTTCGCTTTTCTGCGATTTCGAACTTTTTTCTCGCCAAATAGGGTGTTTATAGGCAAATTTCACTTTTTGCGATTTCAAACTTTTTTCTCGCCAAATAGGGTGTTTATAGGCAGATTACACTTTTTTGCGATTTCGAACTTTTTCTCGCCAAAAGCTGCGGAATCTGCATCCATGTCTGATCCCATTGATGGACTCTGGATGGACCCATGCATAGTGATTGAAGACCTACATAGTGGACATAAGGTTAAGTGAAAAAGTGCAAGTCATTTGTTTTGCAACTTGCACTGAACTGAACCTAATAGCCCTTGACTGGATTGTCAACAATCAATTAAACTATGACCAAACTCCCTCTATTTTGGAGATCAAATACACCATCAAAGGTTTTATATTTTTTCAAAATAACACCCTGTGTAGAATGGCTCGATATTCAAGAATCCTACTGCGAATAAAGATATGTCAAATTCTAATTCTAAATACCTGAAAAATGAGAAATGCTGGCGTTCACGGTTTATGTAGGAAATGTACTAAAAACACCAAAAATATGCAACAAAACCCTAATTTTCTCAAAAACTGTTCAGTAGGATTTTTTCTAACTGAGGTTCCAGTGTTTTCTACCCTCATATTACACATTGGCATAGAGAATATATTGGTACCTAGTCAGGATTTTGCACTAGAAGCAATCTGTGAGGCAAAAAACAGCCAAAATGAGCCACTGGTCTGAAGTATAAAACTGGGCATCGATCACTATAGAGCTACAAAGAGAGAGAATCGATGTCCAGTAATAACTGACTCATCATGGAACTTTTGGCCACTTCTCCTTCCCCAATTCTGGCAATCCTACCCCCAAAATAATCAGCATGAGCCTTTCTCAGCAACAAATATGAGCCCGTCTCTGTGTTAAGCACTGACAGTGCTAGTCCTACTTACCGTAGTAGGACTCCGAATATTCTCCATAAAACTAAATCTAATTCTTTAAGAAAGCTGTTGGTGTACCCAAATTAGATAATCACACAAATACATGTTAATATTTCTTTGGAAGAGAAGGTCATAGTGATCATTTTGACATTATGATTGTTAAAATCGGGCAAGGGAAAGTTTCCATGAGTTTCATGATAAATCAGTAGGATAACGGTATGCTGCTGCACTGGTGGCCACCTAGTGGCTGTATATTACAATAGCTCCCCGTAATGGTACGTTTTCCACTGTTGTGTCACATTTGAAGTTATATTATCGTCTCACCCTGTTTATTTGGTGTCTTGAATGGGTCCCCCTCAAATATACCAACCATGTAGACATTATGCAAGAATTACGGTTGTTGCAGCCCATAAAAATGCCTCAGGCATTTTTTTATGCGACAACAACCGCAATTCTTGTTACTCTTATTTATCGAGGAGGGCTCATGTAAAATGTTAAAAAAGGGTTAGATCATATTTGTATATCAAGATGCAGTGTTGTTACCTACCTGGGTGTATGTTTCTTGAATGAGGTAATCGATAAGCACCATAACAGCAATAGCTATGGGTACCCCAAAGTCTCCTAGCGCACGCCGCGCCTACAAAACAGGTACATAACATTGTCATATGACTCATTTAGGGTCTAGTTATTCTCATTTAATCCCACAGTGTTTTTAAAAAAGAATTTGACTTAAATGAAAATTCATTTCAGCGTGTGAAAATGCTACTTAACAATTGGAACCAGTAGGTCTTTTACAGAAAACTTGGAAATGAAAAACACGGTTCTAAAGCCTCATATACTTACACTTCGGCCTAAGAATTTGCTGTTACGGAAATGTTTAAGAAAGTGGGCGATGAAAAATGTCCCGAGTGTGAGAATGAGTGAGAGCAGCGCTGTGTTGGGCTCTCCGGCCGGCTCCACCTTCTTGATGCCGACGTCTGGGTCGTCGACGGTAATGTTGCCGGTCATGTTGCTGACCGTTAATGATGCGGCAGTGGAGAGTATGCCGGATACGATTGGTGTGGCATTATTGGTGAGGTTGGATGTGAGCCAGTCATCCGCAGGTGTGACCGTGGGAGTGTAACTTTGGAGCGGATGAGCTTGAAACACCTGATAAATAAGGAGTTGACACTTGACTTATATTTACCGCAAGAGGGTCCGGGTTTTGTCAGTATTGTCAGATTATATTTCTACGAGAAAGTATTAGTCACTATATATATATATGAATAGCTATTATTATATAATATTACATCAAACAATTATCTCTTTTTACAATTGTCAATATACATTAGGCTATTAGCTTATAGTATCTTTCATCTTTAAATATAGGTTCATAATAGTCCTTACTTTGAATAGTTTGTAGAAAACTTCGTAGATGAAAATGAGTGAGATGAGGGCGGAGAATATCTCCATGGTGAAGCGGGTGAAGTAACGCACGAGGAAGGTTCCCTCGAAGCACACCATGGCGGTGGAAATAATGAACACCCAGAGGCAGATCCACACCCGGAACGGCATGTACTCCAGCCCCACCGTCTGACAGAACTGTGGACACACAATGCAAACAAGTATAAACCAGTGCTTACGGCAGCCTCACCAATAGCAAAACAATATCAGGTTTTTGAAGCTTGCAATTGATTCCATATTTATAGAGAAAGGTATTTTCGTAATCTTGGCAAGTCACTTACAAATGGGCGACACTTAACCCCTTTTTGCAACGAAAGGGGCTATTCTCAGAGATTGTCTTCACAGAGAGTGTCTAAAAGTAAAAGTGAACTAAATACAGGAACCACTATATTTACCTGGTAGAGACCTTCTTCAAAGACAATGATGGGTCCGGTGAAACCAACTATGAGTAAGGGCTGTCCGGCAAACAGCGAGAAGAGTATACCGCACATGGCGGTCATGATGAGCAGCTCGCTCACTCCCATCCATCCGTCCACCTTCTCACCTACCACAGGGGGGGCAGAAAGGGACATATACTGTCTGTTACACTATGAAACAATAGTCCTTTAAGGGACACTTAGCGCTTTAATGCATTATGACCTTTATCGTCATAAGGCATCTTATTGTCATAATGTCTGGCGAGTACTCACAGTGCTGCATTCATACATCATGATGACTAATGGACATACCACATTATGCACTATGCGCACGGTCCTTCTTGAGGTATAAAAGTCCATTCACTAGTAAAAGGACACAGCATATTAAGTCACTACGACGTATGAAATTTATTAAACACATTTAGATTACTAGGCACTAAATGTGCATGGCCTACCCTAAAAGTAATAATTACTTGCCGTTGATTAAGATCCTGAAATGTTAAAACTCAGGGCTCACCTAAAAGACCACCAAATGTGATGGCAGGTGACAGGCAGGCAAAGTAAATGAAGAAGAATGTAGCGAGACACTGAAGGTTGAGGCCATCTTTGATGTCGCTCAGGTACTTCGGGTAGCGCCGCTTGATGTCCTTGATCATTCCACCGAATGGCCGCTTTGTCCGCTCAAAGGGATCATCTATCACTTCGTCCTTAGATGGCGCTGAAATTAAAAGTATTAAGAATATTGTCTAATCATGTTGATATTTGGAAATATACATCCACATGTATTGTTCTATCAAATCTATTGCACATATATGGTTAGAGACTGGTCAGGTGTCTATTACAGCTTAGACTATGTGGGGTTGCTATTTTATGAATCTCACATGTCTGAGTTAAGATTAGAAAAGGACTGGGCAATTGAATTGAATAGAATATGATAAGAGAAAGATTACAATCATCAATGTTTATGTGTCCTCTCAGTCAAGAGAAAATGTGGAGTTACATCTGCGACTTCTGGCTGAACTTGGTGCTATCATAAAGGGTCTTTATCCGATTTGTATGTATGTGGTCGGAGACTTTAATGCTGATTTAACCAAGATGACCTCAGTGTTTGGCGTCTAAATGCATGTGTTCTTTCTCTGAGGATACTGATCTTCTCTTATCCACCTACAGCAGGCTGCCTGAAGACACTTTTACCCATGTTAGCGATGTGTGGTACACTACCTCATGGCTTGATTAGCTCTGAGGACGCTGACACAGTTATAGATAAAGTACTATGTATTTAACTATGCACTAGCAATTACTGACCATAGGCCAGTGTCTATTTGTATCAATATTAAGATTAACTAATTGACCAATGGGGGCAGTAAGGAAAAACAATGATATAAATCACAGTCCACTCAAAAATGTGCTGATGATGGTTAAGCCCCTGTAAACAAACCAATGAGTGCGTTTTGCTCTAAATGATACAAGGCTCAGCAAATGTGACATGGTCGACTACCTGGGCCATACCATTTTTGATACGCTGAGGCATGGTAATAATATTCTACGGCAGCAGAGAGTTCTATATGCACAAGGCAACAACATGCTGGGTAGGAAGTTCTATGTGTGCAGTGCAGAGGTAAGAATAGAGCTATTTTGTGCCTACTGTGCACCTTTGTATACAGCACAGTTATGGTGCAAATATAATATGGCCTCAGTGTGGGAGCTAGCTGTGGGATACAATGATGCCGTGTGTATGCTGCTTGCTATACCAATGTTTTCTATAGCTGGAGAGACAGTTGCTGTATGTGGCGTCCCAACATGTGGTGCTACAATTAAAACATTGGTTTATAGCTTTATTTGTTGGTTGAAAGGGTCAGTTAATGGGCTGATTAAAAGTTTTGTGGATCCCACAAGTGATACCCAGTACACTTCACACATCTGAAGATGCTTGTATCAAAATCTGCATGTCTTTAATATCCCATAATAGATCTAATCGTGTTTTTATCATATTTGTGTATCTGTATATATATACATGTTTAATTGTATTTATATAACATGTTTTGTAGAGTGTATCTACATCCTATTGACCCTTTCTACTAAACTGAGTCTGAAACAAAGCTTTGAACATCTTATACGGACGTCACAGGAAAAAGCAGGATTATTTTTGACAAAAGTTGAAAAGTGGCAATCAAGTTGCAAGTATCATGTTGACTTTTGCTTGTTTGATACGCTCACGTAGGGTAGACATGATGCACCAATGCCATGTCAGCGAGTTAGCTGCTGACACTGTGTTGGTGCATCATGACGAGAATAGAATGGGAAGTATTGAAACATCATGCCAACATATGTGACCTGTACTGGGAAAAGGGACCTTAGTGCACCCTGCACTAAGGGCCCTTTTCGCAGATAGTGTCACATATATAGATAGACTTTTTAATGTTCATACTTACGTGGAGGATGCTTTGCCTGCTCTTCAAGCCTCTTTTTGCGCGACTTCTCCTTTGCCATGTCCATGATGGGTAGGAGTGTGTTCCTTTCATACTCGCCAGGGGGCAGCACGATCGACTCATCCAGAAAGTCGTTTATGGCGTTGAGCAAGTCACGCCTCTCCTCAGCTTGGTAGGCAATGTCATGGAACCTCTACAGAAAGAAAGAACGTTCATGACAAAATATTATTGGGACCTATAATAAAGTTTGATGTTAATTTAAGTCTTCTGATGATATTCTCCGCCCTTAAAACTCAATATCATTCATCTTACACTAACTCTTGATCTCTCAATATGAAATGCCATTGCACTGATACATTTTGGTACAATTTGCGAATCCTTACCGTGTTGGCCATAAGTGTAGATATAGACCTTCCAATCTCGTGGTAATTCATTTGAGTGCTAGGCGGTCCAAGAAGAATGAACAAGAAGCGCACGGGCAGTGGCACCTCGGTGAAGTCTCCGAGCATGCAGCCCTTAGCCAGGCGCACAAAGGCCATGACGGGTTGGTCCAGGAAGTCCACCTCTCCCACCAGGACGGTGGTGGCCTCGGCCCCCTGCGGTATCCTGCGCAGGATGTTACCGTGCAGCCCGCCCGACGCCTGCAGGTTCACGTCCGAGTGGTTCGAGCGGATGCTTCCAGTCTGCGTCAAGAGATTATCATATATAAACATGATTTTTCAGATATATTTCTTCAATTTTGGCATTTTTCCCTCTTTGTTCACATCGTTTCATGGATTTGGAGACTAGAGCAGCATTGTCACCAAGGGTCTACATGTAGTTTGTCTAGTGCTGTTCTAGATAATTAACCAGTGGTAAAGACTTAAGATTTTTCTCTCTTTATTCACATCATTTCAGAGAACATGTATTTTCAGCACTTTTAGAGAGTTAGTCCCAAAACATATGATATATGAACATTTTAGTTATCAATACTGTCTTCAACTATTCCAGGTAATTTTTCGTCTAATAATCAGGCAAAAAGAAATAGTGTGTCCCTATTGGAGCATCTGCGATTAATAGTCGAATACGTTGACACCTTCCCACAGGCCAATACATCAAAGTTGTAGTTTGGCATGTCCTAACGCATCCGGTGTACCACAAAAGGTAGACTGGCCTCCGTCCCTGTCTCAGGAGAGGGGAGGCTGAATAGACAAATACCCTACCCCACACTGACTTGAGCAAGTCTACCCAATAGGCGATAGAGGGCGCCACATATCAAGGTACTTTTGTGTACCCTGGATTATATTGATCTTATACATGTAAATTTAATCCTACCTCGGCAATATCGATCTTCACATGATCCTTGGAGTCGTTCTCTGTTATCTCAGGGACCTTGAAATCTGGGTTGGAGTTCTTCTTACCACTGCTACCTAAATTTAGGTTGGTAAACCCATTAAGATCACCTGAAAATGACAAGTGACACTTTAAGTTAAAAGGGCACCTAATGTGATCCGTGTGAAATGTCACAGAAAAAAACGATCAAATGTATCTATGAGATAAGGATAAGAGAAGGCAGTACTGAAGGAAGGAGGCTCTGAGAGACGGATGCACCACCTTAAAGGGTTGCTAAATGCAATGGGTTTCTAAGAAAAAGACACAAACAAAATATCTAATACAAGGTTATCTATAATTATGATCTGTATGGCGTTCACGGTGAGATAATTAGCAATTTGATAAACATTAAGACTGATTACTATGGTATATGCAGGGGAAGTGACAGAGGGGAACCGTAGGGAGGGGAGGTATACATGGTGGGGGGGGGGGGGGGGTGAAGGATTAGAGAATAAGTGACGGAGAAGAGGAGGAAATGAAGCATTGAGGGACGGAGGGAAAGAGGGGGTGGGCAATGGGGAAATGGGGGCGACGAGGGCAGGGGGCAATGAGGGAAGGAGAGAAGAAGGGAAAGAGGCAACATGGGCAGTGGGGACAGGGGGCAATGAGTGAAGGCGGTGATGAGGTATGCCAGAAATGAGGGAAGGTGACAATGAGGACTCGGTGCAAAGAGGACAAGAAGTAATGGGGATGGGGACGAGAAGTGGTTGAAGGGGTACACATTACATTGCATCCCAAGTCTCAGTCAGCACAGTGGCAGTTTCCGTTTAATGTCTACAAGTACAGACATATTTATGTCTACCCTGGGTGCGTGTTGTGTTATATCGCCACTCAGTGGTAGTTATAGCACGGCTAGTGTTAGGATGGTGTGCCAGCCGGGGTGCCAGCATCACATGAATGTGTGCTTAGTGTATTAATATCCCTGGAAGACAGCCAACAATGATTACATCTGATCTACATAATTAACTGTCGTCTCATGACATCATTAACCAAAGGATGTCACAAAGGTCATTCCCTGCTGTACTTCCGTTCGTGGTAGGCCTTATACTATCATGTGTATATAGCAGGCACGCAAGCTGGGCTACTCGAGGGTGCTCCACACTGGGGAGCACGGTTCAACATGTGTGCTTGGCTCCTCACACGCTATCTGCGAATTAATACCCTAAAACAATAAGCCATGTAGAAAGTCATTTATTGGCATTAAATAATAAAGGACGCAAATAAGGAGAGGATGGCGGAATGAGTGAATAGGGCAATGAGAGGCGGAAACAAACAGTGATTGATGTGGCCTCCCCTTCATTCTAATTCTAGTCTAATTCTAATAGTATGTCGCATTACCTGTAATTTACCAATTAATGGGGGATGCTTCTAATGTCAAGCTGCACTTTCAAATACCTCGCCAAAATTGGTCTCTCAAATACTTAAGTCCTTGTAACACAACTTGTTAGGGCCAATCAACCAACCGTATCCTTTTGCGTGGCGCATAATATAAGAGAGAGTAACATTAAGTGCGTCCTAAACTCTCTTTAAAATGCTATAAGAAAACGTCCTTAGTCAGTTAAAAAAAAAGAAAAAAAAAGGTCATGTCGCAGTGAAAGCTCTATATGGCAGGGATCCAGGTACCGGTATACAGAACTGATTTATGGGTACAGGTTAGTGTCGTTTCTGTTATGATTAAACAATCTTCGCGTGTCCTATAATAGCCTATAATAGTCCTATCCTTATCTATATAGCTAGTGATTTACAATCTAGGAAATTGCATTAACCTTGAAGTGAAAGTTTGTATGTTGACCCACTTTTCCCCAAGTCATCTCTTATTACTTTCCATCTTCTTCCCTCAGCCACGTACATATCATACAGTTTAACAGGAAGATAGTCACTGGGGAGGGGGGGGGGGGGTAATTGAAGAGTAAACCGACTTTTACTCTATGTATATGATATTTTTTATGGCTTTAGCATCCATTAATCAATTCGTTATCCTGAAACACCATTACCAGTTGGAAGAAATCAGAATACTAGAAACACAGCATTATCAATACCATATCTGAAAACAAGGAATCTTGTTAATTATTATTCCAAAGGCACAAAATCATCATTCCTGTTGGAAGCAATAGTAGATCAGCCAGGTGTACATACTATGCATCTATGGATTCATCAGTAGATATACAGGGGTATGTTAATCCCCAATCACTGTAATAAAAATGTTATTTGTGGGAAGGACGAGCGGTTAGGAAGATTCTGTAGAACACATGAAATAATAAAGAACAATAATTGCATTAGTTCATTCTCTGAGTTATAAGCTGTAAATAAATAAATAACGTGTAGCCCCGACATCTACACCTGATGTTAAGTAAAGTGGGGGACAATAGGCGTGATATTAGAGATGGTGATGATGATGACACCGGACACTGGAACGCAGGGTTGGACCACTTTACAGGCGACGCATGAAAACTTTAAACATTATCAAGCAACCAATATATTAGAGGACCGGGTAGGACAAGCGCTAGCATTACCCCAAAGTAAACACAGCCGCCTTGTGACATCCAGTAAATAGACCAATACGGTGAAGCTGGTCCAATTCGTGAGGCGTGTGGACTTAACCTTTATAGTTACCTGATTTTGCTTTGATTGCTTTCACAGATGAACCGGAATTAAACCAGGATATGGTGTGTCGTCGGGAAGACAGTCTCCCTTCACAACGACCGGGCTCACCCTCTGTCAAACGCTCAGATCATTCAGACACACACAATAGTACTCTGCCTATATACATTTACAATAACCACTGTATCGCTCTTAACTACTTTCATGTTAAATTTTTACATGCCTCATCTAGTCTTATATGGCAAATAAGCATTGGTACGATACAATGTATATCTGACATCAGTAAGGATAGTCCTTATAGCACTGTCATGATACGCTCGATGATTAGCATTCATATATACCAAGGAAAAAAATAAGGCTGGTGTCTCTTTATACAGGTAATCCTCCGATTAACCCTATAATGCCAGCATAATTGTCACACGAGGCCACATTCCAACCCTTTGAGGGCAGCGTTGTGCTTTACTGCACAATGTACCATGTCCCTTTCTCCGCATGATGCATGAATGCAGCACCGACTGGTGTGAGTGACTCACCGGTGTGAGTAACTCACCGGTGTTGCATTCAGGCATCATGTCGATCACACCGTTTTGATACACTCCAAGCAATCTGCCGAGAGTGAATTCCATGGCTAAGATGGTTAGAGCAATCTTTTTTGGGGGGATGGTTTAAATGTTCAAAAGACGCCTCCTGGTACTAACGACACGATTTGGAGTCTTCGTGAAACACAGTGTACAACATACAACTGTGCAAGTTCCTAGTGAACACAGCAACATTGAATCAATTTGTTTATCTCAAGTTCATCACAAACAGACATAATAAACATTGATACATCATAGAGATCGGTTCGATTTGAAAGTTGACAGGTCATTTGAACACTTTGAGGGCAAACATTTAACATCAGAATCTCAAAATTCAAGATTCAATATTGATATATATATACATGTATACACATCTTATATGCGTTAATATATATTTACCAATATGTTTTCAATGAATGATGATAAACAACGGAACGAGGAACGAGACAACAAAAATATACTATTGAACTAACTAGTTACTAATATATGCACCCCTATGAATGTCCATAAACTGTGTGTACCCACTTTATTCTATTATACAGCTGGTTTGACTTCGGTTCAAGACGGCATTGAACCTGGTATATAACATAGGCCACCAAGATCATCCCTTACTGAGTGCCAAGTCTTTCCGCTCGGCCAGGACCATGAGAATGATCAGTACGTCCCTACTTAGTAGTCCCTGACTCGATGCACCCTATCTGGGTACAGTTTCTCGTGTTGGGGCATTATACCACTGTAAATTGACGTGAGGAGGAAGGGCGGGGGGGGGGGTGTCAACTCCATTAGTAGGCTACGCCACACCATCAGAAAAAAAACAACACAGTTCCTACATCGACACACAGGCAACAGGCTATGCAACTCCCCTTTTTACATATCACTGGGTCACTGATGATTTATTCTGTGTATCATGTATGCAAGAAGCTAATAATTAACTGGTATTTCATAAAAAATAACAAGTGAGCTAGAAATTAAATAGGGAGATCGTGATGTGAGGCGATTATTATTACTCAATAAAAATATTTAAATTTAGATGATTAATAGAAACCTGCAACTCCCACACCACTAGTGCCTTGAAGTAAAGTTAAGTCACAGTTGGGTGGATTGACATGGTAGACGGGGAACCGAGTACCTGTCTATATTATCATTAATCGTTAGGGATTAGCTACCCAGGATGTACTGATCGTGTTTTCAGTGTCTAGAAATACAAAGTCAATAAATCGCCCATATAAGTACGCCTGATTAGACTATAGCACTGCCTGACCGAGTATCGCACTGGAGTCGATCAACACCCCTCACCACGACCAACCCCCTACATCATCCGCTGGACGCCTTCCAAAATGGTACTTTACACAACGGGAGAGTTTCCAAACACGGGCCACCCTTACCACAATTCTGCTGATGGAGCATATTATTTAGTGCATGTTATATACAGGGGACACTGCACGGGGCTCGGCACAGGCTGCGGCTGGATCTATCTCTACATGTAATCATACATATTGGACTATCAGAAATTATGTTGTGGGTGATGTATTGGCATTTAGCTATTTATCTCCTTGCCGTTGGTACTGACAATTAATAGGGCAAACAGACCAATGGGCACTTGGTTATAAGGCAACAATGTAAGTTTGTAACAAGGATCCAGACAGAGTACTTCGTATTTAAAACAGACCAATGAGCACTTGGTTATAAGGCAACAATGTAACAAGGATCAGACAGAATAATTCCCAATTAAAACTTTAAAACCGGCTGTATCCGGATCGGCACTTGTTTTATCCCCCCCCCCCCCAACTTTTATTAGTTCTAAATGTAGAGCAGTGCTGTGTTAGAGTGCTCGGCTTAAGTTATACAAGTACCATCAGCGTCCTGCATAAAGGTAGAAGAACTTATCTGCCCGCTAAAAAGACCTTCGACATCTCCCTTCAGTGTTTATTAGAGTAGGCTACCATTCATAATTATATGTATAGCGTTATTCGATCGGACCAGATTCACGACCTACCTAAGGCAAGTTTTCAGAGTATGACAACTAGAAAAGATGTCATGAATAGCGACCTGAGCGAGGCTAAAATCAGGAACGTTTGCGAGGTCTATACCAGGCAGAAAAAAAGTTATACCCTGGCGGCAGTAGTGACTAACCGCTATGATAAACTATTCACACCGATATTCATGTCAATATATTCATATATAACTCACCATTTTCTTTCTCTTTTTCCTGACCCTTCCCGGTGCTGTTGGTGGCGATCCCAGTCCGCGAGCCAAAGAAGTTGGTGAGGTTTCTAAAGCTGCCTGAGGCGGAGGCCCTTCTCTGCTGACTACTCCTGGAGGAAAGGACAGGGACAGAGGAATAGCATTAGTTATAGATTAAGTTTGCAAAATTTCACATTGATGAATTAAGGATTGTCTATATTAATTGGCAATGTTTGGTATCTAAGCAAGTATCGAAAGAAGGATAGAAATCAGACATCAGAGAATGTGATGATAAAATTTAACCACAACAAGATGATATATACATTCCCAGAGTCGGGGCATTATAGTATACAGAAAACACATTCAACAATGACATCTCCCCCATGTCAGAGGGCAATAATTGTGTGATCAGGTTAAGGTACATAAAGTATAGGTTATCTAATGACAACGGTGAGCGATTCATGAACCCTTTATGTAATCAGAATAATGGTCGACAAATTGATTTTCTAGATGCTGAGAAAGATAATATACAAACAGTGAAGCTAAGGCCAAAAAAAAGAAGGTGTGTTTCAGGTTACATGGTCTGAAAAGGGTAGGTAGGTCGGATTTTTTTTTTTTTTTTAATTTTTTTAAACTTTAGCCTGAAAAGTACCCAGAAATCGACTCACGAACTACAATGCCGACTCGCCGACGAACACCTTGACTCGTGAACTATCAGATCGACCCTTAAATAGCCCCAAAATGACCCAAAATATAAATATTTTTTCAAAATTGCATAAAAATTTCTAGGGTCGGCCCTGTTTTGCTAGGTAGGGTCGGGTAACCTGAAACACACCTTTTTTTTAAATTTGGCCTAAGCAGATCATTTTTTTATACTATAACCCTTTAAGGGCATCATGGTGCTTCAATGCCCCTTTGCCATGGCAACCCTCTGCCATGACAACAATGGAGTTAATACACTTCCAAATGAGTGTCATGATGCGCCATTTCAGTATCTACGAGTTACTTGGCGGCACAAGCCTTGAGGACCATGCCGTCCTTAAAGGGCTAATGGCTAATGATTATGAACAAGATGTCCCTGAAATTACGGCATTTACAGTTATTGGAATCAGGGGCAACTGCTTCAACAGTTCACCTCTTTTCGCTTTACATATATGCATTTTATAATTATTTATAGGATTGACAGGCTAAAGGTCTACTCGATGTTTTTGTAAGTAGTGACCTCCTACGGTATATCTCTTTCCCCTCTGACTTACTTCTCGCCTTAATAAAGAGCAGAACACGCATAAACTACAGAAGATGTTCAAACTGATAAAAACGCCACTACCCTGTAGCCATTACTTTAGGGTCAGGCTATACAAATGGCATGCCACAAGTTGTGTATAGGTTTACAGCATCACTGTTTAAAAACTCACGATGCCCTCCACCTACTATACTATTCATTAACATTCTAAGAGCAGCATGGAGCTTTAATGCACTCTGCCAGTGTGTAGATATGATGCATGACTGCCGCACCCGGGAATAACTCGCCGAGTGCGATCATCCATTATATCGATCCTGTAGTGTTAATACACTCTCATAGGGCTAGCATAGTATACTAAGGCCGTATGGGGCCAAATGAACATAAATCATCGAGACAGCATGTCTTCCCTAAAGGGTTTAAAAAGTTTTTGTAACTAGAAGTGTGACTGACCTAGAGCACGCAGGCCGCCACGCACGGTTTAGATTTCTAAGAAATCCCCTTTCGGGACATGGGTGTCGATGTATTATGTATAGAGATAATCCAGTGCTAGTGAACGTTTTCTTTGAATGATACCTATTTCAGACCAACATGGTTACCCTCATAATCTCCACATACAAGGATATCACTAAATGTGCATTGTACTTCATATACCTAGTATTCATTTGAGTTTCAATTCTATAATAAAATGTATTGAGATTTATATATAGATTCATGGATAGTATCAGGTTGTAGGCGGTCTATATAAAGTGTGTTTTTTCTCTCTGTAAAATCGCAGATATAAGATCCTTGATAAAAAAGTACCAAAAAAGTACTCCAATGAAATGTAGTCGAAAATTATTTGGTTAACTGGAATGCCCTCTAGAAATAGACCCACGCATGATAACAGGATAAACAAACCAATCATATCTACTGCTGCATGGTCAACTTTTCTGCACACTTTATGCCATTTAGGCAAGAAAAATAAGTTTACGGTACCAGTGTCTGAAAAATTAGTTAGGCAGGTCGGAGATTTCTTCTCTCTCTTAAAGAAAAAGACAAGTATTTACCGGGAGGGATTCGCAAATTGTCGGGTGACTTGAAACATGTTTTCATTTGGCCTGAGATTCTGTAAAACTAGTTACACTTAGTATGACGATGAATACGTGAAAAAGAAAATCCCTATTTCGGTTTAACGATGACTTGCTAGGAACAAAATAAATCGTTCTCATGTCACATGTACTGCTTTAGAATAACACGCATTACCTACATGTACAATTATAATCTCATCAAAGTTTCTTAATGAGTTATACTTATACACAGCAAAGGTTTGACAAAAATCAGTTAGATTTGGCTTCGATCCAGACCACTGGTGACGAATAACATTATCCAACTCCTAACATGGTTGGCCTAGCTTGGGGCAATATTCATTTCTGTTCTTTAACATTTTGACTTTTGTCTAGACAGAGATTTACGTTGCAGGAAAAAGCTATGTTGATTCGAAGTACATCTTATCTCTTCATCCTTTGGCCGAGTAAATAGGTCAGTGTATAATCCTTCTAACCTCTATCCTACCTCTGTACTTGACAACTTTGACCTTGAAATAATTCATAGAGGGTGACTCTTTTAAATTGATTGAGTATTTAAGGACGGCATAATGCTTTAAGGCGTCATGTCCATTTGTCACCATGATGCATCAACACAGAACCGATGTACTTGCAGACGCTGCATCATGGTTCAGGAGTGCATCAACCCCGTAGGATTGGCATGAAACAAGATTGCAGCACCAGTGAGTTTCTCCTGTATCATGCATCATAACGACAAAATGGCATGGTGTCTTACACCACTGAACCGTCCTTAAAGGGTAACTGTTTAATATGCAGCTCAGCTGCAATGCTGAAATTTAACACATAACATCGATGCTCTAATTCCACAACAACCTCTATTTTCTTTAAGGTATATCACAATATCCAAATGGAAACACGTGCTCTGCCTCTAAATGAGATCCAGAGTAAAGTACCTTATATCACCATGCATGCCGTACTTATATCAATGGTCTGATACAGCTGAGAAGACCAAATAAAAGTGTCTTAACTATATCTCCCTCTGTAGTCTTAATTGTACAATCGTATATAAACATGCATGTACAATAGAGTTTTAACACATCTTATTACAATAACCGAAATGCCTATTTACATGTTGCAATCGTGCAGAATACCCCACCCCCTCGCCAAGGAGTTATTTAAATGATAAGATACAATATTCATGAGTTTCTCTATTCTCTATCAATAAAACCGTATAATCAGATATGTGAGAGTACAAATAACTTATGATTATTTCCACATTTCAACGTTTGACTTAAGATGATATACAGCCATTAACAGCCAAATTTAAACAGTGCTTTACAGAAGAAAGATGTAGTGTGAACCGAGGACATCCTTTATGGTATAAATATGCACAATTATTAAGAGGAATTCAACAAAACATGCAGTTTTGGACCAGGATGTGCACCACTGGATACCACCGCTTCTCCCAAACACATCTCCTCATACAACCAGTCTCCAAGCTGTTCCCCGTTTAACACGGGACGCCATACCGAATGCGCCAAAGCAGCATCGATTGCCTTTCCGGGAGATGGCGGGAGTGGTAATTATTTAAGCAACACGAGGGAACTGGCATTGGGGGCGTTGGGGAGGGGGAGGGGAGAGAGCTATGTATCACTAACGGATCACGCCCTCAGTGTCGGAGTTGGGCTGTGGGATCACTGCCTGAGGTTGAAGCCCGAGGACGGTGATCCGACAGACCAACTCCGACACTGATGGGGTTCTACCAGAGTTTTCCTAAATGGTTTTCTTCAAAACTAACCTTTGCCAGGTGAAAAAAACTTGAAAAAGACTTCAAGCAAGTGAAGCCACATTGGTGCTGGGCAGTGATCAGTGAGATCACCTGCCCAGTGCCTCGTTTTTGGTTAACATGGACGTCAATGGGATCACCCTACCCAGCTCCCCACAAAGTTCTATGGTAGACCCATGGATCAAATAGGACCCTCTCTCTAGTAATGGGTGAAGGCTATAAAGGATAATGTGAAAAGTAACCACCCTACCCTTGTAAAAACACAACACAATAAGACCACTCCCTAACACTTCAATTATTGAGTATTGTCTGTTTATAACATGTCAGGGACACTGTGAGCTGGGGGAGTGTTAAGTAGTGATGTGGCCATCAGTACTGGTACACCCCCGGTGATGTACACGTAAGGAGAAGGTAACGTGTAGGGTGCTCAGGTCGGGGGGTCAAGGCAGGACATGTGCTCTCAGGTGGAAGACATGTATACCCACTCCATAGTCCACAGGTGATCGAGTCACCACGCGAACTGGAGAGTTTACATCATGACAACCGTAACCATATTTCATGACTCCTGCTTGTTGGTGCCTTTTTGCCTACTAGTATGAGCACTGCCCCTCAGTCATGAAATAAGCAGTATCTTTTTTCCCACCGGTGGAATAGGAGTGAAATATGTGTAATCATCAATGGAGTGAAAGATGACAGGAGAAAGTAACCAAAGCATAGGAACAGTGCTTAGAAATGCCAACATCAAATACCATAGAGTGACCTCTGACCTAGTATAGGTCAATACAAGGTCAGTGCGCGAGTCACATGACTTACGGCTGGAGAGTGTCCTGTTGTTTTTCCATGTCGGACCCATAAAGAGAAGAAGGCGACAGGCTGATCATAACTGTGTAGCTTCCATGTCAGCACGGTAAACAGGGGTACGTTCACAAATAACGTCACCGGCTAGGAATTGGGAGGGTTTTGAGACGTAACAAAACGTGACCCGAGCCGTTGATTTGTATTGGTCAATTTTCCCCCAAAAATAGGAAAGCTCCCAAAATAGGATACATCATTTGTGAACGTTCCCTATATTGTGTGATACATATATCATGATGTAGGTATTCAATAACAATTCTATTGTGATTTAATAGACCATAGCAGGACCTTTCATAATATGTAGGAAAATATACACACAACGGTTCTCCCCATGCAAGATAACCTCATCCAGTCATAATTTCCTTATATTAACCATGACATTCTTCGACCTTAATGACAGTACAAAGTTTAGCATAGAACCAGAATATATATATTCGCTTCAGAAATGGACAATACGTACAAACATACTATCATAAGACGGGTGGGTGTCTTGGTCTTTCCACCCTAACCTCTCTCAGTCAGTAAATATGGGAGACCCGATCACCCGTTCGATACCCTAGCCCTCAGTGAAAACAGAGCATTAACAAATTACTTTGTAACAGGGTGTGACGTTGGGAGTGCATATATTATCTTTGGTGTATCACAGTTTATCACTATATTTAAATTTATTGTGTATTTAATGTTTGAATTGGTGAATTATATTTTGGAATGTGTTATCATTTGGTTGGCATGAGTAATGTAGTTTTGGGAGTGCTTCATAGATACGTGTTTGGTAAATGTGTGATTTAAGTACTAGGTTTAGGCTGGCGGTACTGGCATCAGACCAATGGTGCGCAAATTACATAGAAAATATTGGCACTAGTTGTCTGAAAAAACCAATGCCAATATTCCATATATAATTTTCATACCATTGATTGGTGAGATAATATCTCTCGTTGGTCAAAGTGGTTCCCATTAAATAATTTTCCCTTTTTCATATCTAAAATTGCAGGCGTTGATGTTAAATCAATGTACAAATGTATCAAGTACATCATTATGTTCCCTTGTAAACAGTCCAGGGGCGTGGCAAGCAGTTTCAAAGTAGGGGGGACTGAAGACTATTTTGACCCTTTTTACTTGACCTTTTTGGTTTTTGGTCAAAAGTGGGGGGGACATGTCCCCCCCCGTCCCCCCCCCCCGGTTGCCATGCCCCTGTTTAACAGAGCCTACTACCTGATAGTTAATGCGAGATTTGGGAAGTGTTCATGTCTAGGGTATATGGGTGTTTGGGCCTGGTTTTTGACCTGGCCTTGATAACTACTGCCCCTTTACTAGCTGCTGCCAAACGGATGACATAAGGCCACGTGACCTTGTCTTGTATCTACCACTGGTTTCGTCCAGGACATAATACCATACACATGAAACTGATCGCGGCCATTTTGATTGATCTCGCAAGATTTTAGGTTGGCACGAGACTCGCTACATGATTTACGAGTTACAGGCAGCGAGCCGAGACCGTAGCAAACCTCTCGCGAGATGAGCATGTGTCAGCCTCCACATAGTGATTGTGAGAGCCAGTTCCGTGCAGTGATAGCCTTATACACCACCTCCTTTCCTCCCTAGCCTCCACAACATACATATTACATATCCCCCACCTCCAATGCCACTATAGTAGTTGGCAGAGTGACAAGGCGTCCAGGGGAGGAAGCAGTTATCGCATGCCACCAACATTACAACATATCATCAACCAACATCTAGGAATCACTGCCATGCAATATAACGGGGACCAAGCTATAGTGTCTGAAAGCAGTATAAACACTCCCTGACGAATTGAGAGACCAACGCTCATCCGTCAGTTTTAAATATGGTAAAACTGAGAGATAAACATCCGTTAGTCAAACCGTTTGCAGTTGAATACTGTATTTACAAATGGAAACTTCTAAGGGAAATGATTGATTCATGGGCTAAATCATGACTGGGTTCTTAAGAAGACCCAGATAAAATGTATATACATTAAATAACAATAACGTTCTTATGGCACAAAATTTAAGCGGTCTATCAAACTTCTGAAATAGCTTCAAAAAGCGCTGAGATAGAATTGCAACATATTCCGAAAGCAACAGTTTAGCATAAAAAGAGCAGATATATTTAACTGGTAACTGTAAACGGCTTGGATTGTGATCTAAACGAAAAGCGCACAATATTTGAAAATTATATAATTGATTCCATGGAAAAGTCAAAAAGAAAGGCAGGAGATGATCTAAATAAAGCAACACCATGCAAAGGGCTAAATGGCTAAATGGTCACTACATATACAATAACCATGGGCTTTTCCTGGGGAGTGAAAGTCCCATGGTCTTGGACCCAGGGAATTATCAAAGGGGGTTCTACACTGAGCTGACGTAGGCACAATATATAGGGAGAACTTCCACATATTGTATGCTAAAGTCAGCAGCAAACAAGGGAAACCAACGATAACATCTGTGAAAATGTATGGATGCTAGGGTTCAAACTATCATTTATACCCCTTCCCCTCGTCATTAAAGTAGCCGTCTCACCAGAGGTCTAAGGTTCGCTGTCCTGGTCAACGAACGACTATGGTGAGAAGGCGGCTTTAAACAGTATGGAGTAGTCCGGGCTATACAGGGCTCCGCGGGTCATTTCACTAAAGATATCTCTAAGGTTCGGAAACACTAAGTGCTCTTAGTCCACACCAATGACCGCATCATTGCTTTATATCCCAATTTTCCTCAAATAAATAGTAAGAAGAATGGCCCCTCAAAACAAGGGATTTTTTATCTTGGGTATTATTTGGTTTAGAAAAATAATCAAAATAGCAAATTACCCCTTATTTCTTTATACATAAATTAGAAACAATGATTACATAGTTATTTATTGGATTTATTAATGGTTATGTATAGAAACAGTAGCAATATTGTGTAAACAAAAATAAAAATGGATCTCCGTCGGGAGTGATCATTGGTATTTTTAGTGAAAAGGCCCCCAGGTCTATGTCTTTGTCATCCCCAAACTGACTACTAACGGCAAGGAGGACCACAACATAAACGCCAAAATGGCATCAGGAGCAGAATATAGGGTGCAGTGGTAGATGTGATGCAGGGACTTCTAGTCAACTTACCCGAGGATCCCATCGTGGCTTCAAAAAGGCAAAGTCAGATCACACTTTATTCACCCTCTTAAGTACTTCTTAAGGTACATTAGAACTTAACCATCCTGCGATGGACCCTTTAGTTATGTCGTTGACACAAGGACACATCAAGACACTTACACAGTAATTAGTAATTGCTTTCAAAAGGTTTAGAGGTTTTGAAAATTTTACAAACATGTGAGGGGGTCAGTGAATAACAACGTATTTTTTATTTCAATATTTCTTCTGAAAGTCGCTAGCATTTATCTATACATCTCTTTTGCTTAAAAGTAAGTAAAGTCCTCCTACTTGTCTTGGCCGAGTATTCCGAAGGCTGTTGAGTTCCGCCGTAAAAATCCACCTTCGGGGACGTGCCTTGAAAAAGTAGAACACACAGTATAATAGTCAATGTAGAAGAGCACACGGCAAAGCTACATGAGTACATGTCAAAAGAAAACCCCTTTGTTTAATTTATAATATCAAATGATATACTTAGCTGGGGTTTCTGTACCCTGCGGCTACTTTATAATCATTGGTTAGAGCAGTCAGGGTATTTGATACTTGGGGGATTCTGTTCTAGAACTAAGTCATATACGTCCCCTTACGGGTCGTAGTGGAGATTTCTCTAACAGCTTATATAGGCGTGTAGCTGGATGCATTATTAACCAATGAGATAACACCATGGATTCACTGCAGAATTCTTAGGGTGCATTATGTAACAGCTGGTACCCATGTGACCGCTGTTATCAGTGCCTATCTCGCCAGTACCATATCAAGCAATGGACGCCCGCATAAGGCATCCGGCTACCTCGGTATACTTACTTGTGTCGGAGTAGGAGTGCTCTCATGACGGCGCCCTTGTTCTCCGGGTTGAGTTGGTCGGCTTTCACCATCTGCTCCACGATGTAGTTGACGATGCCGATCAGGTCCTCCCCGTCCAGATCCATCACCACCACACCTGGAGTGAGTGAGGGAGGAATGATTGTTTCATTTCGACAGCTAAGGTCATATTCATGGCAAGAAAGCTACACTATAATCAGTTTCATAGATGAATACATGTATCTGTGTCCGCGCATATGGGCACCAGACAAACAAAAGAGTGGGTAGAAAAGAGGAGATGAAGACACTTTTAAGACGGGCTAGGAAGCCCCCATCACACATGGTCAATGAGCAAACACACCAAGTCTTTAAACTGCACCATTTTAACACTTTAAAGGCCGCATAATGAGTGAGGGAGTGAGTAATGGGTGTTTAACGCCATCCCGACAGCTAGGGTCATATTCATGGCGAGCAAGGGCCGCACAGTGTTTTAATATGCCGTGACCTTTGTTGTCCTGATGCATAAATGCAGCATGTGGACACAGGGCTGCATTCATGCATAATGGCGATATAAAGGGCATGATGCATTAAAACACTATGCGACCCTTCAATGGTTAAAGCAGGCCTTTACACGGGCATCCAGGCTGGCTTCAGCTACTACTACTACGTATTATTGTATGTAGCCTAAAGGTCGCACACCATATGTTGGCCACCTATCAGATTGCATATTACGTTGATTGCAGCTTTGGCAGATCAAGTTACGTCTCCTACACAGAGTGAAATCCAAGCAGCAGCCAGGGGTAAAACCCAACCTGAATGGAATGACCCTCTCAGAGGGCATCTGTGTATCAAAAGGACCCATACAATATGAAAGTGGCTGTACCTTGTGCTAGCACCTTGCGTAGTTCTAGCAGACTGTGGAAGGAGAGAGAGGCGACGTGCGGTTTGCCGTAGCGGGTGGCCTCGGCCTCTACGTCCTCCTCGTACTTTATCCAACGTGCCGTGTCCTGCCACTCGTACTCGGCGTTATCACCCACGTGCAGCTCCGCCAACTCCACGAACAACTGGGGAGACAAACTGGGAGGTTAGTCACAAGTCATGGAAGTGAGGAACGCTGAACCAGGGCCTCTAAATGAGGGCCCCTGACTGAACCAGGGCCTCAAGATGAGAGCCCTTGGAAACTGGGAATTCAGATGAGGACCACCAACATGAGAGCCCTTGGCAGTAAGTTATGGGAAGTACCAGCGGAGAACTGTGAAGAAATTAAAGTTGTAATTATCATAGTCCATGTGTTACCTTGGTAAGGCAGACAAAACTCACCTCGTGTGGACTATGGTCAATGCCCGGTTGTGCAGGTAGCGTAGTCGGCTTAGGAATCATCGACAGCTTCCGCCGCCGTAATCCGTGAGCCTCTCCCAGACGATGACCTGCAAGTGTCAATCAATTTAATGTGATAGACAGTGTAGAGACTAGTAGAGACTGAGAGTATTGGGCAAGTACAATTTATATTAACGCATACTAATGGGCTATTTGCTCAAATATATCTATTAGACATAGTCCCTAGGGTGTTTAACCCTTTACGGGCCGCGTGGTCTTTTTTTTTTTATGGATTAAAGATTTATCACCTTTCTAGGGGGTGTTTTTCGGAACAATTTCATTCATCACCGGAATTTATTTGAAAACTCTACTCACTGGACATGTCTTCGAGGTCGACACCTGAGAGTGTTTTGGCCTCATCCTGTTCTGTGGGTATCTGGAGGTTCATCTCCTTAATGTCCACCTCGCTGCCCAGGGCCCGGCGCCCCTCCAGGGTGGCGGCCCGCAGCCCGTGGTGGTGCCGATGGTGGTGCCGGTGGTGGTGGTGGCCATCGGACGACTTCTTCTCAGATTTCTGAGTCCTGTTAAGATAGAAACATTATTTTTTGATACTCTGCCAAATTCTCGGTCTGCTAGTCTTCGCGGTCAGAATTCAAATGCTGATCATTTCTTCATTTCTTTTTTGCATGTTTGGGTATTATATAACTGGTCAGCCCTTTTCATGGATCCTGCAAAGTCAAAGCTTTCACAACTGAACTGTTGAAATGACGACAGGAACCTATACTCCAGGGGTTTTCCATGAAACTCTCAGATTGAAATCTCTCACTTTTCCTAACCAGAAATCTAATCTAGAGCAAATGGTAAAAACGTATTTCCTGATCCATCACCAAATTCCCTGACAGTTTTTGACCAAGGTGTGGTCGAAGTTTATCCATCTTAAAAAGCATCAATGGTGTGCTTATATGACCACGATTCGGCAGGTTATATTGAGATTATTCAATGGTCATATCCCAGAGATGGTCATATCCTCTACTCTCATCTATAGTTTACTGGATGCATCTTGGGTTATAACACTAAGAACAAACACAGGTCACTTACTTTGTCTCTTTATCCTTTGTATCCTGAGGGTCCTCCTCTCCATCTCCTATGAATAAATGAAACAAAACAAAAATGTTATCAAAAAGGGAGAGGGAAAAAAATACATGCAAACGTATCTCCTATATATAGAAGAGGCTGAGATTCGGTTCTCAGAAATTTACTTAATACAAAATTATCTTGGATGCCTTTAATCTGTGGTTTACATTACACATCTGTGAATTCACTGATACTACAACTCACCAAGAACAAAGGTGACCGACGGTTTCCTTTTCACCGGTGTCAGGCCCTCCGATGTTGGGGTAAACTCGCCGCGCTTAGCGTCAACGCTCCTTACACCCGGGTCCATGTCGGGGTCCGTGGTCGACTCCGTACTCAGCATGTCATGCAGCTTTAACACCCGCTCCTCCTCCTCAGAGTCCTCCTCTGGTAGGCTAAACATCTGTATATATATAGCATAGAGTAATTATCAATATGTCTTAACAATTATCAAAATACCTTAGTTATATAACATTTACTGGAAATTTCTTCTTGTAGTGATATACCTCCTTCATGGAGTTAAAAAGAAGTCACAAAGGGCGTTGACTCCCTGGCTCAGTCAAAAGCACTTTAGATAATCATTGATAATCAAACCATACAATTAATTTTATTTTCAAATAATTGGTTTAATTGAAAGATTCATGACCAATCAGATACTTTTTGAGTGCACCCCAAGATCAAGGCTGGGCCCCATGGGACCCCCCCCCCTCCCAGCTCCTGCTGCCCACAATAACATGTCCTCCAAATAGTTCACTGTTAGGAACATATTAAAGCAGAATTTAGAAAATAAATTGTGTGATAGCAACTTTTAAAGAAAACATAAATATCCAATTAGTATGATTAGTAAACAAGTTAAATGAGCGCTTCTGGGTTGCATATATTTCACAATGTTGTACGATATGTGTTATAAGTTAATATTTAAAGTTAATCTCCACGAGAATTGAACGAAAGAATCGATATCCAAGGGAAGACTGGATGGATTTTACATCAAAGAGAGCCACTCCCACTCAGGACTCACCTCTATTCCAATATCATGACTACTACATACCTGTGCATTTTTAGAATAAAATGAGAGCCTATTTAATACTTTATCAGACCCTAGGGTCAACCTTACAACGTTTTTCTTCTCTAAACAGAGAAAATTGGCGTTGTGTTTTGAATATCAGAAAAAATACTATTTAATAAAATACGGTTTTACCATTCGGGAGCCATTTATATAAGAAAAGCTCCGGTCCCTACCCATGGGAGTCATATCAACTTCTTGCTATAGTTATACTTTGTTGTCAATAGAATGTCAAGAAATATGGATCGGAATAAGCGCACTTTAGTCCCTTTCTATTTCCAATGAAATAACATTGACAAAGGCTAGCAATAGCTGAAACATGTCGGTCTGAAATTGTAAAACCTTCATCCTTGTTTTGTGCTACTATGAATGTTAACTGTACAAATCTTTAAGAGAGAAGATTTTGGGAGTATATACCACCCTTACGAAATAATTTAATTTCAATCTTTAGATTAAGACAAAGGCAGGTTACATACCGCCCGGGGGATGTTGTCGGTGGTGTCAGGCTGTATGACCATGTTGGGAGCCCCATCGTGTGGTACTCCTGGGGGCTCCTCTGCGGGGGCCGCCTTCTCCATCGGTGCCCCAGTCGCGTCGAGGGTAGCGGAAGTGGCCACGGACCGGTCCTGCGTGGGCTCGGATGTAGAAGGATGTGGGCTCGGGTCTCTACTCGGTACCGGAGACGAATCCTCGCTCTGCTGGATATGAAGACAGAATAAACATTGATATGACTAGCATATTAAATCAATGTTCGTTTTAATTAATCTAATTGCTGTACAACGTCATCAAAGGTAGTTCAGTGCCAAATAGTTTGGTAATTAGGTAATTAACTATATACACCGTGTAGATTAAGCATGTGTGAAAAGTAAATATTAGGCCACACCATAAACAAAGTTGGTCTTTGGGTTTTGCATACCAATGTTTTATAGATTTAATCATTTTTGAGAACAATTAATAAATTGTTGAATTATTTTTGTCTCATTTGCCTCATTTTCTCTCTTGATCTCCGCTAAAACTTAAAACGTGCTGTGAGCTATGTAAAGTAGTTGACATATATTGAGTTAGCAATTATATGTCATTCTTCCTGCATTTTGTTAATGATTGTACATGTTTGGTCTGCACCATGCAGGAAACGTCTATACTGCTCTACACGTCTACATTATGTTAACGGGCATTGTTAGAACATGCAATTTTATGTTAACGGGCATTGTTAGACCATGCAATGCTGATTTGCGTTACTGATAATGGAGTTCAAATCTAATGGCCACGATTTTTAATAGGTAGATTGTAATCCCTATTCGTTTCCAAGTATTTAAAAAAAAAAAAGAATCATCACATCGTCTCGCATGAACCCAATAGTTACTTAATTTACAGATTACGACATATGTTAAACATATTTTAACCATATATTGGACTAAGGGAATAATTTGACCAATAATTCTAACAACCATCTAATGTTATAAGTACACCCATCTTAACTAGATTGTCCCTGGACCCTGCCGGCCTACGTTGAGAGCATAGAGATAAGTCAATGACAACAGAAGCAAGATAAACAGGTTATAAAGGTATCGGGCACAGAGAGATACTGAAACAAATGTGCACATTTTATAGATCAAAGTCAAACATTTTGCTTCGGTATACCAGCGAGAAGAATAAAACGATTCTTGCTAACTTAATCTGGTAATGTAGTATATTAAAAAATAAATCTTACCTCTTCGTCAGAGTCGGTCTCCGATGTCGTCTCAGGCACACCCTGCATGGACGGCTGGAAGGTGGAGCCCTGCTTCTTCTTCTTACTTCCATGGTGTCGACGATGAGAGCCACTCTTCGAGCTGCTCTTGGGTTTCTTTCTCTTCTCTCCGGCACGCGAGTATAAACTCATAGGGTGGCGCTGGTGGAAGTGACCCTCCCGGTGGTCTGCAAGTGAAATTTGAAATTTGAAACATTTATTCTTCCACTTACAATGTAGGAGATACGTAATGGCACCTAGTTGATACCAATTAATATGAGATAGAAAAGTTTCTATTGAGATATATACCTAGATAACTGCTTTCGATTCGGGGTATGGCTGTGTATTCCATGCCCTACCACTACCTGCCTACCATTCCACAGACTGGATATCCAGTGGCTGCTATAGGAATATCACTGGTCGGTGGCTGCCTGCCGGTCAAGTCTGGACAAACCTCGCACCTATTGTGTTAGAACTAAACCCTATGGGTTTAATAGAGCTAGCCTACTCTGAATCTGTACAACTAGAAAATCACTAATAGGTTAACTAAGGATACCATTAGTGTTCAATACTAAGAGAAAGGGACCTTTGAAAACCCCATTAGTCATAATAATATATGGACCATTGCAAAGCATTCGATACAGGGAACCACCAGATACAAAACATGCAGGTATAATCCAATAAGATGAGATACACATCAATACGTAGCTAAACTGCAGGATGCCTGGTATGTGAAAATTAGATATGGTATTTTTGTAGGGCCCTTGTGTCCCGCAAGGGTCTGTGCTTGGGTCACTGTGGTTGAATTAAACTTAAATCACGGTGGAGGGCCAAGACAAAGGATTCGCACCTTGGTTATATTGCATACCGTGGTTTAAAACAGATAGACAATGGTTATAAAAAGGTAAGAGGATTAACCACAGCTTTCTGGTAGGGCGACTTGGGCTTCGCCCTCGTCTGGCCCCACCAGAAAGCTGTGGTTAATTCTGTATACCTTTTCATAACCATAGTCTATCTGTTACGTATAATCGATATGAATGATATGGAGGACCAATGCAAGCCAGCTAATACAAAACACGTTACTGTTGCTGCAGCTTTGTACAGATCATGTAAAGATATAAATGATATAACAGCTCTAGTACAAATAGTAAATATGGGTAGCTCTGGATACGGGTTTGGCCCATAAGCAACGTTTAAGAAACGGCTATGCATTGAAGAACAGCACATTTAGGCAGCAAATCTAGTAAATGAAGTTTTTAGATTAAAGTAGGCCACATTTAGAATAAATTTCCATAAAACGATAACTCCTGTTCTACATAAAAACTAAAATTAATAGGTGTATAAAAAACCCAGGTTTTAGGAAGGGGGATTCATGAAATGAAACCTTTGTGATAGAAAATTAATTACAGTGTTCCGTAAAAATGAGAGAAAAAGATCACAACGGACATAATTGAACAAAATCTCTGGATTACACCTGAAGTGCAAAAGTGGTCAGTTAGTTGATTGAATTATATCATGTATTCAAAACAAAAACATCATTGTTAAAATGGATCAAGCAAAATAAATAGAGTGCCTGTGGAGATTAAAAACACGTCCCGGTAGATGATTTCATGTATAACTTTAAACTGTGTATGTTAGTATACCCAACAAGCGCTTGTACCGGATGTAAATTGCAAAAGACAATTTGTGTCAGAAAGTTGGTATTGAAATCACATGCAGGTTGCTGGCTCATACCAAGAGGAACTGAAAAGAACACGTATTTTCATTGAAAATCTACAACAGGTACACTCAATATAAAAGGTTTATTTTATGTGGAATACAAAAATCGCTATGATTAAGCTGTGGATAAATATATTTGCCTGTCAAATAAAGCATACCCGTAAAACCTCGCGTATAAGCCGCGGCTTGTATGCGAGTCACTCAGCTTTCTTTTGATACCAAACATGCCTATATAGTTTTTGTAAGTACCCTAGAACAGTACCAAATCAGCAATTTTCAGAACTTTTTAGAGATTGGCTTCATAGATTATCTTGTTGATGTCACAATGGAGAATGAGGACATGGTGAGGAAATCGAGATCCAGTTTCTCTGCACCCTTTTGTGTTATTCATATGACGGAATCAATCGTGATGATAACACAGGAGATAGTGTTTGGGGAATAAACCCCAAGAAACACATCCAGTAGCTAGTTAAGAGAGGGTCCCTCAAACATAATTCAAAGGGCTCCTGGGCCCAATAATCACACCAGAGACATTAGGCGTCTTCGGTTCAATGAGTACTCCTCCTACACCAACAATGTATTAAAGATGATCCTTACGTCTGAGGTCCGCCTGGTCCACAACATGTCGCGGGGTGATGTCCTCCGTATTGGTGTAGAACCCGGCACGAATGTTGAACCTCTCCGACGACCGGGTGGCGTCCTCCAGGAACTCCCCAACGTCACTGTTACGCTGCGACCCGCTCGGGGCCGACACGCCTGGCTGCTCTTCTCCATATGGATTCTGTCAGAGAAAGGAGAAATTTAAGTTTCAATTGAAAAATTGAGTGTGTGATATAGGTGTGCATCACAATGACTACCACCTCAAAGCCAGCCAAACTTTTTTTCTGATAGGCTCTATTCCCCTACAATAACACAAAGACTTTTTTTATGGGAAGAGCTGATATCTTCCCCCACCCTGCCCCCCTTTGTTAATGATGACCACTCCCATCAGGGCGACAGGTTTATCTTCCTTATACTTATTAAGTGCTGACATTATACCAATATATCTATTGTTGTACCAGCTGTGACTACTACGTCCTACATTTTAATACCAAAGACATGATGAAGATAACTAAATATTTCCCTGAGGCGTCTATAACGTAAGTAACCCACAGCTGCTGCATTAATGTATGGCGTAATACAGAGGCATAACTCATGAACCTATAATTTATGACACCAGCCTGACACCAGCCTCTCGCAGTCAGGGCTCGACACATAACATTTGGGTTGGATGTCTGCGAAATACACTATGCAACATGTTGAGGTGCATACTTATGTAAATATTCCGCACTTTTGTGCTTGTTTGATTTATTCATGAAAAACTCAAGGTAAGGCACACTAATTTATCTTCTAGCGAAGGATACCTAGTTGTTTCTGGTTCTGCATGGTTTCTGGTTTCACTGTCAGTCTTATCCTTATCCCGTGTAACAATCCCTCTCCCTCCACACCTGGATCTGTAAGAGATCACCCTACCTGTACTCTCAGGGAGAACCACAGCGCATTCATCATGAGTCCTTGTCTCTACATCTGTCACATCTAGTCTGTACTGAGGCCAAGATGCCACACACAATGTGTTACCAACCCACACAACAGTCTTCTGACGGCCCACAGATTGGAGAGAGGGAAAGAAAACAAACTGTCATACTGTTGCTATTACCACATCATGCATGGTCCATGAGTGGTACCTAACCACCCCTAACTACCCTATTATAGAGCGCCCTTCAGCTATTACCCCCACTAAAGAGGCCGGGGTTAAGTGAGTGTTGATATGGGCTGGGATTATAGGGTGGGGGTTACCTTTAACAAGTGGCCCCCAGGCCAACTATTGTACCACGATGAGGGTTATCAAGTCGACACCAGTCAGAACCTTCTATGTGACTCATAACTCCCCCTTGTCCTGGCTTCCTTTTGTCATAACTCACGTTGAAATACATGCAGCGGTGTTGCAGATATCCAAAGAGGGTTTAAAGGCACTGATCTTGCTGCCAGGAGCGAGGACTGGTAATCTGGACCTTTGAAAGGGGGCGGGGGTCAACCCCCCCCCCCCCACCTTATATAAAGGCTTGAGTACCTGGCTTTGAGTACCTGGCCTGGCGACTGTTGCTGTCGGAGTACCATATTGTGGACTGATTTTGAGGGGCGCTGGATGGAGGCCCTATGTTACATAAGTCTATAGGGTATATATGTGGATCACATATGTCTAGGGAGAAAACTTGAAGATGCCCATCCCTGCATCACACATGTATTACTTCCAATATGGAATTCAATAGCAGCCATATTGCAACAGCATTGGCGTGCATTATCCTTCGTTGTTATGTCATAAATCTCTGTGAATCAGAAAATAATACCATGAATTGTGTTATTCATATAGGGAATTTGAACCTGTGCCAATATCAAAGAGTGCATTCTTTCAAGTGCCTGTGATCGATCAGGGCAACGCCCATTTCCCCGATTGAATTCACCAACACATCGATGGTGGTTTAAAATAGCTATGTGCCGCCCATCGTTTGCTATTGTAGACGTCTCAGTAAATGAACTTATCCCACTCACCTTGGCCCTTTAGCTGACTATAGGAACCCTGGAGGCCAAAAATAATGAGGGTGTATAGACGATTCCTGAATGCGCAGAAAGTATAGGTCGGGACTGGACCTAAACATCCTCATTTTTTTTGCTTAGCAATGTACTAAAATGCCTATACACCCTATATTTAGGTGCTAAGCGTTTATTCACTATACCGGTGCATGGGATGGGAAACATTCCACGGATGAACCCTGGGCGTATTTGTATGTTGATGCTTTCTATTGGTTGAGGAATGGAGCGGGATTACTGTAAGGATATAGCACATTAGACAATCTGCAGTCCCTAAGTCCATCCCATTCACGTCCCCATCCCCTCCACCACTACCTATACCCATGGGCTACTAAGTAAGAAAATACTCAGTTTATATTTGCACACCGATCAGAGACTTGAACACGTCTATGTAAGATGAGACGGGCCTGGACATAATAGCAGGGTCCATCACACAAAAGGTGCTACTGAGATGAAAATAACTTTCAGACTGTGTAAAGAGTCCATTTCACTGAATCGGTTTACTCACAGGATTAGCTCAATGTAATTTTCACTGAATGAATTATTTGCGCCACTTGTTCACACTCAAACACGAAGAGGCTCAGGGACAGGGGGTGTCCCAATAAAGGACAGGAGTAGGTTGGATTAACTGACATGCGATTATTTTGTATAATTCCATGGGTATTATACCGGCATATGATGCCGTGGTTATTTAGAAACAAGGGAATAATCGCTTTAATGTTTCCGCATATCTCTGATCGTGATGGGGGTAATGACGCTGGCGGGTGGGCGGGTGAGTCGGTATGGTGGTCAAGGGCCAGTAACCAGCTATTTTTACACAGTGATCAAAACAAGTCTGACCTCGTACCAAATCTGGGACTTCAAGTTCAAGTTTTTTTATTGCGTCTTTACTCCCTTCACTTACATACTTGGTTAAATAATTATGTCTATTTATTCTATAAAAGTGTCTCCTCCTTGACTTACCAAATGTTATTATATATTCATATATTTTTAAGTCATTTCATTATTAGGCCAAATAAATATACAAAAGTGTGTTTAACCTAGCTCGACGCATTGCTCATCCTCCACCAGGGCCCCTCAAATGACAGAATGATAACTTGACACGTTGATTGGCGGAGAGATGCGCGTATTCACTGCATGTATATAGTACACACTACTAAAATGATCTGAAAATCCCCATACTATTACCAAGACACGTATATTAGTGTGAATATATTCACGGCAATGGGGCCTCTGGAAATGGGTTGCTCTTCAGAAATGGGCTTTAGATTACTTACTTTCGACAGTCAGTAAAGCTTAAACCCACATCCGCCCTATTTAAGGCCGGTTGTATCTAGTTTTATTTGCCCTCACTGACCTGTCAGTCGTGCCCTTGGGATCTAGCCTTCGGGTTTGATCAAAATATAGTTATCGTTGTTGTTCCCGCTCCGCTTCGACTGTTGCTGGACGGGTAGCAAGCACTATGCCTTTAATGAAAATATTGGGACATCAACTTTTACTTGACTTTCAGCGGTCATGAAGGGAAATTAACGGATTGGATGTAAAACGTCACTTGCTTGTAGGCAGTCATGAGTAAAACCGCTTAATATATTGGACGTGTATTTGACTTGGGTGGGTATTCAGTAAGGCCCCCTATTTAAAAGAGGTAGATGCCTGTATTATACTTGGCTCGATGGGATTCAAGAGAAACCACATGTTGTATGTCATTAACGGTTATTCATATATCAAAAGGCCTTTAGGCTTTCAGCAGGTCGGATATGCATATCCTACCTGTACAGGTTTCCTCTCTTAATACACTCTCTTAAATATCGCCATCTTTCATGGGGACTATTTCAAGACAGATTGTGTACATTGTACTACATGTATACATGTGCAAATAGTGCAATGAACTGTTGCATACAATATAAATGGTTTGCATTCAATATTCCTCACATATATCAACAGTTCACTAGCAGTCAAGCATGGCACATCCACCACCTTATCTAGGCCGGATCCATAAAGGTGTGCACCCGTAAAGAGCCCCGGGGTGAGGCAGGTGTGGTGGATACCTTTGATACCACCAGGGCTCTCCAGTGCTCCTTTGAGGCGCATCACCCCATATATTGAACCATACGTGTGGGGAAGTCGCAATTGACTATCACTTCTTCCGGCTACATTCCACTGTACTCCACTTTTCACAGGAAGTCCCACTTTGATGGGTTGCAGTCAGTTAGTGAACAGCGGATCTCATGTTATTTTTACCATTCTTAGTTTACCCTTTAAACAGCTGATTCTTATCTTTCTCTGCAAAAGTTAGCCGCGCCAATCTATATAGCTGACATCCTTCTTATTCACGGTATCAATCAAGATAAAAAGATTGCCAATGTGACTCTTATAAAAGAGTGCGGCAATGCTGGAGTTTCTATGGCTGACCCTGGTCACAGAGAAAGTCAGGCACTGTCTGACCATTGATGTAGAGATAGTCCAGCAGTGTCTAACTCTCATCCCAGTGAGATAGGTAAGCATTATAATTTGATCTGAGGGAGAAGACCTATACTTTAGCTATAATCCACATTCACAAGCCCTATAGTAAAGCACTCGAAAATCCCATTTAAAAACAATACTGTTTTTCTGAAAAGGGAAGGGTGTGCAATCACAGACCACCAATTATTTAAGTATGTAGCAAACAAAATAGAGGTATGGTATCTTACACCTTACCATTATGGTCAATACTCCATTGTGTCTACGCCTGGTATAGCAAAGAAAGAAGGCTCAGGCTAACTGACCCTCATCCCAGAGTCCGACAGTGCCTGACTGCGGAAAGAAAGTCAGTTTGACTCTAGTATGAGAAACTGTTTTTACCTGACTCTCATTCAACAATCAGGCTGACTCTCTACAGGTAGTAACTTAATGTGACCATTATAGTACATTATAGGTGACTCAGCGTGACTGTTGTTCAATGGAAGTGAAAGTCCAGCACTCTCTCTCACCTGAGTCAGGCAGTGCCTGACCCTGGCGTGAGTCTAGTTTACGCTCACCCTTTCCTCTCTGTAAGTACATGTATACAGAGCATTCCAATATTCCCCACATCTATAACCTTGAAGAGAGGGTGGATTCTTTTGATCTCAAAATACAGTATAGGCTTGGCGATATACAGTAGTGCTATGTGAAATGTGAAATGTTATCGGGTCACAGTAGAGGGCTAACCGAGGACATTAAGGTGGGTCAATATGATGCCTTTTTCGTCCACTGCGCCGTCTTCTGCGCAGGTACATTCTCTAGTTTGACCATAGAACACCAGGGCACCCTTGTTTCAAATTGGCCTAAGTAACATCAAATGGTCATAAAATAGGATATGGATTTTCCCTGACCGGGCGAGAACCACCAACCTTTAGATATGAAGGCATCCATTCTACCACTGTGCTATGCAGTCTGTAGTGGTTGTCCTCATTGGAAGTCATACATAGGTAGCCCTCAGTATATTTCTATTTCTTTTCAACTTTTTTTTTCAATAGGCCTAAACCTTAGAAATATGTGCGGGACCATGTGTTAAAAATATATTCTCTAGATAGAAAACATCAAAGCCTATACTCTGAGAGAATTATATAGAAATTTAGCTACTTTTCAATACAATTTCATGTAGATATGTGGCAAAACACTGTACAATCCATCACATGAGACATTAACTTAGGGCTTGAATATCTCAGAAAATAGCCCGGGACCCCCCTATTTTCTCATTTTCTTTGGAAAGTGTATGCTATTATGGTCTTATGGTGAAAACCTGACGAAAATCTAGCTACTTTTACATCAAGGCATTGACCCACCTTAAAAGCACTATTCTGGCTCATTTCCTCCACTTCTTATTCATGGGGAGATGACAGCAGCAAGGCTACAGAACCCTTTAATGCATAATGCCAAACACCTGCGGTTATACATGGTGTATAAGGCACTGTCCCCACTGCATCTAAGTCACCCCCACTTACAAATCACTGGCTAGCACCTGAAATATGCTTAATTAAACTGCAACATTCCAATGAGCTTCATGAATCATTGACAAATGACATCGAGGCCAAGATTGTGAGATTGGAGGGTGATATGGATGTACACATTTGGCTCTTTCCAAGGCTACATTATAAAGGAACACGCTCTATTTAGAATTGAAAGAACACTGATATATGTCTTATTTTGACTCCAACTGTAGTGAAGCAACGATACGCGTAGCTGTACAAAGTGCCATATATGATGGATGTGCCTTTCTAAAGTTCCTAAATGTACTCATCCCGCATGTATTAGAACAAAATCGGAATTCACCGTTACCGAACAATACAATATGGAAATGTGTACCGCTGCTGCTTGGTAACATAACACTGCTAATGAACCATACATTATACAATAGGTTAAGTATTACTTCCATGATTAGGAATTATAGATACGGATAAATCATCTATATATGGATGCCAACATGAGATGTCATGACAATTTGTAGTGCTTCCCACTTAATTGAAATCCAAGGAAATCGAAAACAAAATGATTAACCCTTTAAGGGCCGCATAGTGCTTTGAAGTACGTGCTATGCACATCATCGTCTACTTTCCAGGGTTGTATTCAGCATGATGTTTGCATGCAGAATGCGGCCCTTAAAGGGTTAACCTACACGGACCTTGTGTTTTTGGTTTGGCCCTAATAGGCATCATGCAAATAGTTTTCAAAAGCTACAGGTCTGGACCATTCATACCACGTATCAAATCAGGTATCAGTGAGATGTATAATCTGTCTGACAAATAACTTCTTAATATACGTGCCACTAAATCACATGTTATAGCCTATACACATATATCAGGGCGGAAGGCCCGTAAGATACCTGATATCTCTGACAAGGATACCACCAGAGCGGTCTATCACATAACACAAGGTTACCTCGGGACATGAGCCAACCATAACCCTTTAGGGACAGAAAAGTGTGTGTGTAATACGGCCGTTTTGTCTTCATGCTGCATGCATGCTAACCCTGGGTACTGGCCATACATGGTTGATACTTCCGACCCTATCCAGGGTTGGTAGGAACACCATGATGCACCAAAGCAGCACCAGCCGGCACTGCAGGCTGTGCCTCACGACCTTGTGCCAATGTTTTTGTCTCTGACCGGGTGCCGTCTCTGACCGGGTGCCGTCTCTGATTGGATGCCGTCTCTGACCTTGTGTCAGAGAAAAGTGTTTTTTAATTGTTAACCTATACTCACATATATAAGGATTTGTAAAAGCGTTATGGCAGTTGTTATGTAATCATAATTAGCCTCCTGCTGTTGGTAGAAGGTATCTAAACTCCCAAAGTGATGTCCAGTCAGAGACGGCACCCGGTCAGAGACGGCACCTGGTCAGAGACGGCACCCGGTCAGAGACAAAAACATTGGCCCAAGGTCATGAGACAGAGCCTGCATTGGTGCTTCATGGAGACAAATGGACATGAAAATTGAGATATCATGCCGTCCTTAGAGGGTTACCGGTTTTGGTCATTGAATGTATCAAGAGGGATGGGTGGGGCTTGCCGGAGGGCTTGGCTCTCCAAATCAGGAGTGACACTTTCCCTATACGATAGAACAGTGTGATGGGCCCTGGACATGCAAGTCTAGATTTCAAAAATGCGTCTTTCATTTGGAGAATTAAAGGTATGATGCAGTTTGTTTTATGATCTGACGATATATGTAAAGGAAGACCATCCAATAAACTACTATGAGTTAATACCTGTCCTAGAGTTATATAATTCATATCAAAGTTGAACTGGTATTTAATATATCTGAGATGCATTGATAAACCGTATGCTGATGTAGAGTAACAAGAGTATAGGTGTGGTCAGCATCCCCAAGTGTTAATCCCAAACTTCAAAATTCTTCAATCTCTCATACCATGAACAGTATAACTGCGTGACTTCAACTTTCAGCAACAGCTCCCAAATGCCCAGCAAGTATTGTGATCTCGTGAGAAAATCACTTTACTGGAGCATATACAATTCCATGAACCAGGCTTTCCTTTCTGTTTTGAAGATGTGTGGTTTGATGTACTTTTCATTGCTTTATAATTTATACTAAACTCTGTGACACGTGATAAATTTATCACTGCCATCAGATAAGGGGATACTGTTGCTGTTTATTTGGATACTTGTACAATAAACCAAATGTACCCACAACGATAATAATGTATTTAGAGTTGGAAATACTTTACATATTATTGGCATGACGCTTGATATCACCACAAGTGCGTAGAATGTTTTTTTTTTAACCTTGGTAGCACATACAGTTTGTATATAAACCACCATCTGGCGTCTCCCAGAAGTATAGTACAAACTATTACATGTATACAGAAAAAGTAAATCAAACCATGTTGATACACATCAAGGCTGAGTGGTGACAGAAGAGACAAGAGATGATGGGTTGGTCTAAGAGCTCAAAGGGCAAGTGCAGGCACGACAGGATAAATGTATAGATCCGGAGCCATTTCCCGTCTCAGCGTGATCTAATGTTAACTTTGATCTTACAAGGTTAAGGCAGAGGTTAGGGTAAATGTGGTATTAAGGGAGGCAGGGGGGCAGGGAGGAATGGAGAAAGGACGGAAGGAAGAATAGAAAGAAGGGTGAAAGGAAAGCATGAATGGGGAGGAAGGACAGATGATAAAAGGAAGGAGAAGAAAGGAAGGAAAGGATGAAGGAATGCAAGAATGAGCAGGCAGGAGAGAAGGCTGGCAGGAAAGAAGGACGGAAGGAAGGAAGGCAAAAATGAAGAAAGGCAGGGAGGATGAAAGGCAAGAAGGAATGAAGGAAAGCAAGAAGGAATGAAGGAAAGCAAGAAGAAAGGAAGGAAGGAAGGAAGGAAGGAAGGAAGGAAGGAAGGAAGGAAGGAAGGAAGGAAGGAAGGAAGGAAGGAAGGAAGGAAGGAAGGAAGCAAGCCCAGAGGGAAAGGGGTATTTAATGACAGTGCTAAAAACGTGGGGGGGGGGAGCAGTGCATGTTGCTGATCTCGTATGATGGGGTGGGGACGTGTACAGGGGTGATGGGTGGCAGAGGTGGTGGTCCAGGGGTGGGCGTATATTGAAGTGTCTAACTCACATCCCTCCTCCTACAGCAGTGACAGGTGTAACAGGCGCCACCCCCTCTGTATGGTCGCCCAATACGCCTACTAGATCTACCTGTTAGGGCCTGCAGTGCCACAGGTGTGCTCTAATAGAGTGGCTATATTGGTTACTTCATGATGCCCTATTCAACGCCCAATGTTAACCACTAATCGCCCACGAAGGGTATAGTGAATAGAACAGAATGTGATTGTGATCAATTTCATGACGTGAAATGATGGTAGAAATCCTACTCCGCATTTGTATTATCTCGGGGAAAGGGCTCTTTTCCATCTCCCACATTAAGAATAGACATGGTTAGGAAAATATATTTCTTTAACGTTATTAAGTTGACGACAAAACTGAGTTACAAGGTGTACTATCTGCCAGCAGGGTCATCTTTGGGAATGCAGTGGCATATGAATAAACCCTTTTAAATGAAAATCTGCTTCCTGCACCTCTAGAATCGTACAAGTTAAATGACGTCACTAATGATATTATTATATTTACGCTACCCTTCCCAAATCCATTGGAAAGTTTTTCCTGCAGTGCGGTGAATTATATCGCTACACCTTCCGCCTCCACCCCTAGCCCCTTTCTGAAAAGTCAAAGAAGGTACTTGTTTTTAAGTTTTTTATGTCCCATCCCTCTATAAGGTGTCAAGACACCCATAGCCCTGTAATGCTGGTAAAGTGCTTCAACGTGTTAAATGTTTGTTATCTGTCACCGTAGTGCATGAATGCAGCCCTAGCAAGTAATGCGCCAGTGCTGCATTCAGGCATTATGCTGATCATTCAGGGTTGATGCACTTCAGAAGGATCGGTATGAAGTACCAACGCACTCGCTGGTACTGCATTGGTACATCATGACAACACATTTTTAGGCAACAATCCGTCCTTAAAGGATTACCACACGTCAAACATATCATATTGCCTCCTGTCTATATATACCGTATTCGACGTAATAAGCGCCCTCCCCCTAATAAGCGCCCCCTCCCCTTTTTGGGCCAATTTTAGACTAGAACAAAGACTCAAATTTCTCGATTGTAGAGACAATTAAACTCCTAAGTACTTAAAACACCATAAAAATAATTTTATAAGCGCCCAGGGCGCTTATTACGTCGAATACGGTATGCACTTAAAATGCTATAAAGGTGTCTGTCTGCCTGCCTGTCTCGGTACATATACACATGCCTGAGATGTCTGGTATGCCTATTTTACTCGTACCAAGTCTACATCCTCAGTGAAATTGTCAATGAATAACAGCTTTGTCATTATCATATATCTGTGCAGTCATTGTAAATCCAGCCCTGGTCCTGTCTTCCCCTATGTTGTATACGACCAGTAGATGAGTGCATGCTAGCTGTGGGGAGGCTATGGTGAGACACTTACCCCGGGCTCGGCCATGGTTAGTTAAGGAGACTGGAGGATACAGGCAGTTCCAGTAGTGATTGCTGACATTGCCTTATTCAGACGGTGCACAGCGGCCTGTCCTGCTGGAGCAGGGCCTGGAGGCGGCCCGGCGGGGGCAGAGTGTATCCACGGCCACCCTCCACGGGCTGCAGCCGGCTCCCCACCTCCATGCCTGTCCTGCCGTCCTGTAACCTCCTGATGGGGTCAGTGAGCAGGCTGGGTGCTGGAGGTGTAAAGGTAGTCTCCCTGAGTACTGACAGCAGTGGCAGTCAATAAAGGTGGTCTGTATGGGCCAGCTCAGCCTGCTGTGGCCTTGTTGTGACCTGGTGGGTGCAGCACCCTGGATGTGTGTGATAGCAGGCAGCTGCTAGACTGCTACTGGTGGTGCTACTACAGCAGCAGCAGCGACCACCGTGCTGGCTGCATGGCTGTACCGTTCTGCTGCTGGCTGCCCGCCTGCTGCCGCGCCATTGCCTCCCAGCGCTGCATTCGCTTCCGCCAGCCTCCAGAGTTGGGGAGGGGACTTATGGCAGACCTGGGTGTGGTCATCTCTAGTACAGTACGATAATTGCCGTCCCTGGGCAGTAGTAGGGGATGGGAGGGGGTGTCACCTTTACCTTATGTGTAGGCTATGGCGTATACACCATACGGCCACATACCGATTATATAGGCTATACATATATATTGCTGATCCGGATCATTCTAGACTGGTAAGCCGTCTTGTAAGAGGGCTTCAACCCAGGCCCTCCCCTACAAGCCCTCCTTACACGCATCCCTACCTCCAACCTTACCTCAACCAGCCTCAGTGGCTTCACACCCTCGGTGCTCTCTCCGCCTGCACATTAAGCTTCATTATCACAATAACACATGCATTTTGCTCATGGGAATTCCTCCAGGGCGATAAACTGTTGTTAATGGGCCCCCATCTTCCTTGACCGCAGCAACAGGTAGTTTAAGTACCTACAGTATAGAGAAGCGTACTCACCATGTTGGCTGCTAGTGGAGGTTTTCCAACTGTGACCGACTCCCCACTACTGATCCTTTATAACTCCCTTCTCCACCCCTCACTTGACAACATAGCCACTGGAGAGGGGAAGTTCGCGGATGGAAATTTTCGTGTAAACACCCTCACTCTCTCCCTCACAGCCCTCACCCCCTCCCATATAAGGCCATATCACCACGCCCCCAAATCAGGCCGAGATAAGATAGCAGTAACGTGCAAAACACCGAACAAGTTTGTTTTGGGTTAACACTCAAACAATAACACCTAATTGTGTCAGGCTTCACTGATATGGTGGTTATTTTTAAATCCCTTGGAAGAGAAGTGGTGATGATCTGCTTTTAACTCTAAGTGGAAGCAGCCACAGAAGCTACTGATTTAATGTTGTTTGTGCACAGAATGGACCACATACTTTTATGGCAACACGGTCCATGTCTATCTACAGGGCAGGGTATTGCCCCTTACCTCAGAGATTAATAATTTTTCGTTTCCTGTCTTCCGACCTAGCTCATTCTATCTAGATGTTGAGATTATTTTTAGATTTTTACACAAAGTACAGTATCTTTCCTGCAGCCTTCTCTAAGCAACTGAGAGAAAAAACAACAAAAAATATGGCTACGACAAATGGTGGCTTCTGTTGCCAATATGGACAAACTTATTGACGATGTAGCCAATGGCCTCTGTACAGCAGCCATGTAGCAATGTGACTAACATTATTTCAAAATTGATTTAGTAAATTCTACAGATTCAGTATAGAACGCTATTCTATCAGAGGCATAGTTAAGTCCATGGCATATTTGCGTTTTTATAGATTTTATAGATTATCCCCCATCTCCCACTTCAGGTCGGAAAGTCGCCGAAAATAAGTCATTATAAAGTCACCTTTTTGGACCATTTATAATATAACACTTTTTTTTCCAAAAGTCGCCAATCGCTTAAAATTATTTTTAATTGTACCAGGTCACCTGGAAGGCAGCCCAGGTCGCCTTCAATCCCTCTGCAGCCACAGCTTTGGTCACATGGTCCAATCCACTCCCGACTATAGCATAGGAGTCACAACAAGTACTGAATCCCACCTCCATAGGTCAAAAACGGCTTGGTGAAAAGTCTTTTCTGGCCATGCTACCAGAAACAGACATTTTTTGTGTCTACCGTTGCGTTGCATCTCGGTGCAATGAATGTGAACATAACGACGTCCAAATGGAATGCCAAAGAAAGGGAAAGTAAGTACACTACATGCACGCAAGAGGCAAAGTCGTGAGGAGGATGGGAGAAACAGGTGCGGACGGAGGAGGGGCGACCCTGGATGGGAGGAGTTCCACAATTAGAAAGTCTATCACAATAACACAGGACTGGTGTTCTCGCCGCATTCTATATCAGATAAAACATGATCAGGGAGATTAATTAGGGCCACCGCACCGAGCTAATTCACCTATACACGCGGTGGTGATCACTCATGGAATTGACAGCGGTCTGGCATTAGGGAGAAGAAAGTTGGATGTGTTACAATTGAGGTAACATTCTGAGATAAGTTTGCTTCGATAACCATATGCTCCTCAACCCTTTCCACAATAGCACTATAAAGGGACACTAATCCATCACACAAGCGTCAAGATAATACTAGCTCCGACATAGGTCTAACAGGGTAGTGTAACGACAGACATCGCAGGAGCAAGGTGTTAGCTGGGTGTTTGGGAACTACCGGTACTGGTTATTTTATGGGTTTGTGTCTGTCCAACACATTCATTTTATTAATAGGAAACCTACAGAAACGCACCTCCCCTTGTTTGGCCTTAGTCCCCTGCCCTTGGCTGGTGCATCTTTACGAAATATGACATCGGTTCTGCTATGATGACTTTCTATAGGACGGGTCAGCGTCATTCAATACGTCCCATTACAAAAAGGAGCATATATTTACAAGGTATGGGGATCCATCACACTTTGGTGCGATCTTTTTCTTGGACTTGCATAAATGTCGGACTGCCAAATATATGACAGGTCCTTTATGATGTGGTATGCTACAGCCAAGCTGGTTTACACGGGTTTACACCTGGCAACATAAATAAAGGTGTGTTACAGGTAACGTGGATTTTCACATTTTTTTAAATGTTGCCAATAAAAAAAACACACGACAAATCAGGGACGTCGATGGTGATTGTATGGTCGATGTACTAATCCGTGGAAATGAGGGTGTTTTCGCGAAGAGGGAACGCAGGTGGTGTAAATCTACCATGGAGAGTGCAGGGGCCGGGTATGAGTTTCAATCGACCTAGTGAATACGATAGTTATAGCCACCCTCAAAGTATCGCGCCTTATTAATAATAGTTTTGTTCCCTTCATGAAACGCTGTATTTTATCGTTTTGTTTTCTCCATTAACAGGTCCAATGTAGTGGTTATCACTGCATGGCTCCGCCAATCGGGAAATACACACACAAACGATGGGATACGGCTTTTGTAACATAAAACTTCAGAAATAGATTATGTATATAGACAGTGTATAGCCATAAGTACACATGAGCATACACATGAGACATGTAGAGGCCCCCTGGTACATTGAATATGTGTACACCAAGTACATGTAACCTCAGTCACCCATGATATAAGAAGCCTGCCAACAGTGGGCCGACATAACTGAATGCCAGGACACGGGGCCTGCCAAGTTGGTCACATTGACTACTGGATGCACCAGCCAATAGTCAATGTGTCAATACTCATCTATTGGTAACTAAGGACAACGGTAAAGATCAAATAAGGACTTTATTGATCATGCAATAAGAGCTTATGCCCGGGGTCTTACTCATGTCGTACATGATATCAGATCCCAGGATTAGATCTAGCGAACCGTTTATAGCAGAGGAGACGCTGTTCTTACCCTTTAATATGTGCCCTTTGAGATCTAATTTAAGCTCATTTATTGCGAGATCAGGGGAAGGCCTTTTCGCTACAGAAAAATAATCGCCACCCCTCCCATCTGGGGTGCATGCTACATACCCCGCGCCATTACAAATATCCAGTCCCTTATATAATAAATAGTTATATAGAAGGACAAAGACACCCGCAGGGACAACGCCTTAATCCAGCATATATTCATTATTCATGGTCTTGGACAGACGGAGCACCAATCACTCACAAATTGAGTCCTGTCTTTTCGGCAGATATATGTTGATAAAAAGACTTGCATAAAGGTGGAGAGGGGATCGAGTCTACTGGGATACCGAAAACGGAGGGGGGTACACTTACACCATTCAATCATCTCCCCTGGACGACTTTTGGGCGACACTTTACTTAGAAAACAGGTACATTTTCCCCTAATACGAGAGAGGGGGTTGGTGTTTCATGGAAAGGGAAAGGGCTGAGCCCGGGGAGCTGGGCCGAGAGCCAGGGTCAGCGGCGGATCCACGATTATGAAAGGGGGTAGGGCGCTATTGGAAAATGAATTCCCGAGAACCTTTTCACCAAAAATAAAATTTCCCTAAACCAGAGGGCACGCCAATGAGCCGGGGGTGAGACCAGCATCAAAATAGAGAGTGCTGGGGGGGGGGGGGGGGGGGGCTCTCACGGGGATGCGGGCTCCCAGTATACAGCAGCCCGAGATGTGGGAATGTTTTTTGAATCCGCGAATTATTGATCAAACACCACTGCTACATGTGGGGCTGTTTTTAAGGCCTAAATTAATTGTAGATGTAACAGCACTGCTGAAACAAGCCAACTTTTGGACGTACATATACGTGTACCCCTGATAATTACATAAAGTGGGTCGATCTTATTGAATCAAACTTAGTCATTAGAATCCTTTCAGATGTTTTCTACATGAAACCTAAATAATTTGAAAAAGGAAAATGAAAAGAAAAATAAAGGGTCCCGACCTACTTATCAAAATATGGATTCTGAAAAATAAAGCTAAATTCTACATTTAAAAAACGAGGAAAATGCGAAAATGTCCATGATTTTTTTTTCTATGAACCAATAATCACAGAATTCCGTGACATCACACAATGGGCACATATTTACCTTTATTGTAAAAATAGTTTTAGAGTTTTATCACTTTGCATTCCTGGAACAAAGTGTCTTCATCTTTCGGAGAAGAGTAGGAATGAGTTACTAAGTAACCAATGGAAATGATTAAACCTCAGAAAATTGCTTCAATAATTTGCTAACAAATAAGAGTAATTTCAATATGGGGTGTCATGCATAATTTGATGTTTTTTGCCCTTTTAAAATAAAAATAAAAGTATGCAAGAACGGACCGTTTGACCGATCATATCTGACTGCGTGTGTATCGTCACACAGTAGAGAATGAGTGTCCCACACACACTAGTAAACCGATCACACATGAAGGTACGCCCTCACAGTGGTGACCCCGGGTGTGGTGACCCCCGTGGTGACTAGTGCTGGATCCCGGTGCATGAGCATCACAGCAGGTTCTCACTGCCTCCTCTATATTAAAAGGGACAATCAAATTACCTGCACCAACTTCACCTCAATCAATTGTATATCAATGCCAGCCAACTTGCTGTGGTCACCCATACTCATAATCTAGCTATAGTAAAGGATCAGAAGCGCCTTATTATTAAGGCTATATAAGATAATCCTGAATACTAATCTCACTTACCAGGAGGAGCATGGTTTCTATGTCTCCAGTACACTGTCCACGCTCCGTGTAAAGAGACCAAGCCAAGGTCCCAACTCCTGGTTGTGCTGTCACTGTTACAGTACAGTGTCCGTGATGGTGGAGGTCCTACCGCCACGACCTCCAGTAACCAAGTGATACCCATGTGGGTAACCCCCCCACCTTTTAACCCCCACATCTTGGGCTAACATGCCCCTATCGCGTTACGTAACCCCGACGCAACCCTTCACGGAAGCTATTGTCAAAGTGGAGCCGCATGTTAGACAATAGCAGCAATTTTACCAGCTATTTTCTAGGCTCTCTTTTCTCGCTAATGGCTGTGACTACATGTATTTACAATCAAATAATCCAGCCAAAGAAAAGAGCACTCAATTTATTCGCTACTTTCTGGCTAAATATAAACGGGTGTGTGTTCCTTCCCCCGGGCCCAGCTTTTATCCATTTCCCACGCCCCCCTCCCCACCGGGGTCGGTGCAATATGCTATGTCAATGGTTTCCCTTTAGACTTCTTGAAATGTCCTCGAACTATGATTGCACATATATATATATGGGATTCATTGGTCTGCCTGGCATTAGGGTTGATCCAGGTGGTTCATGGAACATAGACCCCGGCGAATCCTTCTCTCCCATTGGTCAATGATGAATATGTGTGTGTGTGACCTTCTAAATTCTCTGGATGAGTGCCATGCACTGAACCATGATGGAAGTTACGCCATCTGCTATGTCGTGTGGACCTTCATGGCAAGGACATGGAAGAGTAGGATAACTTTACAAGGAGCCTCCCAAGATAACAATGGACACTGCTGGATCATAACAAAGGACCAAACCCCGAGGGTTCCTGTGGCTGAGAGCTAGCTGCAGGTGTTTTGGCAGCCGCTACACCGGCACCAGCCAGAGACGTGCGTGCTTGTGGTCTGCCACGCAGTCCCTCCCCAGTGTCTGGTTGTGTATAGAGCTTGTCTATGGGACCAGTCAAATAAAAGAATACCTGCTATGGCATGTACCTCAAAAATAGTGTAAACGACATTCCATGCTTCGTCTCGTTTCTCCTATAGATGTGGGTCTTCCATCAAATAATGTATGAGCGCATATTTTCTCCAGTAATTGGTCTCGCCACTCCCCCGGAAACTATTGTACGAATTAAATCAAGAGGGCTTTTGAGGGGTACATACTTTGCGGAAGACTGCAATGATATTATCATATAGAGACCCCCCTCCTCCTAATGAGTAGAACTGTATGTACATAGGTGCAGAAACCTGTACAGTGGACGTGTTTACCATGGAGACCAGCCACCTTAAGTTTACATGTATCATAAAAACATAGCACGTCATGGTTATAGAAGCCCTATGCAGGCATATGCACCAGCATAAGGGTAGAATATAGGACACGTGTTGCATGATGCGATGCATCACCTTCTCTTCTATATAGCTATACAGCTAGTGTATATATGGGCTCGTTTTCTGGCAGTAAGCCTTACCTTCCAACAGGATCCACACCCACAGCCCTAGAAGTCTGAGCCAAGCAGCTAACTAGGTGCTCCACTGGGGCTCAGGAATTAATGTTAACCCCTTCCACGCGGTAAGCCAATATATTGCACAAAATTGCATTGAGTTACAGGAAATCCAGTGGTGAAGGGGTTTTAAACCTTCAATAGTATGTATGTATGTACTGCTCGTGACTATTGTGCTGCTATCAGTGCCCATCTCGCCAGTACCAGATCAAGTAATGGCCGCCCACTGTAGGGGTCCCGCTAGATTGGTTGGAGGGTCTGCGCAAGTTGATTGTTATGCTTATGGTACATGTGTTTGGGAGTGGATTATCAGACTCCCAATGTACACATATATACTTAGAGTCCACGATTGCAAATACTAATCAGTATGCTTAGCAGCTTAATTACACTGTATTAAGAAAGCTTTCGGGTAGGAGCCATGAGGTGCCACTTGAGGGGGTGCACACACCCCCCCCCCCTCCTCCTTTGAGGTCGGAAAATCGCTGAGATTAAGGGGCCTAGCTCGAAAAGTCGATTTTTGGATCCTTTAACCCTGGCCTTTTAATAACCTATTGTCAATGGCATCCAGAAGTCGCCAGGTCGCTTATATTATTGCGTTAGTTCGAAAGTCCCGTTCAAAACAGCCCAGGTCGCCCCGTCGCATTTGGTCCATCTGCATGCATATTTGGAAAAGCTAGTAATGTTACGGTAAAATTCAACCATAATTCTCTTTATCGTCTTTGTCAGGAATAGGCTTGTGTGTTAACTGGTGGGAACAGATTCATCCCTTTGGGCATATCTAATATCTCTATATTTTGTGGCATGGTGAATTATACTATATTAGGTGTGATTTTAAATGTTCTCAATATGGAATGGCAGCCATGTTGTTCTAGCCGTCTGAATGACGCAAAAAAGAGAAGAATAGCTGGGGGGAAATGAAGTAAACCAGAGGGCATCCTGATGCGCCATGCCCAATTAGCAATTACCTTTCCATCTTATAACCTTTTTTTCCTTGTTCAAAGTTATATTTAAATCTATTTTGCATTTCAATGACAACTGGCAACACCAGTAATTGGCATGTCACATCTGTATTCCACATTATGCCTTAGTTAGGGTGTGCCTACATGGCAAAAAAACACATCGAACCCAAGCTTGCAATATTTGAGGCAATGACAACTACGGTGGCTACACATGGCGACTAACAGTGATGCCAAATATAACTAACACACAGGGTTGCCACCGACAACACAGATCTGCATTCCCTGAATTTTCCCTGACTTAATTTCATATTTCCCTGACAGTCGCGACATCAATATAGCCTGTTTTTAGAATATGGCTTCCAACTATGAAAATTGGATCAAATCTTTTAAAATCTTCTACTAGTGCTCATTATTTCATAACAGGTGTTTAGTGATTTTTTTATGATTCAAAGTTAGTTTTTGTATCTTAGTTATTGTTTCAAAATAGTGGCGATTCACTTTGAGAGTGCAGTCCATATAGTGAACTTAAAAAGTGGTTTAAAAAAAGTCCCACTTTAGTGGAACACTGTCGTATAAGATCCAGGTTGACGAGTGCCTGCTTCAAAAACACAAACATGTATGGTGTTATGACCGAGACGAATGGACTCGTTCTGTCGAAAGGTTCTTTGACGTTTGAAATAGGTTAATAGTTAAATAAAAAATGGGGAAATGAAAGTAGGCTCGGTGATGTTCAATGGCAGCAGCTGGACTCAACATTAACCCTTTAAGTGTAGTATAGTGATCTAATTTGCTATGCCCTTTCTCATCATGATGCATTCATGCAGTCCTGTCGAGTAAATTGTCAGTGATACATCCATGTTGACCCAACTGCTAACGTAGACGAGTTATGCACCGGCGCTGCATTGGTGCATCATGACCACACATCTTGGCTTGACGCATCATATCGTCATTAAAGGGTTAATGAAGAAGATGCGTGTTATCAAAACACGTGATGGAAAAAACAGACTCTGTGGTGCACATTTTCAGAATATGCGCAACGTGACTCAAAAAATAATATTGACAGTGAATTTGCCTACAGAAAATACAGGGGAATGTTCACAACAGACGTCACCATTTGGGACCCTTTTAAAGACCCATTGCCCCTATTTTAGGAAACCTTTCTAAACGCGAATGTATCCCCGGCCCAGAAATGATTTATCAAAACTGCAATGACTCTCGCCCGACTCCCTAGCTGTGACGTTATTTCCGAACCTCCATATGTAGGTGATATGATCGTTTATTATGTATTGGCAGGTGATGATAGAAACAGCATTCCGGAGACCGGAGATATATTCTCTTTCTAAGACCTCCAGTGGTGTGAGATAGCCCGAAGAAAAGGGGTAGGCTGAATCATATCTGAGAACTTTCCAACCGAAATACTTGGCTATACTTTAAAGGAAATACCGTTAAGCAGAGTTCCCAAATCATCCCTTCCCGTTGCACACAAAGTCACAGAGAAATGGGTGTTGGCTTCCAATCAGAAATCTTATATCAGACCTGAAGTAGGTATATCGCTATATATAGATGAAGAGCTTGGATGCAAAACGACATATCTCCATCTCAGAAATTGAAGCATACAGTGCCTTTTGTAAGGACACCCTGAGGTCAATTATTGCACTTTGGTGATTGAGTGTATACTAGGTAAGTCCTAATGAGATGAAAAATAAAATCTTGGAAAAATAGTTTGAGTATTATCTTTAACTATCCATAATTCATGTTCATGTAGATGCACTTTTTAGTAAGTCAACCATTAGGGCTGACTGGGTTATCCCCTCATTAGGAATGGGCTCCTCCGCCACTGGACCTGTGGTCTTTTTTATTGTGAAGTTGTTATCAATCAATATCACAGATGTCATGTGTTGTAGACATCCTTCTTACAACAAAGAATTAGATCAATATTGCCAGGGAGGGTTAGATATTGATTTTATTTTGCTAATAGGTATATATTTGTTTCCTTATTTGTAAGTTAGTAAGTAAACCTGCATACATATATTGATATGTTAGTTCGAGTTGACATCCTGTAGTTTCTAACTTTCGACGCTAAAAACACAATAAAAAATTGTTAGCATCAACCTTTGACAACAAGAGGTCAAATCACTGTCAGTGTCAGCCTTGCCTTTGTGTTTAATGTATGTTACTCACAGGTTTACTCATGCATCATGCCGACAAGATGACATATCACATTGCAGCACAAAGCTGCCTTGAAAGGGTTAAAGACGTACTACTATATTAAGTGCACAATAAACCTACATCTAGTCAAATTGTGAAAAACTCATCATTCTATTTTCTAATGTACTCACACTCCTATTTCTATCCAACTGACTTGGTGATTCCTGTAGAGAATCAAAATGTAAAACATGTTATTGAACGCATATCAAGATTTCGGGGAAGAATGGGAAATTAATGTGTATACATCCATGTACCCAAATCAGACATACTGGGATGTTTGCCTCATTAAAATTGTTTGTGTCAAACGCACAGGTCCGAGGAAAAGACAATAACAACATAAAACATATTTTTCTCAGTCTATATCTCAAAATGATCAGCACAACTACAATAACTGAAGTATGGTGTACAGGGTGATGGATATTCTGCGATCGTCAAATGTCATTTATAAATCTAAAACCAATATTATATCTTGGTAAACCATTTTGTAACCCAGGCCTATAATTATATATACATGTAGAATTGCTCTAAAGCATGGGGCAAGGACCACAATTTGATTGCGAAGAAAAGAAGCGCCATGATTTTTATCTTATTTCAAGCTACGCCAGTGGGGCCATCGGTACCGCATCGTCGCATTTTGGCGTCCCGGCGCCTATTCTTTTCAGTCATTTACCCCCCGTGCCTATCCAAGGGAGGTGTTCAATCAAGGCTCGGCGCCTATTGATTTGGAGATGTATTCCTGGGGGAGGGGGTGTATACTAGGGTGCAAACAATAAAGCTGACAGTCTGAAGATAGATGAATGCTACAGGTGTCATACCCCCCACCCACACTTTAAATTGGCTGGCGTTATTTCACACCTAGCTACTAATGACTAATCCCCTATATCCTCCATTGTTATAGATCTAAGACTAAGGAAAACATGGACATATTAACTACATGTATTTATAGTCCATCCCTACCCCAGTATAGGATGCCTTACATAGAGCATGGATTAATCAAGCCTGTTCAAGGCCCGGCGCCCATCAACCAAAATTCCTCCTACCCTCGGCTCCTATTCAAGGGAGGCGCCTATTCAAAATCCGGTGCCAAAACGCGACATGTACAATGTATGTATGCAATACAAAGTTGGGTAGAAAAAACGATATTTCACAGTAAAGGCCGTGTAACCTTCATAGTTTATATTAGTGATGCTCTTTCAAGATTACAGAAACATGGTCAGGTTCAAAAAGAACATTCACATTTAATGTGTGTGCATATTATCATCATGAGTAACAGCATCGCCTGGTTTGTTTTCAAACAGTGTTGTTATTGCCGAGGACAGGGAGTGGGACCGGGGAGTGGGAGGGAAGGTGGGGGTGACCCTGGACCTGTATCAGCTGTTGTGCACTCATTTGTCAATCAGTGTCACATGTTAATTAACGACATCCAGCAGCCTTGGCACACCTCCACTGCTAATTACAGACACTATAAATAGACACGAGCTGCACCTTGGGTTCTGTCTGGGCACCTCAGCACCTAAGGTTCGCGCTAGTCAATCGCCAAATCGGCCATGGCCAATCAAAGTCCATTATTTTGGGGACAGTGTTGTGTTTTATTTTGTGTGGGCAGGCTTTTATAGTTAGTTTATAGGCATCCTGCACGGGCAACGCTCACACCTAAGTGTCATTTTTCCATTTAATAGTAGCATGCAATGACACTTTTCTCCACTACGGGAGGCGGAGGGTACTGGGGTTGGGGGGGGGGGGGGGGGTTGAATAGGGGGTGGGGGAGGGGTGACTGCTTCTAAATACATTTTATAGTATAAGATATAGGTAGCACATCTTTAGATAATTGAGACATTCAAACACCTGACATGCTAATCCCCCCCCCCCCCGCACCACTACAATGGGAACATGGCTACCCCTGATGGCTAACACAATGGGTAGGTTTACAGCGAATTCATCATAAAATACTTCAAACGAATAGGAAGGTGATGGGTTGAACAGAATGATGAAAGAATTGTCGCACATAGTCATAGGTGCCGGGTTTTAAAAAGTTGCCTTCATTGAATAGGAACTGGGCACTAGGGCTTATAATTAGCAATCCATAGGTGGCAGGCCCTGAATAGGGTGATATTCTTTGATGCACATATGTGAATCAGTATGGGTTTCTTTGCTATACTGTGTGGGATTATGGTAAAATGCTGCAATCACTGGGTGTTTTGTATAGCAGGAGGAAGCTGGAATAGCTGGATTACCAGAATGTTTATAGTGAAATACAATGGCTCTTTGGTCACATTCTCCTGTCCCAGGGTGCCCGAAACAATAGCTGCCGGAACTTGAATAGCTGCGTACCTTGATTAGGAATTGGGGTACAAGGGTATATCAATAAATAGCTGCCCGGCACCTAAATGCGGCAGGGATGTCATTAGCTGCATCCAATTTATTTCGACATTTGAATAAAAGAGGAACAATTAAGCACTTTCTACAAAAAAAAAAGGCTTTTAGTTTTGTAATACCTTCTGCTACATTTAGCTCTTCTCGAAAATGTTATCCGTTAATAACGTTTGTACGACTTTTTTTCTTTTTTTTTCGGAAAAGGATCTAAATACATGTGTATTGTGAGGCGAGATTGGGTCCTGTTCCGTCACCAATGCCTATTTACCTTTAGAATGAGTTTTAAAGTTGGTTTTAATATTCGAGATCCCGGAAATTCTGATGCATCGATTTGATAGGTGTGTTCCCGACAACGGACCCTAATTAGTTTCTTAACATTTTCGGAAATGTTAGCCTTAGTCTATACCTCTATCCAACCCTTTTCTCCAGGTTACCTCTGTTTTGACCTAACAGATGTCTGGATGAAAGAAATATATAAAACTGCCAATTCCGTGTATAGGGCTACGCGGGAATTTATTGTACCGGTTTATGAAATTAAAAGATGTTTGGCTAATTGCTACTGAATTTAGGGAGTGCTCATCTTTTAACAACAGGGGGGTGGGGCGGTGAGATTTCGCGTGGAGCGCGCAACATTTTTTCACCCCCCCCCCTAGAGGGGTCGACATTTTTTACACCCCCCCTCCCGGCAGCCCAAAAACCACGCGCATTTGCGCCCCTGTGTAGCACAGGCTTTTTCCTTCAAAACAGGTTGAATTCTTTTGACCCCCCCCCCCAAGAGGGGTCTAAATTTGTTACCCCCCCGGTCAAGGGATCCACATTTTTTACCCCCTCCCCCCTCCAAATCCACCCCTCCCCCTGTTGTTAAAAAATGAGCACTCCCTTAGCTCATCAAAATTCACCCATGGTAGAGAGCCCAGATGTCAAGTAGCCCTTCCAGAAAGGGGGTAAGGGAAGTTTTCTCAGGTAGTTGAGGTGGAAACATCTGAGTAATACATGTAGCACAAGGTAAGAATACGTCTGAGGTGCACGTTCAGGTAGGCCTGACGATCTGTACAGGTGGTGCTGCTACCTAGTGTCCACAGGTGAAAACCTTATCTACCCCTCATTCTGTAACGAGAGGCCACTTTACGAATACCTCTCTGTACGGTTCATGCATGCTGGTTCATGCAAGTATCCGTGAGTCTACACCAAGAGTGGATGGGGAGAGTGAGTCTGCTGCACACTTGGACCCCATAGTGGGGCAGAGGTTCCGCAGAACTCCTCGAATTATGCGGACGGGGGTGTCACTACCAGATAACTACATAAAGCCGCATTATGCCCAAAGGCAGGTATATTGGCAAAATTCAGTCACAGATATTGGATTCTGCAACACCCTACTTTGATTTTTAGAAACCAAATACCAAATTGTCCTCCTGTATGAATAGACACTAGAAAAGTTATTAAACGCATTGACATGATTTAATCAACTAAATTAGTGTAGAATACACAGGTGGTTCCCCAGGGTGCTTAATATGATTTGTGTTGCCTGTTCAACTTGAACTTCAAGGTAGAGGAATCTGGGAACAAGTGCGTCCCATGCATGATGGTTTGGCACGATGCCCAGCATACTTGAGTATACCCCACTGGTATCATTTTACCATTGAAATAGCGTGTTGTTCCAAATAGTCCTTATAAATATCATATCATATAAGTGGGCTCTGCATGTACAGACAGGTGAACCCTACATGTTTGTGTGTGTCCCGGGGGTGGGCACTCCCACATTGCACACATCACCTTGAATTTAGTACTGAAGTCAAAGTATACCCAAGGGAGAAAAGATGATCCATTCTGTTAATTTTGATTGTTAAATAACTCTCTTAAAGGGGAGGCCAAAGCCTTTTGACTCAAATAACCCAATTGGAGCCCCCCCCCCCCCCCCCCCCCAAGGGGATTATAATCAGTGGATCCCTAACACTTGCCTCTTCACCTAATCTCATTAATCAGTCTGCTACTCCTGCCTGTAACACGGAGGAGATAAGGTCTGTGTTGTTGGTGTATGAGTGTCATGTTGATAGCGGGGTGTGCCTACCTATCAGCACGTATCATGTGTCTATTATAAATACGATAACATGAATGAGTTGTAGTGGTCAGTGATACCATGAGTGACAGCACGTGTATGTCTGGTATATTGGGAAGAGTGTGTGTGTGTGGGGGGGGGGGGGGGGGGGTACACAGTTCCCAGGGCCCTCTTTCCCGGGGGTGTGGCAAGCATTTTGTGTGTGTGGGGGGGGGGGGATGGGCCCAGGGGATGGGGAGGGAAAGGCAGATAGGCATGCAGACAGTGAGTAGGGGAAGATGAGTACATCATATCAAAGGTGAGTGTGGCTGCTTCCTCAGATGTACCTGTGATAGTGCTACTGCCGATAGCTACCACGCACCTCACCTGCCGAGTGTGGCGCTATCTGGTGTTTACAGGTGAAAAACACCACTTTATCAGCCCTAACCTGGTGTAGCACTGGCCATGTGGCTGTGGGAGTGGAGAGGGGGGCTGGGTACCCCTCAATATCAGCCCTTGAGTACTGGAGGGGCACTAAAACAATGTATCCCTGTGTAGGTTACTGGGCCGGTATATCGGCGTTCCCACTCACAGAGAGACAACAGTTGATACCAGAGTAAAAAGCACTTTTGTGCCATTTTTTTCTGCTTCAGGACATAGATAGGGAGAGGCGTGTACATACATGAAGTCACATTATAAATATGTGAGTGAATTTGTTAAGCGAGATTTGAACTTTAGTATATATTGATAACAATTAGGGAGTGATCATTACATATTAACATATTAAGAGTGGTGGCAGTTCATCACGTTTTGTGAAAAAGGTGTGTGGAGGGGGAGGGACCCTCCATAGCCGCTAGCAGGGACAGGGAACTCGCCCCTTTCAAACATGGCCAGTTCTCAATGATGAGAAATCATTCTGCAACACCTGGGTGCAACACATATAAAAACAATGTCATCCTCTCCTGCTGCATCTAACAAAGTCGTCGGCACCAAAAAAGATAAAAAAGGGATTTGTGTTTAAAATGTTTTCCCCATTGAACAGAATAATTGAGGATGCGATATTTTAGTTTAGATAGCCTGGTACACTCATTTGTCGCACAGTATCTAGTATATGTCAATAAAGACCTAGCTAAGCATCTGAGTAGTGCAGACATGCATCATGTCGACCTAATGGGGTTGATGCAATTACAACGGTTGGCATGATGCACCAATACAGTGCCGGTGAGTTGGAGGTGAGTTATCATTGGCACTGAATTGGTGTATTTTTGGAAACAATGAGTACTGTATGCTATACCCAAAACCGAACCACATAAGATTTGCGTGAGTTGGAGATGCGGGTTATGCGTGGGAATTTACGGTCATGTCAATAGAACTAGTTACTGCAGAGAGGGAAACAAACTTTGACAACAACTGTGCTGGCTATATAGACCTAGAGTCTGTTTGCCATCCGAGTGGGAGTGAGATGCGCTGCTGTACATCGATATATATGTCAATGGGCTACACTTACAAAACACGGATAAAAAAAAGAGTTGAAATATGCATGTCGTGGTCGTGCACCTTGTCCGTGCCTGGACAAGTGGGTAACAGCAGTGGCTAACCTTTAGGGGCTGCAGGCTGCCTTAATGTGCTATGTATTTGGTTATCATGATACATCCATGTATCCCTGGCGAGTTACTCGCCATTTATTCATAGGTTGATATACTCATAAAGAGGCGACACGACATATGGATGCGGCCCGTGGCATACATACTCGCCATGGCTGCAGAAAGGCAGCATGCTGACGACAAAACACATTTAAGCAGGATGCGGCCCGTAAAGGGTTAAAGGACACCAGATGGGAGCTGTCTGTGGTAGTCTTATTGTTGTGTGCTCTATAGACACGTGCAGGAGGAGACCGGGGGTGGACGTGGGATGCTACTTATGGGCTGACCAACAGGCGGTCCGTGGGGGGGCGGTTCGGGGGGGCTGCAATACCTACATACCGTATTTCCCCGTGTACAAGCCGGGCTCCGTGTATAAGCCTGGTAGAATAGGTGACTAAAGTGTTGTATAAGCCTACCCCAAGTATAAGCCGGGGGTTGCTATATTTCTTCAGTAAAAATCGTATACCAGGCTATAACTCCACATCTACTTATAGTATTAGCATGATTCCTTCGGCTATGTAACCCCTATTTCCCTGACATATGTCTGCAAACATTTTAAAAGAAGTAAAGCTTAATTCTAGATTTTTTTAGGAATAGGAACATAAGTCTGCCCCGTACATAAACCTGGCCTGTTTGCCACTTAGTGCTTGTATAAGCCTGGCTGTTTGCCACCTAATACATTACTTGTATAAGCCTGGGCTTATACAGAGGAAATGTGGTATGGGTGCATACATACGTGTATTCTGACAACGCAATACCTGTAAGGCTATATAGCCCCGGAACTAGATCGCCACTCGGATTTCTGTTTGTCCGTTGTCCCTCCTGTGCCCATTTAGTGCATTTTCCTTGGGAAAGGAATATTCTATTGGCAAAGAGTCAATAATAAAGGTCCTTGGTAAACCGATATTGTAAGTAGCTCCGGAAGTTTTAACAGAATAGTCCAGAAAGTTCGAGTGCTTCTACTAGTTCAAGTATTAAAAAGTGACTTCATTTGTGAATCCAAATAGGTCATTGGTGCACATTGTTTATGTCATACATATAAAGGCTAACTAAATCGATAGGATTACCTAATTGCATCCATATCAGTAGGTCATACTCTAATTGCAGTTAAATAACGATTAATTAAAGTATACTTATCATACTGCAATGTCAGTAGCTGGGCCGAATTAGAGTATACATCATGAGAATGAAGTTGAAAAAAAACTCCCCTGTGACACAATTTCTAAACAAATCATTCACTCTTCCAATGAACCACTATTCATTCTAATCCATAACACGCACCGAGTGGTCTAGGGCCCGCATACAATACTTGGCTCTTGATGGGCGCATACGGGGGCCCTCTGTTAGACACAAATCGATGATTCGTGGGGATATCATTGTACGGGTATAGAACAGGAGGCAGATGGGCAGATATTGTGTGTTGCATGCAGAACGCAATGATGACGTCCATTACATTCCATTACATCTAGGATTATCACAAACAATGTTTCTATTTTATACACAAACATCATTTTAGTTGAACAATATTTGCATGTACCGGATATTCCTTTGTATTTGAGTATCTGTCAGGCTTTACTGTAACAATTCATGCTCCAACTCCATCTAAATTGCTATTTTGCAGAGGCTATGTATATTCATGACAGAGTGCACCATTTGTTTTTACTGTCAATATCATGTATGCAAGAAGTCTTTTTAAAATGGAATAGTTATTGAATTGTGGAACATGAAATGTAGGCGTGCCACGCGAATGACATTGTAGTCCAAGTGTATCATTTTAGATTAATTCATATAAGCATAACCATTGTACATTCCAAATGGAATACATGCACCAGTAGCAATTACGCTATATATGCAGTAGGCCCTATCTTGATCATTTCTCAGGATCTAGAGATGTATATAGGATGTATCCCGTATAAAAAGTGAACTTGTTCCTCTGTCTAGGCTGGAAATACTGACCATTCCGACCCCACCCCATCCACTTCATGAGGAGGTGAGATATGCCGATATTTTCAGTCAAGCGTAACCATGACAACTCTGGTTCTCGGCTCTGACACCAGATGTCCTTTATGGCGTCCAGTAGGATGGACACAGTATTGTGTTTACGATGTATAACCCTTTAAGGACGGCGTAATGCGCGAGCGCAACATTTGTCGTCATGATGCCCCAATGCAGTACTTGTGAGTAACTTACTATTACTGCATTGGTGCGTACTGTCGAGAGAATATGAACCCTATAGAGTCGGCATGATGCATGATGGCAGCACTGGTAAGTTGAGAGCCAGAGCGGTATCAATGCCTCATGACGACAGGGAACATAGTATAAACACACTGCGCCATCCTCATAAGTTATATGGATAAGTATATGTTGCCCTATTGAAGGCGTGGTCACACGTGGTGCAGCCCGAAGACTATACATGTCACACTTGACTCATCACCAGCTGCAGTTGTTTACTACCTGGTAGATGCAATTATGCTAGTTCACATACCATTTTAGATCACATGATCAAAACAAACACATGAGGAACTTCATTATTTCAGTTGATCCTAAGAATACAATTCTTTCCGACGTCCTAGGTTTGTGCCTGGAACTTAAAAGCATGAACAATGATACCAATGCTAAAGACAAAGGCATTGATTCAATACTATAGTAGGCCTGCTTAAGGTAAACCTTCACATTACCTGTTATGACAGTGACAACGTCTAACTATGCATTATATCAAATGCGGGGATGGTTGAGGTGGACTCATCTTGAACAACCACTCCTCGGTGTATAGGTGCGGCTTATACGCGAAAATCTATGGTGCTTTACATCCATATTGAGAAAAACAGCCCCTTCCCTTTTTGGGACAATAATCATTAATCTGATTAAAATTTCGTTAAAATAGTAAATATTACAAACATATCTTACCAGTTGTGCCAGCTCCGGGTCATCGGGGTTGGTCATAACCTTGTAACGCTTTGACCGACTCATTATTGATGTTTCGTTTCAGCAGCTGCAATTGTAAAATAAATAGATTTGTAATCGATGAAATATAGATGCACAGAGGAAGGTAAGAGAGATGGGGTCTGTGTGATACACTAACAGGGGAAGCAAGCAGCCACGGAAAGGGGGAGCCAGAAGTGAAGGGAGTGCGGGGAAGAGAGAAAGGATATAAGAAACAAGGGAGCGATGGGTGGAAGGAAGGAAGGAAAGAATGACGGAACCTACAACGGAAGGTTGAAGTATTGAAAGGTTTATTGGTAAGAGACAAGGAAGGGGGAAAAGAACGAAAGAGGCAAGGACGTGATAACAGAGGGAGGGAAGCACACACGTTAGGAAGGAAGTATAAAGTAATCAAGTCATTAACGAAGGAAATGAAGAAAGAAAAAGGACTTGAGAGTTATGCACTTTCAGATAAGGCGAATAAAAATGAGCTACCTACATGTAAGTGGCCTGTGCACTGATAACTGCCGGGAGAGTAACATGTGGCGGAGGATGTGTATGACAGTGCAGTTTACGACTCAATAATCCAGTATCAAGCCTGTAGGGCTGTATATATACAGGTACCGCCATGTAAGGTCACCCTCCCTCATCGACCACTCAACACCCTCGCCTCCATAATCCCCATGCAATCCTCATCATAGAAAAACAACTGAACTGACTACCGGGGGACCCCTACCGGGTGCAGGAGCATGCATCCTGCCTGTTGTCATACTAAGTAAACTGACAAGCCTCTCGGTGATCTCCTATTGTTTGCATAAGTGCTGTAAGTTGGTAAGTTTCTGGCATCACCCTGTAGTTTCACATCCGCATTCCAAAAAGCTGATGTCTATAGTGGGCAGTGCTAATATACCCTACCCCCACTGACCACACTTGATTTGCACAAAGACAATATCATTTCATCTCTATTGGTCATCACGATATGATACCTATCTATTAAGAGCTGCTCAGTATCTCATTTGTATATTGTATGATCGTGAATTTTGTAAATTTTAAGAAAATAAAAAGTTTTTTTCTCAATACTTTCAATAAATAATAGATGAGGCAATCGAAAATCGGGCACCAAGGAGGTGGGAGAGGGGGTGTGAAGACTGTTGACATTAGGCCTAAGCATGAATACCTATCATATGCAGTATGCCTGGACACACACGTGTACCAAAGCCTATATCATATTGGGGCTTGTCGTGGGGATTAGTGCCTTCAATGCATGCTTTATGTACACGGAGGTACTCATTTTCCTGGCACACCTTTAGCAGGGAGTGGTTTATGGCCTTATAATTTTGTTTGCTTTCAGCAATATGTCTATACTTACACGTGCAATGTACCTGCTCGAGGCATGGGCTGGTAGGTGTGTGTGTGTGGGGGGGGGGGGGGGGGTCATTCAGCAGTCATATTGAGATAACGATAGAAACTATAGCAGATGACCAAAGTGCAGTGTGTCGATACTTTTTTTTATCACGTCTAGCTCTCTATCATTAGAGAGTTATCATGTTTGAGCAGCATAGCACAGTACCGTAAAACCTCGCTTATAAGTCGACCCCACCTATAGGTCGAATTGGACTTTACAGGGGAAAAATCGACTTATAGCAAAATCTTTTGAACTCTAGGAAAACCCCACTTATAGGTCGAATTGGAGTTTGAGATTTTTCTGAGGCCCTGAACCCCCCTATAACCACATTTTCTCAGGGTCAAAGTGAGTAATTTTAATAATATTTTACCCTTAAGACAAGCCTCTACTTGTGGGGAAAAGAAATAACTCTAACAAGAAAAAACAATCCCCATAAAAGGTGTTTTTCACTCTATAAAGGATAAAAAAAAATTGGTTGCCTAAATCATATCACTATTTTTCAAAACCTCACCTTTAGGTCGAATTGGACTTTTAGCAGGAAAAATCGACTTATAGCAAAAATAAATTCCAAATAAAAATCGACCTATAAGCGAGGTTTTACGGTAGCAATTATATAACGTATTACCGTACCCCCACAGTTAACAGCTGAATATTTCATTTTAAATTGCCACTCTGGGCCCAGGGCCGGATCCAGGATTTTGAAAAAAATAATCCCCCGAATTAGAAATCCCCATTAAAAAACAAATTGGCCCAAAAAAAATCTGCGCCTGCCATTCTTAACATTTTAATATGTAATGTCTGGTCTATTGATTTCATTATTTAATTAAGGTGACCCGTTTTGATATTGCAACATAGATTATAAAGATACACATTATGATAACAACCACTGAGCCAATCAAATGTGTGCGGATCTATACCATACCCCTAACCCCCTTATACCGTATCAAAACACTTCAGACAGGAGTGCTACCGTAAACATTATGTTGTGATACGTGTTACCTTTATTTGACTTTCAACATGCACAGTTGGCACATCGCCAGAAAAAAATAGACATAGATCTATCTCAAAGCTGTCTCCCTCGTCAGCTACAGTAGTACATAACAGTGAAGGCAAAGTAACTTGATATTTAGATGGGGTGGAGTGGAATTTCACGTTCAGCACACATCCCGGGCACACACTCTTCTCCTTGAGAGAAAGAGATGGGTCAAAAAGAGGGGTGAATTTTGTTCTTGCCTTTTGCCTCGTCGCCTTATAGCCTATAGGGTACCGCAGCGTAGGCTGACCTAAAGGTAACCACTACCATGAGATCAGAGATGTCCACCCCAGTTATGCAGCTATTCATGTATGATATTGTCTTGATTTGTCCCTTACTGGAAAGAGTATCACCTCAAGTGTACTGTAATACAAAAAAAGAGAGGGATTATCATGCACAAAATTGAGGTGGACATCTCACGGTAGGGCCTACGTGGTTACTTTTAGGTCAGTCTACCCTACCCACCATTGGCACCAACCCTTGTTATAATGACCACTCACTTAAATAATGATAAAACAGACCTGGATACAGATTCGTTTGCCACCACGTGACTCTAACCACTTGACTAAGTAAAGTGGGCCCCTGCCACGTGAAAAGGATCAAGCAAGGGTGGGCGTTACCTCAAATTTATAATCACTCAGTTAGTCAGTAGATGCACAATTATTAGGCTATCTAGAAATGTTTTATTTGAGGCCATATCTCTTCTCAGTTTTCTGTTATCATTAAGCTTGTATTGAAGTTGCGTTAGGCATTCAGCTATTTGGGGAAAAATTATAATTGACTGGCCACAAACTGTGGCACAACCCTTTTATATCCTTTCCTCTCCTCCATGAGTCCATCTGAGCTTGAGGCTCAACCCGGGGGCTCAACCTGCGACATGGGTGCCTCTGTGCCGCTCTGCACACACACACCACCACCTCAATCTGTTTGCGTTTGGTATCACCATGCTGCTGGAAACATGCCTGGAATCGCAAAATAAACGGGCCGGCTGGTGCTGTGAGATACGTTGGTGGAAATGCTTCTAGTGTTGTCGATGAAAACTACCTAAACGATACAACCGTGCCTTGACATGACAGCTGCGGGCTCCGCCCCCAGGCCACGACAGGCTCGAGGCGTTTCAAAAGCCGTGCGCGGAACCTATTTCTAGACTTTAGTTCCGCTTCAGTAACCCCAGTTTCTGTCATCGATTCCCGGTGTCATCCCATTTCCCCCATGAGTAACAGTAATGTCAACAACTAACCTTATGTCAGAGATAGTAGATGTGTTAATTAGACGGCGCTTTAGTGTGTTTTTGTAGCAGTTTTTGAAGTCCCGACCGGCTTGATGAGGTCCGGGCCGCTAGCCAAATGCTCCTGGAAATGTCATTGTTGGCGCTTCTCGGCGAAGTGATGCTGACTTGTTGATAAACTGACAGATGCTATGAGAATGCATATGGCATTCATGCAAGATGAATCAGAAATATTGGGCACTGAAGCCTGATAAATATTTCTGGTGGAGAATATGTCTTTGTGATAGTTCTTGGGTGATGATTTGATGTAGATGCTAGGCACCTGGCAAGCACATGCCCGTTGTTTACCATCGGACGTTTGAGCGGTGGAGCGTATACAACATAACACGAAGAACGGGCTCCGAAATAGTCCAACTGCTCAAAGAGCACAAAAGTTCTAAAAATATAAATAGCATAATTCCAATCTACTGGACATAATTTTATTTTATTTATGATAGCATTAGGTGTAAGTGAATTAATATTTAGTTCTTAGTTGTGATCTCTGGCGAATAGATTTATATATATTTTTTTCATTTACATATATATTTCGGATATCCCGTTGGGCTGAACGTCCGATGTAAACTCTAAGCATGCGTACGCCACGTGTATCTATTTCCGTGCGGCTTCTCTGGAAGTTTACGTTCATGGCAACAACAAAACTTCTGCTTTGGTTATAGTTGAGAGATAACTGATTAGGTGCTCATTGGGAGAAGTGGTGCCCTGTGGGCTTCTGGTTCAACGGCAGAAGTTTCAAGAAGGTCAGTCATTTAAATTTGCCATAATCAGTATTTCAATCTCAGTCACTGAGTAGTGAGTCAGTATCAGTGACCCCCTCTGTAGCCACTCTGGTACCCCTACTAAGCCTCCCGATCCCGATCCCGATCCCGATCCCGATCAGACTGATACTCATTCTACCCCCTCTGAGGCTCTGTCACTGACACATCTAGAAGATTTTAATTCCCAAGCATGCAAGAATATGCTACATCTTCATAAAAACACAAGCAATGCCATCGCACTGGGTGAGCTTGGAAGAACAAAAATACAGCACCATGTAAATTTAAGAATGTTGAACTATTCGTTGGGCCGAAAACCACGTATCTAGGGTTACGCTTTGACGTTACCAGGCACGGCCGCCATATTGGCCCGGGTACAGTGTTGTCGCCTGTGCTCTCTGCTCTGCGTTATGAAGTCTCAACACTGGCACCCTGCGCCTAGATAATGTCCGATTATGGCCATGATATTGCTTTAAATGCTTAATGGCTTGCACACCATGGCCGGGGGTACCGTAGCCCTCTGCGGTATCAAAATAAAGCCCCCACCTGTCATAAATTTGAAGAAATTAGAGCTTGAACGGCGCCCCCCGTACTGAAGCATCTAAAAGTGTACCCGGCACAGTATGGCGTCCGTGCGTGGTTACGTCAAAACGTAACCCTAGAAACGTGGTTACCGTCCGCACGAATTGGGCCAGACTTGTAAATGGCAGTACTGCCAGTAGCAATAAGATAAGTTTTACTGTTTACTCAATGCTTAAAAAATTGTATGATGAAGGAACATACAGATCAAAGTGGATGGATAAAATCCACACCGAACTAAATAATCTTGGGTGATCTGCTTTCTGGCACAAAGACCAGTTTGACCCAACTTGGTTCAAACAACGAATTAATCAAACTAGCAGCGACCAGCAGTGCCAGTATTGGCTAGAGACAGGTACTAACTCCAGCCACTGCCGGACCTATAAGCTACTCAAGGCAGAACTCAAGCTTGAACATTACCTCCTTGGGCTGGACAAAAGACACTCTGTGCCCATATGCAGATTCCGGGCCGGTAACCATAAACTCCCCATAACACTTGGCCGATACAGGAATATAGGGAGACAAGAGAGACTCTGCGAGCTATGCCCGGATCAGTCAATCGGAGATGAAGTGCACTACATCAGAGACTGCACCTTTTTTGCAGTAGAATGCAGGACACTAATCAAACCTTACTACTTAGGAGGCGAGAGAGCCGAAAGAATCTCAGAATTGTTTAATACCACCAACCACAAACAACTTCAAAATCTCTCAAAATTTGTGCAGTGTATCATGTTGAAACTAGCTAACATCTAACCGTCATACAGTCATACATCTATTGTAGAATTGTATTTTTTCAAATGCCGTCCTAAAACCTATATTTTACAAACTATCTATTAACTGTCTGGTGCTGAATTGCTATGTGCAATTATAACACAGTTAGAAACCGAAATCATATGCCCAAGAACAAAGAGTTATCTCAAACTACTGTAACATGTTAATAATCTAAGTCATTCTGTCTGAAGCTTGGTGCTGCTGAAACCATTGGAAGATGGTCCAGCAAGTAAGCTCCAGATATCTAAGGTAACCTCACTGGTTTTAATGTATATATTTTAGCGGTTAGTAACATAGTATTGTTAGTTTATTTAGTACTATATGTTTGTACAAAGTAGATTATACAGCGATATTGTGCAGATCTAGTCTTAAGTTATGTTTGGTGCCCTTATATCATTATTATGGGCATATGGTCATGAAATACCTACAAAACTACTCACTTTTTAACTTGTCATTTCACGTTATGTCACTATAACATATGTCTATGTATCATATTTGTATATATATATATTTATCCATGACCCATGTATCTCATGTACCTCTCGCAGGTTTAGAGAAATAAAATCATTGTCATTGTCATTGTCATTGACACAGCCACTGAGTGAGATACTCCCTACGGCTAGATCTACACTTCTTCTTTTTTTTAGAACATTTTTATTTGGTCCTGGTTACACTATTCAGAGTTCTGTTCGTCCACAATGAAAATGATATCCGTTCTATCAATGACGCTCAGACGCACAGGTTCCTACACTGAAAACAGGTGAAATTGTATCTGATGACAAATATAAATCAGTGTCAGAGAGAGACCTTTTTGACCATCCTCCTCAGTTCTGTCCCATAACCCAGCCTCCACTGTGGAGGCTGTGGTACATGTACTATATAGATAAAGAATACAATGATAATATTTGTTCATGAAAAGTACAGCTATAGACTATAGTTGGAAATCAGAGGAAGCTCTCACCAGCAGAGTTGTGAAAAACAGCTCAACTGCTAGCAATTGTCACACCTAGGGAGTGATCATTTATTATCAACAGGGGGGGGGGGGGGGTGGGGCAAAAAGAATTGGACCCCTTGACCGGGGGGGGGGGGGTCTCGACCCTAAGGGGGGGGGTAAAAAAATTTGACCCCTTGACCGGGGGGGGGGGGTAAAAAATGTCGTGCGCTCCGCGCGGAAACTGACCACCCCCCCCCCCCTGTTGTTAAAAAATGATCACTCCCCTATGGCTATGCAGTGTGGATGCTGCATGGCCACACCTACTCTGACACCTTCTCTTGACACCTACCAAGAAAACCAACAATATAATCAAACTGATCTAAACATGTGTTGTCATCATTACCAGTGTATAGACCCTCTTATGGTTGCACTTCACGCACCAACTCTAGCAATCTCGATTTTCTCTCTTTGAGAAGTCTATTTCTATCTAGATTTTCTCAGCTATTTTATACATTTGAACAAAATAACGAGTGTAAATGACTGTGCCCTATTGATCAATATCTTCCCTTTCTTTCAAACCTGTAAAATAGCTGAGAAATTTGGGTTTGAAATAAGACTTCACAAAGAGAGAAAATCCTTGGGAACGTCACACAATCAATCCTGGAATGGGCTGAAGAGGGCGTGAAACGGCAATCATAAGGGGGCGAATAGACATTATGATTGCAAGAAAAATGCTGCTTGAATTATTTTTCTAACGCAAAAATAAGTTGAAATGTCATAGAAGATAAAAATATCCCTGTGGTGCTATTTAAATAAAGAACACAATGTTATACACAATAATAGACATTTACCCTTAAATAATGATAACATCAATATGGATGTATGTATGAGTACCGGTATATTAAAGACAGTAATAAGTGATCTAATATGTTTGGGCCATCAGACCCAGAAATTGGGGCCATCAGACCTACAATCCTCAGCCCGCATATTTTACTCCTTTGTCGTATGGGTGTGTTATCTCTGACAGATCTCATTGTATTCTGAATCTGTATGCATTCCATTTAGTTTATCAATCTGCTTCTATATTGCATACAGAGTCATGGGTTCCTAATAATTGAGGATCTGATATAGAGATCAGTTTAGATATACCTGATATTATCTCTATGGTTAGCATACCTAGCACCAGTATTCCGGCAATAGCTATATGGCTGATTCCATGTCTCTTTTGTGATCATTATCGAATCGATTTTTTGCGATTTTTAATTATTGGCCCAGTCATTGTCAATGTAAGTCAGATATGGTTCCTTTGTAGTTATTGTGGCATGATAACATCGGCATCCATCATTCATTTGTCCACACTGGTGACCAGTTTTGCCAAAAACTTTTTATGCATTAGCCTGTGTAGCGAGATCTTACACAGGCCATTTGTCACACATAAATCCCCTCTACGGCACTTTATGCGGAGGAGAGCCTACATGGCATTGGAGCCGCCATTTTCTAACTGACCCCTGACTCCAGAGCAGTGCATTGTAGGTAAATCTGTTATCAGCCACTGTTCACACCTAGGAACAATGGCCATAGATAAGACTGATGGGTGGCATCTCACCCCTATCTTAATCACCTTAATCACATCCCCATTGTCTCAGGTGTCAAGGGAGGGACTTGGCCTGATTGGGAGACAATACATTGATTACACTCTGACTGACTGACATGTGGTCACCCACAGAGGTGTAATTGCTCCATTTCTCTGAGATTTAAAATACTCACATAATTACATTGCTGCAAGCTTACCTTATACATTGATCTGATTTATAGAGAAGCTAAACAGATAGTTAATGAGAGCTCTGTAAACGATTTTTTTCTGGGTATTGTCGGCTAAACTGAGACACAATTTACTTTTACTAGTAGTCAACATCATTATACAATGTACTACCTTTTGATAAAACATAATACAATGTCATGTGTGGACCTCACATATATATACTATTCCTCTATTGCAGGATACAGCCATGGGTGGTATATCGGCGGTCCAGCTGCTGGCGTGTGTGAGCCTGATAGTGGTTCTGCAGATAGTGTCCACTGGGGAGGACTTCTACGGACTACTGGGGGTCGGCAAGGAGGCCTCTCAGAAGGAGATCAGGCAGGCCTTCAAGAAGAAGGCACTCCAGATGCACCCCGATAAAAACGCAGTAAGTGAGACATTTTAGGTCATTGAAAACAATTGTAAACCATATTTTTAATAACTCGCACCGTTGCATGCACTTTTAAAGTCTTTGAAACTTCAAAACTTCCCTAGGGTAGAAGTTTAAAAATAGCAGCGATCGCTATTCACCAAATAAGAAACTAATACAGATAAAATAAATTATAAAGTGGTGGACCAGGCTGGTTACCCTTTGCTTGCTCACGTGAATAGATTTGACCCAGGTAATTATCAATAACATTCTTTTCAGGACAACCCCAATGCGCACGACAACTTCCTGAAGATTAACCGTGCGTACGAGGTGCTTAAAGACGAGGAGCTGCGTAAAAAGTACGACCAGTTTGGTGAGGAGGGCCTGAAGGAGAACGCGCCCTCCGGAGGCGGCTACCGCAGCTGGAAGTTCTACCAACAGGAGTTTGGTCTCTACGACGACGACCCCAACATCATCACCCTTAACAGGGCTGACTTTGGTATGTCAGGTGTACAACATTGTACAAAGCCGTAGTATGATTACAGTATTCAAAGTAATAAGCGCCCCCCCCCCCCAAATATCAACACCTTAATGATTAAATACTCAAATGATGCCATGTCGCTCATTTCATCCTGGTTCTAGAAATCCTGATATGAGATAATGGCCTCTCACTTAGGTGGGATGTAATACACATGTAATCTTCTAATCTGTCCACTTGTCTTTGTAACAGAGGCGTCGATAGATAATACTCAAGACATCTGGTTTGTCAACTTCTACTCCCCCCACTGTGGTCACTGCCACGACCTGGCGCCAACAGTAAGTCTCACCCTCTCTAACATAGGAGAACTATGGAACCCTTTATGGGCCACATCTTGCTTTATGGTGCTATGCTCTAGTTTTAATGATGCAGCATGGGTGCAGGCCTGGCGAATCGTACTTGCCAGGGCTGCATTCATATCTCTTTCTGTGGCTTAGGTTGATAAAGTATGCCCTCAAACAAGTGTTACATCAGATAAATTGATAAACGAAGCTATAGTAATAAAGAAAGAAGAAAAGAAAAAGAAGATAACACTGAACTACTAATGTCATATTCCACAGATATACAAGGAAGGATGACTAAATAAGTTAACATTATTAGTATTGTAGCGGGCACGTATTGCTCGGGGCAGCCCGAGCGTGCGTGGAGAGCGCATTGCCCGCCTGTGGTAGCTCAAGTACCGTAGCAGAGCAGCGGAGAAGCAGCTAGCCCTGTGGTGTAGGGGTAGCATCCTCAACTCCGGAGTGGAGGGGCCGGGGTTCGATTCCCCGTGGGGCTGACCTGTTTTCTGCTGCCTGTTACAGTATCATCTTATTAGGATGTATAGTAGATACAAAATTCCCCCGCTCAAAACATCTTGCCTTTATCTTTTCCCTTTATCAGTGGCGGCAGTTAGCACAGGAGATGGAGGGCGTGGTGCGTATTGGGGCGGTCAACTGTGAGGACGACTGGATGCTGTGTCGGCAGAAGGGCATCACCGGCTACCCCGCTCTCATCATGTATCCCCAGGTAGGTTAATCAATGTTGTCCATCAATAATCACCAAGAATAATGATAATCTCAACCATGTGGTAGATTTCCAAATGAGACATCTAACAGATCACAAATTTGAATACGTGTAAACAAATCGAAAGAGCAAGATCTACATACAGGCATTATTCAAATAGTATCACACTGTACAGACATTCCTGCCTGTAAAATAAATAAAAATATTTCAGGATTATTTATCTTTATTCCATTCTCTACATCATATCTATGATGTGCTACTTTCAGGCTGAGCGGTTCCGTGGAGACCGGACTCACAGAGAACTGACTCGCTTTATCCTGCGCAACGTGAAGGCCGAGGTCACTGAGTTGTGGTCGGGCAACTTTGACTCGATCACCAAGAGTCCGGCTAAAGCCTCACGCCCCTGGCTCATCAACTTATGTGGAGATGGAGGAGGTAGGTCTCTAGTATATCATTACATGTACCATATAATGGAAGGCTTAACACTTGCAGCTCTTAATCTTTTTACAGGCTCATATCAGGACCATCTGTTGATTTACACCATTGAATTATCTCGAAAAGTCTAGAATTAACTACTTTCTATGATAAGATACATCAGATGGACAGGCTTAAACACGCATTAGATAGCATACTTCTTTTTATTGTGTATTATAATACTGAAATGATAACAAGTGATTAACTTCGTGTAGGTGTGTACAGTTTTTGTTGACATGTGTTAACATTTAATTCAAATATTTTATTATTTTTCCTTTTGGTTTACTGTAGACTGCATGCAGAAGCAGTCAGTGAAGAAACTAGCAGCCATGTTGGTGAGTTTCACATATGATACAGGTGTATACAACTTAAAATGACATGCTTTGGTGCAGAAAGGACATGGGGGGGGGGGGGGTGATAATCATGACCAGATGTCGGTCAAGGACGTGGTACTAGAAGTAGGTTTGGGATAAGACCCAACAGAAGGCCGCCGTCTCACAGTGACATATATGTATACATACAGTCAGCCACGTGTCTGGACTCTAAATAAACCCCTTTGAATTATAAGTGGATCCACATTGACCGTCTCTCCCCATAACAGCTCCTGCCATATGGCCCAGTTTTAATGTCTTCTCCAGTTTCCCCATTGTTTAGAAAGTGGTCATTTAAAAAAGGGGAGGGGGCAGGGTGAGATTTTTGAGAGGAGCACATTATACCCCTTTTCAGCCAAAAGCCAGCGCATTACTTTAGACACAAGGAAAAATGAAGGGGGTTGTTGGATTTGGAGAGATGCAAGGGTACACGATGCAAAAATTGTTCGTTGAGCTTGTGTGGAAATGTTGAGTAATGACCACTTCGTTGAAAAAAGACAAAGGGGTCATGATGGTATATGTAGGATCAAATCAAAACTAGCAGTCCCCAGCTGGGTTACTTCACTGCCCGAATAACCTGACCTTGAGGAAATGACATAACTTTTTTTATTGAAAAAGAAATCCTTTATCTGCATGTTTTAGAATGACCTTGTCAACGTTGGAGGCCTGGACTGCCGTTCAAACGAGGAGCTGTGTTCTCGGCTGGGTGTTGAACACGGTGTTTACTTCTTTGGTGTGGAGCAGCTCACCAAGGGGAAAGGCGTGGTGAGTATCATCAATGGACGCACAGCTATTTAATGAGTGTTTTAATGCAAAGAAAATGAATTATCCAGGGTTCTCACGTGTTATGGAATGTCATGGAATTTGAAAATAATGAAATTAATCTTACAAAATCTCCTAGAATGTACCATTTTCTTTCTAGATTTTAGACATTTTCTCGGGGGCCAAGCCCCCCCCCCCAACCTCCACAAAAATGTTATAAATATCATGGAAATGTCACGGAATTCGATCTGAAATTTTTGTGGGAACCCTGATTATCGTATTGCAACATATCTTTGTCACATCATAGTAGTTTCGAGTTCAAACAAAACGTGGTTAGGGGGAGGGTTCTTATTAGGGGAAGATGCTTATTAGGTCGAATACGGTAGATAAGATAGGATTTGTATGGGTAGGTGATGGTGGTGGGAGGAGGGGGGGGGCGCTAAAAGAGAGATGGGTGTCATGCACAAAGTGCTCCTCCATTACCGTTGGCACATCAGCTTGGCTAAGTTTTGCATTGCCAAGCCACTGCCTTGTGGTTTCCGGTATTGGTCATGCATCATATGTAAATCTGGTAGACGAAAATGCAGCTGTGAGAAAAGAAAATATTAAAAAAGAATACTGGGATCTATTGTTGGAAAAAGGGCCGTAAAGCTTTGGTAGGGTTGGTTAACCCTGCGCATAACTATCACATGATCTCGTCACGTTGCATGAACATATGAGAATATGGAAACACCACCTTTTTTTCAATATCATATACGCTACATGGACGTCCATTGCTCGTGGGTGTTCCTGTCAAGATAAAGATGATGTATGGAGAGAATATCGCCGTTGGTTATACAGATTGGTGCCAGTCATACAGTAATGTATGAGTACATTGTGCCTGGATGCTGGCATAAATAGTCTGGAAAGAATGCATTTGTATGTAGCACGCAACTAGAGAGATGTGTATATGTATGTGGGAATCATTGGGGAAGTGGAGTCGTGGGGGGGGGGGGGGGTTGAGAGGAAGGATGGAATGTGGAGAAAATAGAGGCAGAGGGGCTGAGTAGGACTGATCGTTGTTGTTGGTACCATGACCCGTTTTTTCTTAATCCTTTTTTCATGTGTCATTTTATTGCAACTCGTTTTAATAGAAAGCTTTTTGAAATACCCAGGTACTTTTTGTCCAGAAGACAGCTACTTTATGTCAGTGCTAGTATGTCAAGTTTATGTGATTTTAGTGTTACACATGGATGTTTTTGAAACTTCCACCGTATAATGACTGTAGACTATTAATCAGCTGCTGATGATATTCACAAACTGTAATGATGATGAGATTACAAGGGCTGGCTTGTATAAACATCCACTATTTACTTTTCCCATGCGCTTGGCAGACTAGTAGTAGGTGCACCGTTTGTTTGAGGCCTCTGTACTGGGATTAAAACACCAATAGACCACCAATGTAGTGTAAAAAAGACAATTCTACTTCCTCTACTTGCTGCAGGTTATCGACAGTCTGGACGGTAAGGAGGTGGCGGCGGCCGTTCTCCGACAACTCCCTGATGTGAAGCTGTTAGACGAATCTTCCCTCAATGTATGGGTTTACACTTTACATACTACAATATCAGACATATTACACTTTCGAAAAAGGGAGAAGTATTAAAGCTGCACTCTCATCACTGAATCGTCTTTCCTCAGTTGTCTAGAACAGTTCTAGTAAAACTACTTGTTAACAGTTGATGAGAATGCTGTTTTAAAGCTTCACCCTAACTACTAGCAGGCCACTCATTATTTGACTAGAGCAGTATTAGGAATTGCAAAACGACATGTAGACCCTCGATGAGAATGCCGCTGCCTTCATGCATCATGACCACGACGGGCCTAATGCATTAACCCAATATGCAGTATCTACTTCCACTATTGCAGGCGGTGGTGGAGCAGCAGGGCTCCCCGTGGCTCGTGCACTTTGTGGAGGGAGAGGCGGCCGACCTGGAGTTACGCAAACTGCCCATGCTCCTAGACCACATACAAGTAAGATATAGATACTCTATAAAATGGGTATTTCAACCGTGGGTTTATAGCTAATTCATATACGTGTATTTATATGAGTATTAAGGTCTAGACCTACCCTTGAAGTTGTACACAATCATATTATCAATCTGGATTATCAGCTTAGTTTAAAAAATGAAATATACCCAGGATTCCTGTAAAATGACTGTGTGTCTGATTCTAGGTTGGCCGCGTGGACTGTGAGAGGATGAGGGGTGCATGTAACACGCTTCACATCCACAAGTTCCCCACCTTTGTACTCTTTAAGTCAGCAGGAGGCCACGAGATACACCACGGTGAGATTATTAACATATCAGGGCCCCAGAGCCTTACAGTGTTTACAAACATGTCAGGTACTGATATGCCACAGAACCCGGGGTGTGTATAAAATTAGACAGCTGAGCGGTTCATCCACCTTTCTAGATTTAAACCCAAATGTGTTACATCAAGCTTTTTGTGCACAAGTACGATGTTTCGACTTGAGCAACTCACGGGTCGACTCATGTTATCCAAAACACAATTGCGCCACCTTGTGGAAATCACCCACACCTCAGACCATGTGGACTACTCTACTGCACCACCTGCTGTCTTAAATAATCACAGGACTCTCAGTACATGGGCTTTAGTTTTCTGTTTTGTAAACGATTAGTATTCTTCCTTTTTATACATAATTTATAAATGATATGTAATTATATGTATTCAGGTCGGCTTGCTGCGCCGGACATTGCGGCCTTTGCCCGTGACAGTGAACAGAGCGGTGTGGTGGTGCTAGGTCCGAATGACTTCCCACACCGCGTTGTGCAGGGTCCCGAGCCATGGTTCGTCGACTTCTATGCACCGGTGAGTATAGCCGATCATGATAAAGAAAACAGTAGCTTTCATATTGCATAAAAACGAGGGAAAGATATCATGACCCTATATGCTTCAATCTGTTAATATTTAGATAGGCATAGATATTCCGCTATTATAGTAAATCAGTATAAATATGTACCAGTTTGGTACAAGTAAAGGCTCTCTAATTAGACACAGGAAAGTATTACATTGACAAATAAACTACAAAGTAAACATTTCTTCATCTCCTTACTTTCCCCTGACAGTGGTGCCCACCCTGTATGCGGCTCCTACCAGAGTTCAGGAAGGCGTCCAAGCAGATCCCCAACACCAACGTCCACTTTGGTACCGTAGACTGCACCGTCCACCAAGCCCTGTGTCAAATGGTGCGTATTCATTCATGCCTGTCTTCTCCTTGTCTATATCATATACAATGTCACGTTCCCTCATGCGCTAGGGGTATTTCTGCCAATATGTGTATACTCTCTGCCTGTCCCAGAGCCTCCATTTCTCGTGACAGGAAGACAATGTCATATTACATCGCACTTGACTGTTTTCTGAGAGCACAATGGACACGTAATATAACTAATCTGTTTGTGATTTAGGATTGGGGGGAAAACTTAATCTTGACTCTTTTGTTACTGTTTGCAGTACAACATCCACTCGTACCCCACTACCATCTTCTACAACCAGACCGTGCCGCACCCGTTTCACGGCCACCACTCAGCGCAGGCCATCGTCGACTTCATAGAGGTAGGCCCACTCACTCCCTGCTACTGCTAGAGCTATTGAAAGGGAATTTATTTTTGCCTCCCTTTGTATTCAGGTATCAATATTCTCAGATTATCACATGAAAAAGGGAAAAACAGATCAAGAACCAAAAAATTAGTTTTGAAATCCCTGCTTGTGTGTCGATATCCTTGTTTTTTATGACTTTTCTTTAGTCCTTATAAATGGAAATACTAAACCCTAATGTAACTTCTACTGAGTGGCTAGTTAGGAGTAAGACTAATAGAACTTATTTGATGGCGCACATCTTCGGAAATGTCTCAGTTCTGACATAACACTGGTCCTTTTGATATGTCAATCTATAACTTGCCTCTTTGTAGGACACGCTGAACCCCCCAGTGTTGGTGCTGACCCCCAACAACTTTGATGAAGTGGTTGGTTCCAAACAGTCCCACCAGACGGTGCTCGTCGACTTCTTCGCCCCCTGGTGTGGACCGTGCCAACAACTCGCACCTGAGTGGAGGAAGTTCGCCAAAGTAAGCAAACGTTTTCCATGTACATAAAGTCCTGGGTTCAAGAGATCTACTAGGTGTAAAATGGATATGACTAAAAGTGGCCGAAGGACATTATAACATTAATACAATCGATGGTACTACTATTCAAGTGTTGTTGAGACTACAACTCTGTGATAAGGGTCACACATGCGCTAAAATTATTTCGGTTCCCCCACAAGAGGAATCAAAATTTAGTAACAATAGTAAACAAACAATTTCCACTTTCCTCCCTTATAGTTGATGAGCAAATCGCGGGACGTGACAGTGGCCCACGTCGACTGTCAGGCACACGCCACCTTATGTCAGATGCAGCAAATCAGTGGTTATCCCACGATACGCCTCTACCCACAGGGATCTACAGGCAGCAGCCACCACATGTAAGTGTTACCCACCATACGCCTCTACCCACAGGGGTCTACAGGCAGCAGCCACCACATGTAAGTGTTACCCACCATACGCCTCTACCCACAGGGGTCTACAGGCAGCAGCCACCACATGTAAGTGTTACCCACCATACGCCTCTACCCACATGGGTCTACAGGCACCACATGTAAGTGTTACCCACCATACGCCTCTACCCACAGGGATCTACAGGCAGCAGCCACCACATGTAAGTGTTACCCACCATACGCCTCTACCCACATGGGTCTACAGGCACCACATGTAAGTGTTACCCACCATACGCCTCTACCCACAGGGATCTACAGGCAGCAGCAACCACATGTAAGTGTTACCCACGATACGCCTCTACCCACAGGGATCTACAGGCAGCAGCCACCACATGTAAGTGTTACCCACCATACGCCTCTACCCACAGGGGTCTACAGGCAGCAGCCACCACATGTAAGTGTTACCCACCATACGCCTCTACCCACAGGGGTCTACAGGCACCACATGTAAGTGTTACCCACCATACGCCTCTACCCACAGGGGTCTACAGCCACCACATGTAAGTGTTACCCACCATACGGCTCTTCCCACAGGGGTCTACAGCCACCACATGTAAGTGTTACCCACCATACGCCTCTACCCACAGGGTCTACAGGAAGACTTTCTCCACCATAGGCCTCATTATACTTGTGTGAATCATGAATCTGAAGAAAAACTAACTAACTATTAAAGTCCTTTCTTGTATTCTCTGCTCCAGGCGTTACCAGGGTTTTATGCGGGATGCCTTTTCGCTGCGTGCCTGGGTCTTCTCTTACTTACCCACAAAGTCGCTTGCCCTGAATGACGCCAACTTTGCTGCAACAGTCCTACAGTCCTCAGAGCCCTGGCTCGTTGACTTCTTCACACCATGGTGCGGACACTGTCAGACCTTCGCACCTGAGTTTGAACGAATAGCACAGGTAGGTTTTGTAGACTTTACTGTACATCTTTTGGGTTTTACAAAATGTACCTCACCAAGTCTGGTGGAAATCATGCATTGGGACTTGTGCTATTGAATGTTTAAAACAAGACGATAGTGTTACCTAGACACTAAGAATATCCAATGGGAAAGGTTGAAATATTCAATTGGAACATCTTTACAAAAAAAAAAAAAAAAATTGTTTGCTAAAAAACGTCATTAATATAATGCTGCTGTTGATCAATGATATATACGAATCTGGAGATGCCATTTTCATTGTTTACTTGAGTTTATATGCCATATGCATATGATCTGAATGGCGTTATGTGCCAATACTTGTGGCTATCACATTCTTGTCTTTACCTTATGTCTGGGACGGTGTTTCAATCTAGTGTTCTCCTGGTGCCTCCCCCCTGTGGTCTATACTGGAACTGTAGTTGGATCTCCAGTACTGCCCTCTCGGGTGTAGGGAGAACATCTAAAGAGGTCTACATGACACAGTGAGTTGAAGTGTATTGTTTTGGTCTATGTACAGGAGTTGGAGGGTCGTGTGCGGACAGCGAAGATAAACTGTGACAATAGCCGCTTAGTGTGCCAACAGGCGGGTATCCGTGCCTACCCCAGCGTCCGCTTCTACCAAGGGTCACAGGGAGGCCAGCACCAGGTAGGCTGATACACCTGTACACAACATGATAGATTTAAGGACTCTTTAATAACCCTTTAAGGGACGCATAGTGCTTTAATGTGATTGACCCTTGGTCGCCAGCATGCATGAATGTAGCCCTGGCGAGTCTACTCACCAGGGGTGCAAGACATGAAGTAGAGAGAAAATTAAGATTATGGAAAATCGATATACACATGTACTTGTGTACCAATGGGACCCAATAATGAAAGGTATGAATCCTATACGAATTCTATACGTCAATAATTCTACAGCAGCTAGTATATTAAAACACCACTTGAATATGCCCAAATGATAGCATGAACAGATCAGATACACATAGTATTCTACATTATATTATGATGTTACATATATCATTTCAGCACTTCCATGGCATCGATATTAATAGTCAAAATGGCGACTATATCATCAGTTTCCTATCTCAATATGGTATACACAAAAAAGTAAGTATTTCTGCGTTTGCTTCTTTAGAATAGAAACACTATTTGAAAATAAAGAGCCGCTTTGATTGCGATTACCACATTTACCTACTCTTGCAGTAATTCTTGCATTCAAAATTAAATTTCCATCAAAATCCTTAGATTCCTTTGTCCACCGGGGAGTAGCACCTCAAATATGGACACCTACGTAGTTTTATTTAAAGATTTGAGTTAAATAAACACATTTAAATGTGCCCAGTGGTATTGGTTAACTGTAAGCAAATATTGATATGTGAAAAAGAAATAAACTAAATTTGATGAATTATTATCTGTGTGTATGTAAACTTATAGTGTCCGATTTATAGGGTTTTTGATATTCTTTCTTTTCCAGGCTCTAAACCATGACGAATTGTGATGAAGTATACATTAAAACAGTACCCAACCATGCAATCAGTGAGTCAACATGAACACAATCAGTGCCATACCGGGATACGCTCCATTATTAAAGATTTTATGTACACATATAGACAGGGTATGTGTAATACATGGAACTAACGGGATAGATTCACATGTATTTACAGTAGCTATTGTATCTATAAGTGAGTGCTTAATACATGCTGAGACTAACCCACAATCATGATCAAAGTTAAAGGAGTCATTTACATTCTGATTGACATTGCGATGTCAATGAACAAATCACAGTTGAATAGTCTGCAAACATTGCAAGATGCATGTTAGAGCACTGGTTGTATCGTATAGCTCACATACTGTAGCATACGTCTCACCCGGCTTACAGCGTCCACAGGGTTTACCAAGATCCTAAACCTTTCAGGGCAGCATGGTGCAGTATCGGCATGCTGCAGGGATGCATTCCAAAAGGGTCAGCCTGAGTTACTTGCTTGCACTGTATTGGTCTATCACAATGACAAATGAACGTGGAGGCATCATGCTGCTCTTCAAGATTTAGATCACTGCTACTAGTACTTAATAAGCAATGCTCCTTTTAGATGTGGCAATGCTTGAAGAGATGCCCTGTCTGAATACAGTTGTCGTGACCCAATGTTGAGGATGGGCATATTTAGTAATGCACAATTAAACAAATAAATTGGTTTCTTAAGGTTGTAAAGTATGGCATCCAACTTTACTCACGACTTGGTTATGGGTCAGTTTATGAAATCTATTTATTGCTGAATGTGTTCAGAAAAAGGAAAATTGAGTGGTGATATTATGAAGAGTGCTCATGAAATGAAATCATGATAAGCTGGTGATTAACTTGCTCAAAGTGTATATTGAAACTGACCATTGCATGAAGGCAATACTCACGTTTGTCCGTAAAGCGAGGGATTTTGCAAAGTGTTGTTTTATGAGTGATCTTCCAGTTAATGTGATCTTCCAAATGTTAAATTAACCTCAAAGTTTCCAACAATACTCCCCTTCTTCATTTTCTTCAATTATATATTTATCTACCTCTTTACACTAGTTATTGCTTTACTCTACTATAAAGGAGTAACATGGAGATGTGAGAAGAAATGATGTGTCCTCCCTTGTCCTTAATAACTTGGACTTCCATCACTGATGGTAAATTACTAGAAGTACCATTCACCATTCCTAAAGGGGTGCTACATTCTATAGAAACTAGAAAACTATGGGTAGGGTAATGGATACTGTGATAGTATGGTGGAAATGAAGATCCACATACGGAAGAGTCAATGTGTACAAAAACTGTACATTGCTTACAAAATATATGCTATAAATCCTTTACCCCATCCTCTTCTATTCTCATTACCAGTGTTATAAATGTAGATATCTACAGTTTCTAAACATCAAGCAATTGTGTCTGAGGAGGATTTAATAATGTTAGAGGGCTGTGGCCTGTACATATGCAATCATTCTTGTATGAACTGACGATAGTAGCGTTTCTCTTGTAATTATTTGCGAAGGTGTAACAGCTATATATCCCTTTCATTAAAGGAGAAGTAGGATCTCAGACGTATTACATCTTGGTGGATTAAGGTACAATCAGTGGTAAATCGAGACTGGTAATATTTAGGATATGGATCAAATCATAACCAAACTACTTTGGTTATGCTTTACTATACTACTGTAGTTTACACTGTGTCCATGCTAAAAGGACGGTAATGTAACTCTATACCATAACACTAAACGCAAATGTAGGTGTACAAATCACTAAGACGTAAATGTATCTGTTATCAGCTATCATATCGTGTGTCAATATGTCGGGTACAAATTTATTCCATGACAAAAAAAAAGCTATGTTAACAATCACAATTCTTTATGATATTAAGGAATGGTCTCATGCCAAATAATTTGGGGACAGCATGATATGATGTATAAAGCATGGCTATGGACACATTCGTGTACTGAGCATCCACACTGTGTGGCAGGTATATTATACAGTGATATGATCAAATGTTTCGCATTAAACCTGATGATATATAAAGTGCCTACACTCTATCACTTCTCACTGCATGTTCATTTTCCGAGTGAATGTACCCGGTAGTTTTTCCTAGGATCAAGTTCTCATATCTGTGCAATTGACAATGCGTCCTCTTACCCAGTTACCATTGTGATATGTATAGCATGCTGTGTATATCCTGCCATCAATGCAGAGCACAGAATTGTACTTTGAGTTACATGTAAAGCATATCGGCATATTTCTATGTTCTATATTGTCTATGTTAAATTCATTTGGGGAACATTTGAGTGCAATGAAATTGATAAATTGAATGATTGCCAAATAGTCTTCCTATTAAAATCAGGCCCAGTCTATTCTTTCACACAAATGGTATAGTTTCCTACACAGCCTGACCCCCAAAGTAACACTTGTTATAGGAACACAACATTCATTGCACTGTAATGTCAAGGTAAAGTCCCTACATCATTTGCACATTGAAAATTCACATTGGTTGTCAAACAGTCGTATTTCATATCATCTGTATTTGTAGAGATGAGTACATAATACATAAGCAGTGAGGACATCAATCACATACCATTGTAATACATTCACATTACCGTATAGTCACATACGGTCACCCCAATCACATCACCATCTCATGTCATACCCCTCCTCCCTACCCCCATGGAGTATATGAACTCCTAGTATAATAGATCTAAAATTAGAATACTCTTCAAGAGAGGACGTAGAAAGTCATGATATGAACTGATTAGTTGTCACGGTACAAGAATATCTATACATGTATCTAGATAGCTGCATGGGTGAGGTAATTCTGACATCAGTGTTTCAACATTTGCCCATTATGAATTAAAGTGCACACTATATGTTTGCTTTATGAGTTGGTGCTACACAGTAGCTTGATGTGTTCACTAATGGATATCTGAACAATTGGGTCTATTCCCTTGACCACATTAATGCAGTTTCACTCGAGGATCGTTTAGGATAATCTGATCATGTTTTAAATATGAATGTGGAGGGACCGGGTATTTGATCACAATACAGTGAGAGCCTATAATATTTGCCATAGGTGGGAATATCATTTTCCAGTCCAGAATGTAATTTATTATTTTGTGTTGCATATATTAGAGTGTATTACTAAGAGTCAATTATCACACGTTGTGATGTGTGTTGCACAGGGTGCTTATATATTGAATTGAAACACTTGCAGATTGTATCGACAGATAATGCTTTAGACAAAGGGATATATGCTCGTGTGACAACTTCACAAGTATAAAAAAAAATACAGTCAAAATGTTGTCTTTCCCCCCCCTAGAATCAGTCGGGTGTGAAGCCAGTGCAATAAATAGTTGTTTTCCCTTAAGCTTGACGCAACAACTGGCCACATGGTTTTCTTAGCCCATTAAAGGCAACATAGTTATTTAGTGCAAAATTCCCTTTTGTCGGCCGGTATTTTAACCGAAAATAATCAACTAGACATCACCCAATAAATTATAGCATATTTACTCAAAGAGTCAATTCGTTACAGTACAGGGGAGGGGTTACATGTATAATCATGTCAAATGTGTCTCACCCCGTCCCCTTTAACTGCTGGTCCCAAACGCCATTCTGGTGGAGGGTTGGTTTATACTTGCTGTGATTCTGAGCATTTTGAAGAAAAACGGATTTTATGCGAAAGTATGTTTTCCTTGATATAATATTTTAACATTTTCTAATTACGTTTTTTTCTAAGCATTTTCTCATGAGTCTGGGTATAAGCAGACTAACAACCTTGGGAAGGACTATTGGTTGGCGTCTGGTAAACAGTTTTACTTTTTTATACTAATATAAATGTCTCCCATATATCATATACAAGACATGTATGTGTATAGATATGCTTTGAGCAGCTGATAGCTACAACACTAGATTCACACCATCACTGGGAACTCCATCCCGTTCCTTCATTGTGTGCTTTAAGTGGACTTATGTTGTGAATGAAGCCTCATGGAGAGATACATATTCAATAAAGATAGATATCACATTCAATGTCATTCATTGCGTTTCTCCTCTTTCTAATAAATGTCGAATCATAGATTTCAACAAAATATAGTCTAGATATGAAATTTATTCTATGTGAGATATAACAAGCAATGGCTAATAATCAGTGTATGTCCATGTTATTGGAAGGTGCAGTATATCCTTTAGATATAGAGCTCATACTTCGCGGCTGTAAAATTACCCTTTTACCCCTAAAATGTCGACGAAAAAGATACATCAAGAGATGGTTCAGTCTATTGCATCCCATACATGCATCTTTATACACCATTTAATCATTACAGTGTGGCCTTACTAACGAACCGCTATGTCAAGAATGCAAAACTCGTCTGACAGTAAAGCAACTTCTACTGTAGTGTAGAAAGACTGAAGATAGCAGAAGAAAATACCTGGTAGACGTTACATTCACATCTCTGGTATTTAACACCAGTGAAGAAGAAATATTGAAATTCCTCAAGGAGGCTCAATTATGGGACAAAATATGAAATAAAAGGAAAACAAACAAGAATTGCGGTTGTTGCCGCGTAAAAAATGCCTCAGGCATTTTTATACGCGGCAACAACCGCAATTCTTGCATTCGAAGAAACATAATGTCTACATGGTTGGTATGTTTGAAGGGAACCCATTCAAGACACCAAAAAAGCAGGGCCGGGAAGGGGTTATCAGGGGGAAGGATGATATTTCTTCAAATATGGCATTTCCTATGAATTCCTTGGTTCCTTGGGGTAAGGAAATGTGTGTTGCTTGACAGATAAACAATTACAATAGATGTTGCTAGGCAACCAGCTGGATTAGCAACAAACCGATAGAACCATTGAATTCCTTGGGTCCATATTAGGGGGGGTAGGTATGATTATAATCAACTTCAGGACCATGGAAATGGGTGTTGCTAGGCAGATAAACAATTAGAATAGCCGTTGCTAAGCAACCAGCTGTATTAGCAACAAATGGATAGAAGCATTGAATTCCTTGGGTCCATATTAGGGGGGTAGGTATGATTATAATCAACCTTAGGACCATAGAAATGTGTGTTGCTAGGCAGATAAACAATTAGAATAGCCGTTGCTAGGCAACCAGCTGTATTAGCAACAAACGGATAGAACCATTGAATTCCTTGGGTCCATATTAGGGGGGGTAGGTATGATTATAATCAACTTCAGGACCATGGATATGGGTGTTGCTAGGCAGATAAACAATTAGAATAGCCGTTGCTAGGTAACCAGCTGTATTAGCAACAAACGGATAGATCCATTGAATTCCTTGGGTCCATATTAGGGGGGGTAGGTATGATTATAATCAACTTCAGGACCATGGAAATGGGTGTTGCTAGGCAGATAAACAATTAGAATAGCCGTTGCTAGGTAACCAGCTGTATTAGCAACAAACAGATAGAACCATTGAATTCCTTGGGTCCATATTAGGGGGGGTAGGTATGATTATAATCAACCTTAGGACCATAGAAATGTGTGTTGCTAGGCAGATAAACAATTAGAATAGCCGTTGCTAGGCAACCAGCTGTATTAGCAAAAAAATGGATAGAAGCATTGAATTCCTTGGGTCCATATTAGGGGGGGTAGGTATGATTATAATCAACCTCAGGGACGTTCAAAGGTTGATTTATATTATTGTTATCACATAGCATAAATTTGTGTTGTGACACCTTAATCCAAGATGGCGGCACAATCCAAGATGGCGGCCCCCGTTCTGACTTCTGGCAAAGTGCAAACATCATATACCTCGTTCTGGTGGTGCCTGGCGGCACCACCAGGTGGCTACGCCACCACTTCGGCATAAAAAAAGTCAAAAAGGAAAAAAAGATTGGGCTTGGTAGCCTGGTGAGTTGGGAAGTATTACTCCAGACTTAGTTTTGGAGCTTGGAGTTTCTTTTGCTATGTGACTTCACCTATGGCTGCCTTCTCCCATGCTGTGGTAGACTTGCAGCATATTAAAGGCCTGTGTATCTCACACCATGTCTATGTGGTGTCAGAGGTTGAAGAACCCTTGCTTCGTTAAATGTGAAGGAGCGGATCATAGATTTGATCATCCTGGATGCAGTCACCCTTGGTAGGCATTTGGCCCACCATCACTTGTGAAAAACTTCACCTGATGGCAGTCTGAAATGCAATGTGCTCATTGGACATTAAACTACCTAACAATTAATCAATCAATCAATTACTTCATGAGATATATGCCAATGGTCCAATATCAATACTGAGATGACCAACTCCCGCCCCCCCCCCCCTTTGATTAAATTGTAAGACTTGTCTATTAAATTCTATATGAACTAGAAGAAAGGGTCTTTCACACCTATACAAAGGGTGACATATCTAGGCATAGGCTAAAGGCTGTCGTTTTCCATGTTCAGGTTAGCTGATATTCCAATCTTAGTTTATTTAAAGCTGGGCCGTCAGGGAATAAGTTCAGCATTTTCCATACATAGACTAAAATAACAGTTCCACCAGAGGGCAGCAGTGTTTGGACAGGGGACCATGAGCGTGCCTCTACATGGGTAAAAATCGACACGTGCGACACGGCGACACGGGGGTTTTAAAAATCGACACGTGCGACACGGGGGTTTTAAAAATCGACGGACACAGAAAACTTTGAAATAAAAATCGACAGACACATAAACCCTTTGCATAAAAATCGACGGACATAGTGTAGGCAATACACAACAGTAGGTAAGGTGTGGAATGCTGGGACAATGCTGTATGCTGGTAGGCTCTCACACCTAGTTCAAGCAGTATTCTCACACCTGCAGTAGGTGTGAGAATGCTTTGCCCGGGGGGTAGCCTACTTGGTATATTTTGTACAGACAGGTGTATTTAAAAATCGACTGACACAGACAGATCAAGGATAAAAATCGACCTGCAGATATCTTTACATACATAAAAATCGACACAGCGACACGGCCTTTCTTGCTGAAAAATCGACACGGCGACACAGGCAGAAATTGGGGTACCCATGTAGAGGCACATGAGCATTGTCCAGCTACAACATATTCACCTCATCTTGTGCCTTGAGCCCTTAAGAGCCCTCTTGTGAATGAAAACTGAACTATATCCAAAAGTGCTTTTGGCCTCACTTCAACCATGGCAGTCAAGCTTTAAAGTTATATACTCTGGTTCCAGAAGCATACTATACCGACACAGTGTAACAACGCTGCATTGACCTTACGCCACCAGCATACCATCATAAACTAAAGGCATGGTGTCATTGACATGGACATTGTACACATAGCCTTCATTCTTTTTCGTACATAGGAAGTAAACCCAAATAGAAATCTCCTGAAGCCCTATGTTATGCAAAACAAAAGATCAATTTTAAAATTGACATCAGAAGCTTTCAAGTGATATATTATACTAGTTAGAATATATCAATTCTAGTTTTTTGAGAAATGGCTTCACGAATCATGAACATGGATGTATAATTGTGATAATTGAACTACTGGAAACCGTGCTATCATAGAATGGACAATGGACTGTAAAAAGAGAAGACAATTCATGACTATCTTGTCTACTGACAGTTCCATACTAATGTAATGTAATGCCTATCTCTTACATTCATCATTTAGCACAACTGTATAGAGCTCACCAAGAGCTTTCATTCGATATACAGTATTCCCCTCTAGCAGGATGTCCAGTGGACAGCGCCATGTTGATTGGTACCAGTGTGATGCCTCTACCCTACAGCAACCAGCTCAAGGAAATCTCGTGGACGAGACTAGGGTGCAAACAGGGTGTAATTATTGTGAGTGGGTTGTACCCGGTCATTCCTTATGACATCTGTTCAGCATAGGATAGTGGTTAGAGCATTGGATTCGTGATACAAGGTACACTAGTTCTAATCCCTCCCAAGCCATATGTGAAACCATAAATGTATTATATCTATAATTCTTCTTATCTCTGTTTATAGCTTTATAGAAAAGTAACCATGAAGCTTTGGCATGGATTCGAAACCAGTACCTCAGCATTGATGGCCCATGGTGCTAACCAGTCCCCCAATCTGGACAGCTGACATAAGGAGTATTCAACTATGTACATGTACCACTTAATCAAAATGTTATGACCCCTAAAACTCCCGATTTTTGACAGGCCAGGAACTAGCTTCAGCTATAGGTCTCACAATGCAGAACCAAAACAACCTGCTAGTGCGGAATAGCACGCGCTGTATGTTAGCAACAAGGTGGGTGGCACAACAAGATTATATATGTGATGCAAGATTATGGTATGGATATGGGTGGTATTTGAGATTGATTTTTCTCAGCCTCGCCTCTCCCATACTCACATCTCTAAGACTGGCATTTCCCGACTAATTCGTTCAGGCTCACTTCTTTCAGGCTCGCTTCTTTTAGACATGCTTCTTTTGCTCATTTCCTAATCAACACATTTCAAATAATCAATTAAAACACTCAAATACCATAATACTGAGCCAACTGTGATGTAAATCACACGTACCATCTTGTTACTCAGATGGACATACTTGGGAGAGTTCATAGAGCAAAATAAGTCTGCAGCAAGGTGGATGCTACTCTACAAAACAGGGGTCGATGGCAGCTATCCAAAAACCGACTTCTGAGTTTCAGCCCTCTGTTTTTACCTCACCAGAGGATGTACGTTTTAATGATGGCACAAAAAAGACCCGGTAATTAATCATCAGGCTGCACCCTGTGTTAAAAAGGATCAAGAACCAAAGAACCCTTCTCATCCCAGATCTTGTTTCAGTCTCGGACTTTCTTAACCTGTCACAGCGTGTTTTCTTTAATGGAGATTGAAAATTCTAAACACGTTTGAGAAAATTAACAAGGTTTACACAACCGTATTTAGTTTTCCGTTTTAGTTTTTTTTTATTGAATCTTGAATAAGCCAAGAATGATCTTGTAGAAGCATGTTGAAATTTCCCATGCATGAATATTACCTTTAAAACTTTTGGACGTGAACATTTAATGAATTTCCATTCTTCATCCATATACTTTCCCAATGTTTTACCATGGTCTAGGCTACGTGTGACTTTACTCTAAAGAACAACAACCGGACACAGCACAATTAAGCTTTAATATACGGCGACTTTATTAAATAACGTCAAGTATTATTTCTCTGGGATAACCGGCAGTTATAACAGGTATCAGAACATGATAAGTAAATAATACAAGTGAGTGAATAAACTACAGCATAGTTATATTCAACCCGGAGCACAGGGTGGTGTATGCCTCACCAGTCCCTAACCTGACTGACTTCTCATGGGAAGCAGTCCACCTTATATGCAGGGCTGTGGCAGTCATGTGATCATACCAGCAACGCTACCAAGTGTTACAGTTATGTAATATGTTATAAAACCCTTAACGACAGGTTACCGTTGGTAGTACCGGTAACCTCAGTATATAACCGAATATGATAATGATGGTATATGTAATAAACCGTCGGTACTCATTAAGGAATGAATAAACATGTTATGAACAGTAATAGAACCCGTCTTGTGTTACATTATAACAATAACATACAATGGATATACAAAATAACATTGCAGTCATAGCTGCCCGTTACACCGCCATGAGTAAAGAATAGTCTTGTAAAGAGACACAATACACATAATACTTGTGCATTAGTGCATCATGCCCACCCGTCAGGTCGGTATGATGCATGAATGGAGCATGGGCGAATCACTCACCGGTGCAGATGCTATATTCTTGTATCATGTCAACAAAAGGCCAGAATTTAAAGCATATAAAGGTTTAACACTACAATGTATTACTATTGTTATGCATACAATATCAGGGTCTGATACACAACAGAATACTGTTATACAATACTGATAAGGATTCCCATTCATAAGCACAGGGCCCACTGCCGTGCAATTATTCTAACGTGTTTGTATCCTGGGTTTGCATCATGTATTCCAATGTCCCAACTACAACTATACAACCCACACACACTGAAGACTCTTCTACATTTGCCCATCACACTTGAAACTGCCTCCTTTAACTTAAACATGCACTGAAAATAATGAATCTCAAATGTTAGTCCAAAGTTATTTGATTTTACTAGCTTTTGTACAACCATTAGCAAAAAACACGTGCCCAAAATTGCTATCCTATCTTAGTGTTTTGCTACTAACACTAAGCTAAAAGTCAGCATTATCCTGGTCACCTGAACTTATTAGGCTACCATAAATTCCTGTGTATACCCGCATCAACACCAATGATTGAACTGAAAAACAAGGCAATAAAGCAATGAGTTTAATCTAAAAAAAAAAAAAAATCTCACATATAACCCACACCCCAACTTTGAGATAATCCTATAACCTCTACCTGCAGCTTTAAAATTGTGATTTTAGTACTGTATTATACTTTCATGGCATTTGCGGACGTCCACAAATTTGCAGACGTCTGCAAATATATTCTGCAAATATATTCTGCAAATATATACGGATGTCCGCAAATATATATGGAGGTCCGCATTTGTATGCTTAAGTACTAGAAAACGAAATCCACAAATTTGCGGAATACACATTCGATAAACTTGCGGAGCTCCGCAGATATATACAGACGTCCATATATTTGTGTAGAAACAGAATCCAGGTTATACACAGAAATTTACGGTAGTCATTTGTTAGTGATTAGTACATCTATTACCAGTCAGTGGCATGGCCCTGGTTAATATGCAACAACCATAGCATGAGTTACCTGTGCAATGGTAACTCCATCCAGTGTGTCTACATAATAATTAGTGTTCTGTAGAAGTGGCCATATAAAGAATGAGTCTGTCTTTGAAATATATGCATTTTTCGAAAACACAAAAAAAGTGTACCATTCAGAAAACCTCATTGGAATGGGTTGATCTATCTTTACAAAAAGATCTGGCTAAGTAGATACAAACATGCATTAAGTTACACCCCATATCATATTCAATATTAGAAAAGTCTACCTTTAAGCATGATAATAAGCACAATTACAATCTCATCATATAGATAAATATTTTACTTACAAGTGCTGTCACATGTGGGATTCCTGTGGGTAGCTGGTAAGTGCAAAGTTAGTTATAGTTTAGCAAGTTCGATTTGATAATGCTGATAAGTTAGTGGTTTTGACTAAGATATATAATCATTGACTCACCCCCCGGAATTTTCTGTGCATGTCTGACATGTAGGTCTGTGAGATATCAAACTTCAATGTTCACGTAGCCTATATCCCTTTGTCTTCAGGTATGTGAGATACAGATAAGGTTGTCTACTGATATCATGTACTAGATAACGGATTAGATAACGGATTAGTTGTTAACTTGGATGTATCCATTGGGTTATGTGAGCCGCCTGTCCGTTTTTGAGACCAAATCACCTTGTGAAACGTTTATATTCCCCTTAGAAATATGATATTACAAATTTGTCATATTCTGAAATAGTCAATACGAGTTTGCTCTATAACTATATACAGGAACTATACATTTACATTTCTTGGTATTTGAACAGCCCTATAATAATGTTACTATAGAAACTGCGTCTTGTATGAGGTCTGGTTTAGGACAGGTTGTGTATGCATATGTAACAAGGGTGGGGGTCCCACCATTGCGGTTCTATGTCAGACAGGTGACAAGATTAGCCATGCGGACCATAGTATATATATGTTACATTTGTAATAAATAACAAACATGGCCAGCACCTCAAGTCAAGATTCAGATTCAATGGTACACAGCATGTAGGCCTGCTAGTAGATATTGTTGGATACATGGCAAGTACTGTCTACCACAGATATGTCACACCTGAGTTATTTGTGTTGTCAATCACACGCCCAATCGTTATACATTGGTTATCTCCCCAGTAGACCACAATACACAATGTATGTGTTTTGGGGAGCAGGCTGATAATTTATGTCAAGGGTATTTTCGTGTTTTAAAAAAGAGAGTCATGCCCTACATTAGAAATACGCCTGAAACTATACTGCTTCTCAGGTTGAATACTTTGAAATGTACTCATAATTCTTTGAATATGGTAAAGACTCTAATATTACAAAAGGAGTGATTTTCCCAGGGACGGTCCAGTTACCTCAAGTCAAAGCTTCACTACCTTGGCCTTAGCCTGGTTTGTTTACACTGGAGAGGGACAGATTTATCTGCGTCTCTACAAATAAAGTCCTGAATCCTGAGATAAAGTTCCATCACCCCTCGGACGCAGTTCAAACTTCACTCTGGGTTTACAAGAGGTAAGAGCTAAAATAATATTGTTAGGCTATTTACTTGTTATTCCTGGAGACTAAGTCTCTCATCACCATTTTGGATTTGTAATGCTGGCCAGCAGGTTCTTTCTTCATCATAGAAATACCTAGATAATTATATATACCTGAGATGAGCGTTTATTTCTGACTATATCTCAGAGACATCATCACATTACTCAGATGGCAAATTATGTTATTTCAAGCATTAATGTTGCAACTTTGACCACTGTATGCATCATCCAGGCCCTATGATTAGACCAAGCAAGCCACAGTTCTACGCATTCCATAATGGTCTGGACTTGTATAATATATGCATATGACCCACATGCTAGACATTTAGTCTATGAAATAGCAATAAAACTGCGCCGCTTCTGACAATATGACAAATCCAAAACCACTTCCCACTTTACGAGGCCACAACATAGAGCTGCCATCCAATACCAGAGGACAGTTACATGTAGCACAGACATTTTATTCCCACCTCCACTGGACAAAGTCGGTCAAATCCATTGTTCATTTTAAAATCTTTTTTTTCAGAAACTGCAAAAACAAAGCTGTCACAATGAAGCTGCTGGTGCTTTCACTGAGCGTCCTCCTGGTGGTGGGGCTGAGCGCTGCGGAGGCAGGGACAGGGACAGGGACAGGGACAGGGACAGGGAGGGCGGCGGCAGACCCTCTTGGAGCAGAGAGCTTCTTCACATCGTTGGCAGGTCGTCTGAGGACAGCCCTCCAGCCCCATGTAGAGGACCTTAAAGACGTGAGTAGATGCTTATGGTTATAACTATAACTATTTGAGTATTGGCTGGTAATACCTTGGGAAATTGAAATGGAGTTAATATTATAGGCTTATATAATGATGAATGAATTGAATTATATTTATTGGCTGAAAAATCTGCATACAATACATTTGAGTTTTTCATTTAGCAGCCAAGTCACCTCCTGCAAAAGAAGGGTCGGATAGAAAAGAGTTCATGTTATGTCTAGAGTTATTCACAAGTTCTTTGTCATAGATATAATAAGAGTTTCAGCATTTGGTACATCTACTACACTTTAAGGCACTAAGGAATTTCCGACTGTCTTTCAGTTTCTGAGTCTCTGGGGGCAGTCTGTTCCAGTCCTCCATCCCGCGTAGCAGTGGGCTCTTGTCGTAGACATCACTTCGGGATCTCATGCATTTCAGTTTCACTTTAGCATTCGCTCGTAGAGCTCTCTTAGGCACCACATCCTTGGAGGCCTTGTAGAGATAGCTCAGTAGCTGCTTGCGTCTAGCGATTTCCAGCATTGGTACGCCGTTGCGAGTGTGAAGTTGGTCGATGTTGACACCGCGAGGATCTCGTATCTTCTCGCAGATCCTGAGGGCGTCATTTTGAAGAGTTTGCAACTTTCGTATAGCCCAGACTGGGCCACCACCATACGTAAAGCTGCAATATTCCATGGTGGCCTTGATCATTGTGGTGTAGACTAACACAGCAGTTTGCTGATTGGTACCAGCTCGTATGCACCGCAGGCCTGGTAGTTTTGACTGCACCATGCTGATCACTTTTTTTAAGTGATGGGACATGCAGAGAAACCTGTCTATTTTTACTCCCAAGTAGTTGAAGACAGGGACCACTTCCAATTGTATGATATAGTTTATTGTCGTTATGGTCAATTTACCGTTACGAAGAAAAGAAAGAAACAGTGATGTTTCAATGTGTGCCACAGCTTGAAAACGGTTTCTGTTATCCAAGTTACTGTTGAATACATTGTGCCTCTTAATATTCTCCATGGCTGCTCGAGAATTCCTTTTGAGTTGGAAGTACCGTAAATTCCCGCGTACTACCCGCGGGTTGTACGCGAATCAACCTCAGCTTTCATTTGATACCAAACATGCCTATATAGGGTGCGGGTTGTACGAGGGTTTTTATTACTATAGAACAGTACTAAAATAGAAGTTTTCAAACCCAGAAACGGGTTATAGAATTTTCCTGAGTTGGGGGTGCGGGTTATACGCGAGATGCGGGTTATACGTGGGAATTTAGGTAGTTAAACATGATGCATCTTCAAAATAGCCCTACATTTACACAATTTTATCAGACCTATACCTCTCTGAAACCTCCATTCCCATTAGACATTTTAAAACAGATTGCAAAGCCAATGTCACAGCTTGTATTGGTATGCATAATGATAGTTGTCTATCTTTCTTAAAATCTCATGTTATTATCTCACTTGCAGTCTGTGGATGATTTCCGCCGGGAGGTGGAGGAGCGGGGAGGCGTGGAGGGCCTCCGGGAGGAGACGAGGAGGGCCATGGAGGATCTGGACACCCAGGGACGACGGGCCCAGGAGAGGGCCACAAGCATGTTCTCCAGTCTGTTAGACGGTATAGAGAGTAGAATAGGTAAGTGAGGGACATGAAAGGGACACAAGCATGTTCTCCAGTCTGTTAGACGGTATAGAGAGTAGAATAGGTGAGTGAGGGACATGAAAGGGACACAAGCATGTTCTCCAGTCTGTTAGACGGTATAGAGAGTAGAATAGGTGAGTGAGGGACATGAAAGGGACACAAGCATGTTCTCCAGTCTGTTAGACGGTATAGAGAGTAGAATAGGTGAGTGAGGGACATGAAAGGGACACAAGCATGTTCTCCAGTCTGTTAGACGGTATAGAGAGTAGAATAGGTGAGTGAGGGACATGAAAGGGACACAAGCATGTTCTCCAGTCTGTTAGACGGTATAGAGAGTAGAATAGATGAGTGAGGGACATGAAAGGGACACAAGCATGTTCTCCAGTCTGTTAGACGGTATAGAGAGTAGAATAGGTGAGTGAGGGACATGAAAGGGACACAAGCATGTTCTCCAGTCTGTTAGACGGTATAGAGAGTAGAATAGGTGAGTGAGGGACATGAGAGGGCCACAAGTATGTTCTCCAGTCTGTTAGATGGCATTGAGAGTAGAGTGGCATTATGAGTAAGAAAAGGGCCACAATCCCGTTTTCCAGTCTTCCAGGTGGTATATAGGCTTAGGGAAGCACAGGGGAGGGCAATAGACATGGTGTTCAGTCTGTTGGATGGCCGTGTTAGATGACATAGAGAGTAGGATAGATGACATAGAGAGTAGGATAGATGAGTGAAAGACACAGGAGAGGACCTCACGCTTTCAAGACAAATATTACCATCGTAACAAGTGGAAAAACAAATGAGCAGCAGGACTCGTTTAGGACCGCTTATGGCCTACCGTTTATTCATACAAAGGATTTCTTCATATTGGTTACAATGGTATACTCTGTAAAGTGTACATCGCCTTGACCAGCCATTTTCAAGTAGAGGATCTCAGTTATTGTCTTGTTTGTGATACGGATTATAATGATAGCACGAAAAACAAACAGTATTATTGAATTCGATAACGTGACTTGAATATACTACGTAGCTTCGTGTTTCTGGAAGACCATCCAGCTAAATGGAGAGAAGTCAACTTTTGACTTGTTAAACAGGCCATGCCTGATAACATTCATTGTGTCTCAAACACAGATTCATGGATTGTATTAGCCCACCTCAAGCAGTAGATGTTGAGATAAGATATGAACAAGCTTTGTTGTCTCCTTCGGATATATGGAGTTTCAAGTAGATAGCAAAGACCACACTCGTAATGTTGATAAGTGTAGATAACAGAAGCATAGTTAAACGCTGGAAAGATCCAATGTCAGTGGTACATAACGCGTAAAAAGTCATTACACTGAAAACCCACCCCTTTTGAAAGTCGTCACTGCAGATGACTTTAGGGTGATCATGCCATGGAGATGAGCAATGGTCGTCATGTCGATCACGTTATATCTGCCACCAGAGGACACTTCTATGCAATGGTGTGATATATACTCTCCCATCAAGTCATTTATTTATTAAAACCCTCCTTGATAAAGTACTGGCATTGCAACACTCATTTAGAAAATATAGATTAGTGTGTATAATCATATTTGATGATTTTCAAGCAATTTAAAAGCAATTGGGTTTTGAGTATACATGCAAGACATTTATGGCAATGTAGGTGTAGGAAGGTTGACCTCGAATAGCAAGAAGGGTTTATCTAATGTCACATTTCAAAAGTCTGATTTTACCAGCAACATCAATGTTTGCTACGCAAAATATGATAAGAAGATTGAACTAAGTTGGGTATATCAACTCCTCACTATAGCCCATTCTTACTATCTTTTTTTTCAGACTACGCTAGTGGTGCCGTGAGGTCGGGACTAACGTCACTTGTGCGCGGCGGACGGGGTCTGATGAGGGAGATCTCTACACTGACCACCCCAGCACCCTCCGAGGATGGTAAATAGGTAGATCAAGGCTTACACGTTTTTTTCACCTTACCATTGCACAAAGCTTGGCATTTAAGTAATCTTAAATCTATGCAATAGTACCTTAAAGTTACCTATCCTATAAAAAGCCCGAGCTAAAATCTTTAACAAAAGGGTGATACAGAAGTCTCTTCAAGGAATGTTCGTGTGTTTGGTAGCCTACCCCTACCATCCCAAGTCTGCTTTCGCGATGGCTCTGGCAGCATAAAAAAATGCAATTACAAAGCAGCATTAATTACAGCTAGGGTAGATTCACCCTGAGTCGAACACATACCCTAAGACAGTGGAATTTGAGGTTATTTATGTACCCTACTACATTGTTCTAGTGTGTTTTGGAAAGAATAACACTTAAACTGTACTACTGTTCACAAATAAAGGGCTTAAAGTGCTTGCATAACCACAAAATCAGGTGTCTGTCTCAAGGTCTGTGTCCGACTCCAGGTGAATCTACCCTAACCATAGTTTACTTTGCTCCTGATCTAATATATACCTTTGCTTAACTACATTGCCTAAGTGTATCTGTGTTAGTCTTATAGGGGTTATTCTAGGGGGACATGGACACTTTTAGGGTCATATAGTGCTTTGATGTCCACTGTCATAATCATGCATGCATTCAGCCATGGCAAGTATCCTGTACTCGCCAGCGCTGTATTCGTGCATATTGCATCAGGCAGCTGGGCCGATGTTCAGCTTTATGTTCACCCCAGGTACACTCTGTCCTGCTCATTAATAGTCCACCTCAGGTACACTAGGAATCGACCAATCACAGCCGCCAGCTCACTGAAAACCCAGAGGAAGGTTCCTAGTCATTATGACGACCTAGTTTGTCATAATGACTAATGGAAAGTGCTCTGGAGAATGGTGTATGAATATAGTCTCTAATTAGTTCACCTCCTAATGAGAGGCATCCCTTTCACATATTTGGTTTACTCTTGATTAAACTAAGTAGCTTTACTTGATATAAATAAGTTGTGTATGGGTGAGAATGATGGCCTTGAAGGTATAGAGACTACTCCGCTCCCTGTCACCAGTTTATGGCTCAGTCTCATGAGTTTGTAACATTTCAAACGTCTTTGACCAGTGCCGTCTTTGACTGGTGCCGTCTTTGACCGGTGCCGTCTTTGACCGGGTATGTGATTAAAATGAAGAAAAAAGTAGTGTATAGTAAAGAAATGGGTAAATTTTTTGTATAATATGTTATAACACATCATTTCGAGGGATTATTTAAAATTTATATATTTCATATATTTATGTTACTGGCTCAGTCTCATGAGTTTGTAACAGTTGAAACGTCTTTGACCGGCGTCGTCTTTGACCGGTGACATCTTTGACCGGCTGAAGAAAAAAAGCCCAAAAGGAACCCTTAATATGTGCATTAAATTATCTTTTTTTAATTGGGTAAAACAACCATAGACTGTTTATTACATGAAGAAGTTGAAGCTTAAATTTCTTTACTATATACTACTTTTTTCTTCATCTTAATCACATACCCGGTCAAAGACGGCACCGGTCAAAGACGGCACCGGTCAAAGACGGCACCGGTCAAAGACGTTTGAAATGTTACAAACTCATGAGACTGAGCCTTATATCTCATGACAGAAAATTTACTTCAATCCATTTCCCCTGGGGGCAGCACGTGACAGGGCATGTGCCATGTCCAACACCCAGATATACCCTAGGTTGTCCCAATGACTACCTGATAGGGTTGAGAGTTGTCATTACTGATGACTTTAGGTCTTCAAATTTACAATACCTAAAACAACAACCTTAAGGTAGTCATTCTGACTACCCAATCCATGTGACTACCTAAGGTCGTCATTATGAGAACTTTGGTCTACATGGATCAGATTATGACTACCTTAGGTCGTCACAATGACGACCTAAGGTAGTCACCTGGACCACCTGGGGTACAGTAGGGATGTGTGCCTAAGGTACAGTAGGGTGAGAAAGTGTACCTCAGGTAAACGTATAGGATGATCACTGTGTACCTGAGGTAGAGTAGACTACTAGTGGGCCTAATTGAGTAAATACACTAAGTTACAGAGACCACAACTCAAGTATCCATTCTGTACCTCAGGTACACAGGGGTCACCTACTGTACCCCAGGTACAGTGTGGTTGCCTAGATACTGTACCTCAGGTACAAGGTGATTGCACATGTCATACTAGCATCCCCTCCAATTGCATCTCTAGATGGAGAAAAGCACATTTAGTAGGCCCTGGCCTGGGGGTGGCTGTGTACCTTGGGTACAGTACAGTATGGCCGTGTACCTGGGGTACAGTAGGGTGTGGATGTGCAGCTGCTGGATAACACTATCTGCTGGTGGGGCAGGAGGTTGTTCCGTGATTGGTCAATTCCTTGTTCACCTGAGGTGGACTACTAATGAGATGGCGGAGTGTACCTGGGGGCAGCATAAAGCTGAACATCGGCCCAGCTGCTAGGCGCAGCAAGATACAGCTTAGATACAGCCATGGCGAGTTACTCACCAGGGCTGCATGCATCATGACGAAAGGATTAGCATTATGCATCAAACACTATGAGCTCCTTAAAGGGTTAGGCTAAATTGACCACACCAAACTACAAGTAATAACGTTCCGAAACAATATATATTTGTATTTGATGCATGTATATTTGTTGGCTGAAAAATCTTTATTGTTAGTTTTTAATTCAATAGCCAAGACACCCTCTGGTAGAAGGATAAGATTGTAATATATCATACATACATGTCTCTTTTTAAAGTTCATTTGAGAACATAATAATACAAACATCCCAGCAAATCAGTTTCGGTTTGTTTCTGGAACGAGTTGTCCCATGTAACTGATCGACACAACATAACACCCTTCTCCATAGGATAAGCATTGCCACAGCTTGACACATATTGGAACACCATGGCACATATCTTCACATAATGATATCATGTTTCATGGCACAAAACACATGTTTACATCATTGTTGTTTCACTTTTACTGTTTCGTGCTAAAATGCGGAAAGTGCATCATGTTTGCAATATTTAGCATATTATGCAATTGGGTGACGGGGCATCATAGCAGAAATAGCACTGCATGAAATAGGTTTGTACAAAACTAGCAGTGCACACAGCTATATCGCACTGTGGGACGCAAACATAGCACATTTTCCATATTTACGTCAAAGTGCATTTTGTCACAAGGTGTAGATATGCACACTTCTAACACTCAATTACAAGGCGACACAAACTAATTTTCTGGGATATTTCAAGTAAATGCCATTATTAGGATAACTAAAGAGTGCCTTTAGTAACCATTGAATTGTAAGTTACTCTATAGATAATGTCAAAACCTTTTACAGATAAGCCATTGGTGAAAATCGCTGGGACTCGCACCAAACGAGCTACAAACAACAACAACAACAACAATAATAACAACAACAATAATAACAACAACCTCATGAACAACCTGCGTCCATACTTAGATGACTATTCAGATTACCTCCATGACATCTCCTCCCTTCTCCGTGATGTCCGTTACGACATGAGCAACATCCGCCGTCAGGTAGAAGGTCGCAGGGCGTTCAGTACCGACAACAAGGTCGACGAGAAGGTCAAGGAGAAGCTGGACAGACAATTGGAGGATATCCTTGGTACTGAAGTCCTGCCCCGAGAGAGGAAAGCTCGTTCGCTTGATGAGGAAGAGCCAAGCAAAAGAGCAACCAACAACAATAACAACAACAATAACAACAACAACAGCAACAACAACAACAACATGTCAGCTGAGATGAAACGTTACCTCAATGACTATAAGAACTCGCTGAACGACATCACCAATCTCCTTCGTGATATCCGTTACGAGACCTCGGGCATCCGGCGCCATCTTGATAATTGAGGGCACTGCGTTCAGAATGCAGATGAGGCCCATGCCGGCCATGATATAATATAATGTTTATAGAAAAGTTATACTTTTGGTACAAATATCGTTAGATCCAGTTATAAGGTGTCAATTACACTGTATGTAGATCACAAGAGATAACAAATGTCCAGCCACCAATTGGGCGAGATCAAACAAGTGTTATTTGACGGCAAATAGCCTGTAGAGGATGATTTTATTTCTGGTCCCCTTTGATCAAGCAATTTACTGAAACATGACTTTACACTGCTTAAATGGCACTTTTGGCCAAATAAATGTTTTCAAAATAGTCACCAACGCCTAGTTCTTATTCATTATTGAAGAACTTATATACCTCCCTCTGGGTATGCATTATTAAAGACTTTTACAGAATATTAGAATATCTGATCAGGGTCGTTGTAATAATCCTACTCCAGAAATCAAACAATAAGCACACCAGCGCTTACTCAAAAGCAGAAGGGTAGAGTTTGAGAGGGCTCACCTGCCAGTGGAAGACCAACGAGTGAGGAATTTTATTATTCGTCTATAGTAAGCAGAGATTATCTAATTGTACATGTTCTATTATGTGCCAATGGTCGTTAGCTTCAGTGAGCGAAAACTTAAGTTGTAGGCGATGAGTAGGTAGTCGATTGTAAAGTGGAGTGGAGATCCCATGCACATGACTATTATATTTTGTTTACCCCTCAGCAGGGGAACTAGCATTGCCAGACCTGTAAAGAACACCGGGCATATACCCATTATACACCAAAACTGCTAGTTCATCTTTGATAGTAATTATACCACAATGTCCTAAATATAAAAACGCAGAATGTTACAAGAGCCCTTAATGTTTAAAAGCAGATCTTCATATCTAAAACACCACGATTGTCGTGTTTATAAGGATGGTCGGAAAGGATTTCATGCCGAATGGCGGTATTTTGCCTAGTATTTTCTTATTAGACAACTAGGTTAATTGGGGATGTGGCCGATACAGTCAACTTAGTATAGTGTCAGGAGGCTCAGGGGTCTTACGTAGACGTTTCCGGAAGACCCCCCCCCCCCCAGCATCAATGTTCTTGTTTATAAGCAGTAAAAGGCAGTCATCACTATTATTAAAAAAGTATTAGGGACCTTTCCATCATAGAGTGAAGGATATAGCCATAAGGGTACGTCCTGAGGTAGGGGATGGGGTGGGCAGGGGGAGAGCTGGCTCTTTGCTGCCTCTCTTGGTAAATTTGGTCAATTTAGGGACTATGAATGACTTCTGTAGAAATGCTCATAGTACTAGGACCTTTTGGATGACAAAATATGATGTATGATAGAGGTGGGTCTTCTCAGCTATTATTATAGCAATAAACAGATCTTTTTCGCTTTCTTGATAGGCGCATATACAGGGGTTGATAGATGTATTTGTCGGACCGGAAGTAAGATACAGGAATTGTTGCAAGACCTGAAAACACCCATCTTCAAGGTATAATTTCATACAGAAAAGGTTATATCCCTATCGAACCAACTATAACATGCAACAGTAAACCCATAGGTCTAGGGTATATATAGACCTAGTTCCATATTGATACGCTGCCTTGGCCCCTAGGCCTGCTTGATTTTATTACATGTCAACCCACATTACTTGCTCTACTAGGGCATTATACTATTCGGTAGGGATTTATGACCAATTCAGCATGGTGAAATGAACGTGTCACGCAAACTATGGGTTCTTTAGACCACAGACACCTTGTCTATATGCTATAGACCCCCTATACCTAATCACATAACTATGAAATGGGATAGACGTGCATGTTGGGCCCTCCATGTGTAATATATAGTTTATCCCTGTTCTGAATGGACTATCTAAATAATACCGCAACCATTAAATCAGGTAATTATCGGTGTATTGCCAGGATATCAGTGAATTGTACAGATTTCGGAGGCTGTATTCCAGAATACCACCATGGGATGGAGCCATATCGGACATATAGCCTGAGATCTGCACCCTGCTTTGACCATGCCGTGTAAGGTATTCCACTCAGCACAGCCTCATAAATCCACTCACAAAGGACCCCACTGCGCCTCCCACCCATGCATGACCCGCTCTGATCCCGCCCACATCTCGTCGCTTTGAAGCTGTGCGAGACTTACACCGCCCCACAGGCCACCGCGCGGGACCGATGCATGCTGGGACCTTGAATACGCTTCCGCTCCCCACTGGGGGCCATGTTTAGTAATAGAGGCGGCGGCAGGTGTTACAGGCATCCCCATTGGCTGCGGAAGCGCCCACGTGACCTGACAGGTGTAACCGGCTTTCCTATTGGCTAGGAGGGGCGGCACGTGACCTGGAAGCTTACAGAAGCATTTATCGTGGACCTGGGCGGCCCGGAAGTTATTAGCGGCGAGTAGAGGTGGGAGAGGATCGTTTATATTGCACGGCCTTCAGCAACCGCTGGTCGCGGAATGCCTATAGTGCGTTCCCTATGGATTACATGGGAGAGTATGTGGGTTGTGTCAGGCCCATCGTTTATCAAGACAGCATATAAAGTCTGAAATGCCCCAGAGTGCTTTCCATTTATAACTCTACCATGTAACACCGTTTGACCTCAGTTTGATTATCTGAAATGTAGCCTGATGTCGTCTGCCTAAAAACCCATATTACAGGAATAATGCAGTGTACATTCTATGATTTAAAGAGAGGGGTATCAAGAAGGTAGGTATACATAGTATTCTGATTCATCTATTGGAAAGTTCAAACCATCTGTCAACCATCATCGATAGACACGTGTATTATGATTTTCGTTTTGCCTAAACATTCTAAGCATTCCTTTAAGTCTATAGAGCATACAGACAGTTGAATATATTCTTGACCTCCTTTTTGGTTTGGGTTTCAGATCTCTCAGGTCTTCTCATTGCCTTGTCCAATTAGTCTTTGAAAGTTTCCCGGTACTTTTCCAATACTAGTTGAAGGTGGAAACCAATTAATACTAAATGTGCTGCGGGACTGGACATGACCAGGGTACCCACTGTCTTGCAGCACCTGCTCCGCGCATGCTCACTGGGTACATTGCCTTAATTAACCCCTGGACACCGCTATGCCCCCCGGGAAGGACGGACCTTTGGGTTTACACCTACAGTAGCCGGAACCCAACTAACACCTAGTGGAGCCTGGGTGGGATTTGTGGCACTCTGCATATAGGGAATTGGAGGCTGGATAGTGCAGGTGGAAGGGGGTGATGTGCAGTAACTTTACTGCAGGTAGAGCCTGGATTCCCATCTCAAGGAACAACCAAACAGGGACTGAGGATATAAGAAAATTTGATGAATCTTTTTAATCTTCTTTCTCATTGAGATTGTTTGACCATGTTGAAAATGAAGCCATGATGTGACACTGCTTTGTATCCGTCAGTGCCTATTTGCTTCAGGTCCACATCGTCACAGGGATCATCACAGCCAGTTAATATTGTGATAAGTGAAGAGTTGAAAAGTGAAGAATGCAGAGAAAGGTCTGTTTATATCTATTTATTCGTGAGGAAATGCATAACTATTAAAGCTTGTTTTGACAGTAGTATCCGAAAAAATTAATGGTTGTTTAATAGTACAAAATGGTATGTGAAAATGACCATGTAGAGCTGTAAGTAATGTATGAAAATGCCTGTAGTACGGAGCCCTGGAGGGGACATGCGTTTTCCACATTGATTTCCGTTTCCGCAGGTACGTTTTCCGTTTCCGCAGGTACGTTTTCCGTTTCACTTTGACCTTATCTGACCTTTGACCTCTTTTGACCTCTGACCTCCTCTGACCAGTGAGACATTATGGAAGACCATCATACAATTGGCTGGAAGTTGCAAGGACCCTTCCCCTGCATCCGCCCTTTTTTTATGTAGGCCTATATTTGAATTTGACAAAATGATGTCATGTGGATGGAACTCCAACCCCCTACCCCCCCCCCCCCCCACACACACACAACCACACCCACACCAACAGTGTAGGCCTTTATTGGGCCTGTATCGGCCGGGACAACAAGGCTGGGCGAACCCCCCCCCCCCCCCCAAAAAAAAGGAATTAAAATATGGTGGGCTGTAAATATTTTATAGCTTATACCATTTAGAAATGCAAAATGTAAAAAAAATGGGGGGGTCCTAAGCTACTTTTTTTATAACAGATTTTTGGAAAAAAAAAGTATTCTCTATTTTTGCTGATTTTTTTTCTAAGTGAACCAATGCCTACATTAATTTTGTATTGCACATGAATGATCCTAGGTTATGTCCTTTAATGGGGAAAATGAAATCATGCTCCAAAAATCTACCTTTGTATGAAAAAACGTGATGCTTTTCTGACGATTATTCAAATTTAATGCATAATTCTTCAGCAATATCTAAATATATAGAAATCCATGAACTTTTTTTTATATTTTTTTCAAAAAATTGTTCAGATCAATTGTTAACATTTCTGAGAAATTTTGACAGGTGGTCTCGGACATATTTTTATGGTTTTGGGCCTTTAAAGTTAAAAAATGATGCAAAATGGACTTAATTTCATATTTAAATAATGGGTAAAATCGCAAAAATCAGGGTATAAAATGGTTGTATTTCCTACCCTTGGTAATTTCAAGGAACCTGTTGAGATTTATATCTATCTAGATAATGATTTATCGATTAATAAGTCCAATATTCTAACTAACATTAAAAATAGCAAATATTATTGGCTATAAATATATCAAATATTCAAAGTCCAATAAAATGCTCAATTTCGCTTGTGATAATGTGATGAAGTCTGTGACTTGTAGAACATAGGTCTAGGGCCTATATGTCTTTACTGTAATCTTAGATGATACAAATACAAAATGTAGATAGATCTTATCCTGTCCTCGACGTCGCCCATGCGGTGATCACAGAAAGTGGTGATGTCACCGATGCGCGTACACAATCAGCTCATATTTTAATATGGCTTTATAAACATGTATATGTATATAGTGTTTTTAATATTAGCTCAATCTGATACATTTAAGTATATGCCCAGAAACCTGGGCAGTGGGCTATATTCAATGAGTAGCGATCAACCTTAATACAGGTCTGGGGGCCATGCCCATTGGAAAGTTTGTGAAAATTGAGAAGCCTAATCTACGGCCATTCTAGGGAGTGTTCATTCATTAGTTACAGGGGGGGTAGTGGGTTGGGGGGGTGTACAAAATTCAGCCCATTTTAAGCAAAAAAGTTTGCACGTTACTATAGTTGTGCCTCTACATGGGTAAAAATCGACACGGGCGACACGGCCCCTTTAAAAATCGACACAGTCGACAGCCCCTTTAAAAATCGACGGACACAGCCATTTTTATAATGCTCTAGTATATTCTATATGTATAAAATTCGACCCGACGACACGCCCCTTTGCGCTAAAAATCGACACGGCGACATGGTCAAAAGTGAGGGGACCCACGTAGAGGCACATAGTTCATTTCCCACTAGTTGAGAGGGGGGGTGTCGGGAAAAAAACTTGCCGTTTGCCAAAATCTACATACCAGTATATTATTACTACCGTATATTACAGCCATAATCACATATTTAATTAAAGTAAACCCCACAGCACGATACCCAAACACCTGTAGTAGGCCTATAGCTAAGTAAAATAATTAGGTTATATTGTAAAGGAAAAAAATTATCCATCTGGGCCCCAGACCTGCATCGTTTTCGTGGGATATAGTCAACTCTGGCAGATATAGCACGTTGATCACTGGATTGCCCTTCAATTTCCCTTTAAAATGATATATTACAACCCCATATTGATACATCTATAGTAATCTTATAGTAATCTAAACGATACAGTGGAGAATTCATGGCTTGAAAAACGTACCTGCGGAAACGGAATTCATACCTGCGGAAACGGAATTCATACCTGCGGAAACGGAATTCATACCTGCGGAAACGGAATTCATATCTGCGGAAACGGAATTCATATCTGCGGAAACGGAAATCAATGTGGAAAACACACGTCCCCTCCAGGGCTCCGTACTATAGAGATGTAGGCAGTATACTGAAACGCTGATTCGGGGGCGTAAGGACAAGCACTATCCGCACACCTGTGGCGTCTAGGCAGCCATCGTTATTCCCACCCTCGGGCATGCGGATAGCATCGGCAGCTGTAAGTAGTATATGGAAATGCCTATTTGAAGCTGTTAGTAGTATACTGGAATGCCCATTTGGAGCCGTAAGTAGTATATGGAAATGCCTATTTAGAGCTGTAAGTATCATACTAGAATGCTCATTTGAAGCTGTAGGTAGTATATGGACATGTCTATTTAGAGCTGTAAGTAGTAAATTGAGATGTTCATTTGCAGCTGTAAGTAGTATTATGAATGCACCTATTTAGAGCTATAACCAGCAGCTTCATGGCAGGCGATACTAAGCGTGAACATTTGGTGGCATTGGGGGGTGCCGTGAGAACAAACTTGCAATAACAACATGGCACTGGGTGGGAACGTTACCACCAACCGAGACCCAACAAAATCGTCCCGGTGAACTGCATCATGGGCAACATCGATATTAATATGGTCCTGACTATACTGGAATGCCCATTTAAAGATGTAAGTAGTATATGGAAACGCCTATTTTTTTTAAGCAGTTTACTGAAATGATCATTTAGAGCTGTTTGAAGTCTATGGAAATGCATAATTAGAGCTGTAAGAAGTAAAAATATAGGCGATGACATTGTATATGAAACATGGGATATGCAATGTCTGTAGAGGTGGCAGTGGAATTTAGAGAGCACAAAGGGAGGGCATAATACAGGGGACATGCCCAGAAATGTAGGAGGCAGAATCTAACTGGGTGAGTTGGTGGGTGCGATGTGGAAGAGAGGGCCATGGCCCTGGGGTACCACCGGAGACAGCGGTCGTCAACGCGTTAGTTCCGCGTGGTCTGCTCTAACAAGCAGCCGACGTGTGCAGTGTACACCCCCTGGCCGCGGGGGCAGGAGGGGATGGACGCAGCGTCTTATCAGCCACCACCAGAGGGCCTTATCAGCCAGCTAAGGGGTGGGATTGGACGCCTGGAGGACAGAGATGGAAGCCCGGCTCCTCTTCCCTCCCTCACCCCCAGGGCGACGCCCTCTGACTGACTAGCTTTACTGACTAGTTGTAGTCCTGTCACAACAGCTCACAATACCTTCTGGGGTTAGCGCCTATTGTGACTTACAATTGTGGCGTTATGGCTCTTTCCATTGGAGTATTTGTAGGTAAGCTGGTACCAACTTGGCAGGGTCGTCGCTAGATCCTCAATAATGCTGCTGGGTACAATGTAACACCAACAGACTGTAACTACAGAGTAGCACTGACTGTTACAGAAAGGCTAGAACTGGCTTCAGCAATCGCTGCTAGACACGCCCTCACCGCACCTCACCTCTGCCCCTCCACCTTTGGCTCTGCATGGCCTACTCAACACTTAATATGTGGCCAGCTACAATGTATTAACCGTATGGCTGGCTGGTCAGAGAGATTTCCATTAGCTCCTGTCAAGGAAGCCCTGAGCATTGATGGTTTTCCTGATTGACTATGGTTAGGGAAACCCTACGGGTAATCAGCTGGTATTGCTGAGCACTGAATGTACAAATGGCCAAGAGGAAAGACATCAATTCAAATCCAAGATGGCTTCACTACGATTTAGTCCCTATAACACAGCAAATGCTACAGTATACCTCCCCACTTCCAGCACCTAGACCTGACACTGACCCCTGCTGCCCACCACTGCTTGTCCCTAGACTCTAATGGCCACCCAACACGACATGCGCGCCGTCTAGTGGCAGACCACCATGAGAGCCGTACACGGCGGTCAACCCATGCCGCTCACCCCCCACAGAGCGCACTAATGGGGTTCGCCTGACCGAGGAGTAGGGCCCTGACCACTCAACTTGCTCATCTTCTCTCATGAGCATTTCCCACGTATTATTGCATGCCTGGATTGATCCTGTCTGCATGTAGCCCTCCAAAGAGAAACTTCCTAAGCCTAATTCTATAGCCATACATCAAATCTAAGATTATGTAAGAACTATATTTAAATGCAGGAAGTACTGTCGCCTCATTGGGAAAGATTGCCTCCAATACCTCTGAATATTGAAGCATCCCCTTCAGTTCACCTCAGAACTTACTCAATATTTCAATGCTATTGCAATGTCCCATCATTCTATGCAATCAATCCTCGTTTGTCCCCTCCAACTCCTTTTCCATAGCTAATTTTCTATCTCATTTTCTGCTCTTCCCCTCACCCTGTGCATCCCCATCTATGAAGCCAGTGACATTTCCATGACCTTCCCTTTGTTACCTTTCACTTGAGCACTGCGTACATTGCCGTCCCCTGCATCCCGCTCACCCCTCTTACATTTTCCCTCCACATACTCTCTTTTAAAGTGTCCATGACCTTTACTTCATTCACTTTGTCAGTCACCGACCTAGTCCTGGCAGGAACAAAGTAAGGGTCCTGAGGGTGGCATGCTATTTTACAGGAAATTATTTTTGTAAGTGAGTCATTCACTGATTCTATCTGTTTCATTAATGCCATTGTGGGAGTTCGATACACATGTACCAGCTAAAAGACAACATGGTGTTGGTATAGTCTATACCTTATAAGCCAGCAGTGATAGTGTGGTAGATGAATGCCAGGTTTCTTGACTTGGTATCACACACTGCCTACGCTCGATGATAAAAAATACAATAGGCTGTTTCCAAAAGGCATTCCAAACCCTATGTTTGCACGCTATACAGCACGCTTAACATGCAAAACATCAAGAAGGGAGGAATGAAAAAGAGGACAGAAGTCAACACCTTCAATGAACATGTACACTGTGGGCTACCCATAATGCCACAAAAGGTCAGGGTAGTCGAACAAGTTAGAAGAGTAGTTTTTTTTTTGTGTTTTCTTTTTTTGGGGGGAGGGGGGGGGGGGTTGGGACTCTGTTACATCCAATACTTGTCCTCTTAAAATCTGGTGTTTTTATCTAACAATAATTTAGACATCTAAAGGACATTTCCTTGTGTCTTTAGGGGATCGAATACTGGGGGAATACTGGATAGAGTATTTCAAGACCGTGCCACAGTCGGGTAGGCAGTGGTATAGACATTACCATGGGCGTACCATGGCAACAGGCCCAGGTGCAATCTTCATTAGTGTAGCTGCAATAAATACCATCTCCTGGGTAGAGTAGACCACAGGGAACCACACCCCGTGTACTACAGCTGGTAGCCAGAGTAAAAGCTCGCAAACAAATTTGCCCCAATCTATAATACTCTTATTCTGCAAAAACGAAATAAGCAATAGCAGTATACTAGAAAGATGCTGTCCTAAAACAAAAACAAAACAAAAAATACGAAAAAGGAGGGAAAATGCCTTGTCAAGGCCTTTTGTTGCTATTGGTCACCTAGGGAGTATTCTAAATTTCTTGAGAGAGGTGTACATTCATGTGTATTTACATGAATGTGGAGAACTTTGCACCATTTGGGAAGAGCCTTCCATGTATTTGTAGGTATTTGAATATCATGTACACTTTGGTTTCGTAGGTTATAATTAAACAAAATAATAAGGAGAATCTATCCTCTGCCCCTCCCTGGAAGTCTTCCATTGCCCCCTTCCTGTCTCTCCTCCACGTCACCACGGCACAGGCCACACATCAGTCTTTGTCAACAAAACACTCACAAATTGATTCTCAAGGTGGAATCAATTCCTCGCTGTGCCAGGATTCAGGATTAATTGCATCTCAAATTAGTGCCGAGGCTAATGACATTGACAAGATAAAGGGAGGAGGTGTGGAGGCGGGTTTCCTTTTTACCTATACAAAGACTTCAAAGGGCATTTCAGTCATGAAGCTAGAACGATACTGCAGATGGTGCTGATGCCTATCCCCTGCAATCCTCTCTCCCTAAATTGTCCCTCTACATTCTCCAAGAGTCAGTGGAATTACTACTTCTACAACACCAGTCACAGACCCGTTCCAACCCGAGTCCAACAAAACTAGGGCCCTTATCCCTGCAGTGCCATTTTCCATAGTAGACGATGGGGTGCTGGCGCTGGCTAGACCCTACATACCAACAGTGGGAGGTTGGTGGATGAACGACCAGTTTCTGGTCTATGGTGGACCCGCTACACAGATTTTATTTCCTAAAGCCATTCCCAGCCGATACACCCTCTAAACTGCATACCTCAAATACAAAATATCAAGTAGAGGAGAATGATAGACAAAAAGGTAAACGCCTTGAAAAATCAATGACCATGTACTTTGTGGAGTGCCATTACAGCCAGCGTGAGGGCCAGGTTAATGGAGCAGGGCGGGAGGTTCAGGAAGGGTGGGGAGAGGGGAGGCTGCCCCAGCGACTACCTACGTTCTCCTCCTAAAATAATCTCAGCCAGCCGTTTCCTGCCAGTAGTGTCATTACATTGACATCAGCTCAGTCAACACTGGGTAGACGACTATAGTCAGCGTTTCAAATGCCAGCTTCGACCATTGTGGCATGTTAGGGTCTATGGGGCAGCGTTACCATATTGGATCTTGATACAGGGAATCTGTTATTTTTTAATTAGTAAAAACTCCACAGGATATGACGGTCATGGGTCTTTACTTTGAAGGGCCTAATATGGGATTGGTGCAAGCTGGGCCAGTCACAATCCTTAATGGCCCGTTCCTATTCGTAGAAATGGACTGGATAGGATAAAATATGAGCAGCTCCCACCATGAATTGAGCAGCTCTGGCCGGTAAGGCCTTTCCCCTACTTCTCCCCCTTTTCCTTCTTTTTATTTCCCACTCAGATTTCAATAAATCATCTTAAAGTCTGGTCTCTATGAGACAGAATTACCGGCGGGCAGCGATTATTTATTCACCGTGATTACCACGGCCCCTGCAGGGGGTTTTCTGTCAAGGAGGCATTCTCACTGTTGCACAGGACATTTACATCGATGGGTAGATTTGGGCCTCTGATTGTGAAGAGCTCTGCAGTAATCAACTTGAAGAGGTGTTTGAAATGTTTGCAGCATGACAGAAAGGGTGTTCAGATTGAACAGAACCGACTCTTTGGATAGAAATAAGTGCATAGCCGTTTCCGTAATATTGTTGTCTCATTTCGAGGAGGTGTGATGTATTATTTTCAAATCCTGAACAGATTGGCTTGTATACAGAGGACTTCAGCGCTACCGGAAATTAGGCCCCCTCAGCCCTATGAAAGGCCTTCTTTTTGTACCCACACATTTCATAACCCATCTGTTGAGGGCAGCGACACTGGATTTACAAATATAAACACTTTTGATAAGGAAGATGTTGAGAAAGGCCCTTTTGCTCAGGGCTATATTTTTAAAAATATCCACCACCTACATTATTGCTCTAGCATGTTTATGAGAAATAACGGGGAAGGCAGTGCTTGGAGACATAAAATATTTATTTTATGAGTATTGTTATATGAGATAACAAGATTGACATTTTTAATAGCGTATGTACACAATTGATTTTATGATGAGATTATATGACGTATTGTAACATTTTGAATTGATTTTTGATATACATGAAATAATGCGAATATGAATATTGAATATTGAAATTGAATATGAATATTGCAGATATTGAAATAAGGTGTGGGTGGGTGGGGAAAAAGAGATGTTTACGGTGACAGGGCGGTGAGGTGAATGGACGATTATGGGTGGAAGGGAGTTGTGGGTAGGACTGGACGGATGTTGGTTGAGGTAATTAGTACCTGAGGTATGTATAGGTGGGGTATGTGTAGGGTGAGATTTCTCGCCACCTGCTGGCAACAATGACCACTCCTGACCGCTTACCGCGCCAATGAGTAACCCATTATTGCTCTAGCATGTTTATGAGAAATAACGGGGAAGGCAGTGCTTGGAGACATAAAATATTTATTTTATGAGATAACAAGATTGACATTTTTAATAGCGTATGTACACAATTGATTTTATGATGAGATTATATGGCGTATTGTAACATTTTGAATTGATTTTTGATATACATGAAATAATGCCAAGCCTGCAAGGAAGTATAAGGGATGGGAGTGGTGGGTAAAAATAATAATAAGTTGTAAAATTTGTGAAAACACAAAATGAGAGTAAAACATGATGTCGGAGACAATATCACAGAGAAGTATGCGGAGTTCATTTGTGGTGCAGTGCCTTGACTAGCTTGTTATTCACTGCCCTATTAGACATAGTAGTAATGTAGGTTCTGTGAGCGTCAGATTTCCATCCGCCGTAGCGCGGCACCTCCAGTTCTGAGGCCCCTGCTTTGAAGGCTTCTGTAGCCGCTGCTTTCCTTAGTCCATGGAGGGTATAGTGCTTCACGTTGATTCCCAAGTCCTCGAGACCCTTCTCCCAGTGCTTCCTGACCTCTGATGTAGGTAGTGGTTCTCTGGTGTCTGGGAACATGAATAGGGGGTCGGTACTGTGGGCAGTTGGTGTGTCCATGCAGAGCTGTCGCATTGCCCTCACCACACATAGGTCTGCTGAGTGTGATGGTAGCAACCGGACTAGTTTGCCCTGGCCCACCTTCTGCATTGTTTTTCCTGACTTTATGTTGACTTGTACATCCTTCCCTATGAAAGTCAGATCTCCTCTTGTGAGGTGGTATGTACTTCTGTACTTTGCCTTGGAGGACGGGGTCACTTCCCCCGGCCTCAAGGCCGCATAATACTGGAGCAATAAGGCTGCCCTGACCACCGAGAGCAATTGGTTGGCCTGCAGCTTGATCACAATTGGGCGGAGTACTTCCATTGGGACTGTGGCCTTCACCTTGGGTATATATGACTTGTCCCTGTCCATGGCTTCCAGTGCCCTGGATATCCTGACGTGTGTGAGTGGGTACATCTCTCCTGTCACCAGTGAGACATGGACCCTGGCTTGTGAGAGATAGTTCCTGATTGTCCCTGGAGCCTTTATGTGTGACGCCAGGTACTCCAGGTACACACATGTGATGCTGTGGTGTGGCGCGTATGGTGGTTCCTGGACCCACCACATGAAGGCCAGGTACGTCGTTACTCCAACCTTGCTGTTCCTCCTTGTACCTTCTGCCCGGGCTGTGACTTGACGTGCCGACGCTCGTTGCTGCAGAGAGAGGACGTCCGGATCTGCAATACATTTTTTGACACATTTTATCAAACAGCTCGGTGTGTGGTTTGGTTGGGAGGAGACAGTGTGTTAGAACAAGATCGTGTGTCTGGCACAGATGCGTGTCACCTAGATGTGACCTACTTAGTCTATCTGCAATTTCATTGTCAACGCCAGGTACATGTACATATGAAATTTTAATATCCAGCCTAGCTTGTATGAGCCATGCCATCCTTGCTGACTCTAGGATGACCTTGTTTCTACCCCTTCCTGTGCTGTAGACGCTCACTGACCTCTCATTGTCACAATGAATTTGTATGTGCTTTCCTCTATGCGACTCGTTTAGAAAGGTGCTAAGTGCCACCACCACATTGGCGGCCTCGAGCTCGCTTATACAATCAACAGGGTCGTCCACACTGGTGACCTGTCTCCAGTATGCTGTGGTACCGTCGGTGGCGCCTATACCTGACAGGCATGCGTCAACGTATATGTCTATGTCAGGCGATATGTTTGGTATCATGGCGACCCCATTCCATTTTGCACAGAAGTCTATGAACCATCGCAGATCCGACCTCATCTCGCTATTAACGTTGAGATAGAAATGTCTCATACCCCTGAGCGCCTCCAGTAGTTTGCTGACGAACAGCCTAGCTGGCCTCACACACTTGGCTATATGAAGAAGCCTACCCAACAATGACTGGAGCGTCTTTCTCGTGATGGATCTTCGTTTGATAACCCACCCTACCTGGTCCAGGGTCTGTCTGATCTTGTTTTTAGGTACAGCGAGAGACATGTCTTTAGTGTTTATGTCTATACCTAACCATCTTACCAGGGTTGCAGGTGGCTGGGCCTTCTTGACTGCTTCCGGCAGACCGAGCTCCTTGAGTAGGTCCTTTGCTCTCTGGTAGTCCTTCTGGGCTGACTGGCTGTCTGCAGATACAATAATCAAATCGTCTAAGTACATGTGTGAGATTATTCCGTCAGCAGCCAGAATGTTTACAATCGCTGTGGCCACCCTCTGCATGCTGGCGCTGCTGGCACGAGCGCCAAATGGTAGGGTTGTATCGCAGTAGAATTTTCCCCCCCACTGCATGCCGAGGAGAGGCCAATCTAAACAATCTGAGGAGAAATTCTTATATGCCCTTGAGACATCTGCTGTGCTTAAATAGCAACCTGTACCCATCTTAATAATGTCTTGAACAAGTAGGTCAACAGTTGGCAGTGAGTGTTGACGTAGCTGACCGCAAACTGTATTTTTCATTATGTAAGCGTTAACTGACGAACTGCGCGGGAATGTCATGTCTATTATGACCCTTCGTTCCTCGGAGTCCCTCTTTTCCCTGGTCATGAGGGGGGATGTATGCATCCAGGGGGAGAAGGGGGGCGACTCACATGGGCCGATGAGGGAGCCATGTGACATTTCGGTGGCAATAAATTCATCAACACTCTTTTTGAAATTAGTAGCACTGCTGTGATTTGGAATATCCGCGGTGTCACTGGTGGGCCCCATGTAACCCATGGGGAAACCGTATTTAATGTAACCAAGTAGTTCCCTGTCATCGTCTGAACTGACCAAATATTTTTCCCATGCCGGGATATTGAGCTTGGTAGGGAGCAATATTTTGGCTGACAGTGCATTTGGGACCCCGGTAGCCTTGACTTTCTGGTAGATTTGTGCCCAATCGTTGCACCCCGTGGCGGTCATTGACGGCCAGTTGACACGTCTATGCTCGGCAAATGCATTTGGGGACATGTCAAAGTCAAAGTCAGTTGAATTCCCTTCACACGCCTTTCTAATTTTATTAAAGTCCGGTAGCCTACCTTCCCTGTGCAGATTCGGTGAAGACGAATGCTGGTGGCGGTCTGGATGTGCGTGTTGCTGACTGATGTTAGCATTGCCGATGTTGTTGCGGCTCGGCAGTGCGTGCAGGGCGTGTGTACCCGGCTTGCCAGTCTGCACCGTCGGCCGGGATATTCTTGATCTGGTTCCATGGTGCGGCGGCGGTCACTAAGTCCAGCAATGAATGATCTTCGTTAAAATCAAATAAAATTCTATCAGGATCCGACCTGCTGTGGGCGCCGCCATCTTGGATCTCGCCTGAAGTCTCGGGGCGCGAGAGGCCGAGCCGTGGACCAATCAGCGGCTGGCTTTCGCTTTGTCGGGGGAATCCCCGACCCATGACGTCACTGGCGCGGTGGTGTGCTATTGATGCGGCAGGCGGCAGCACCGCTTGTGGGCGTGGCCTTCTTTCCCACGTGGCCGCGTCGTCCTGCTTGTTATGGTTTACTAACTGGCCACGTGTCGGTCGTAACACGTGGCGGTGGAGTGTAAACACTGGGATGACGGTGTCGGGCGCCGGCTGACTGCTTGAGGGATGGCCAGCGCCCATCTCTAGTTTTTTGGCTGCTGGTTGGTGTTAGGCGTGTACACACTGGCCGCCACTGTGCCACGCTGCTGCTGTCCTGACTGCGGCTGATGCGTGTGTGTAGACTGGAACATCTTATTGTTGCACGCAATAATGGTATGTGGGAGTTGTTTGCCGTTTGCAAAACAGAACGCACACGCGTGCAGAAGCCTGACATTGCCGGAGTCATGGTGTGTGCTATGGCGACAACCCTTCGGCTGGTTGAACTCCGGGCACGTCACCATTACTCTAGTGGATGCAGGGGCGTGTGCAGACTTCTGGTTGGGAGCTGAAACACTGGGGGAATCACGATCTGAGGGGGCAAAACACAGCCGGAATCTGGCGTTTTGAATGTCCTGATACTGTGCCCATGACAACTTCTTCTTCTCTACCTCATCAAAGATATGCTGTGACCAGGCCATGACGTGTTTCCACGTTCTGGTGAGAGAGTCTGATGATACCTCATGTAGGTGTTTGGTCATGAAGGCGTGGTTCTCCGGCTCAAATGCCTGTGGGTGCTGGAGGAGGGCAATGAGGGCATTTATATACTCCCCACTCTTCATGTCACTCCTCACATCTAGCTTTTCCTTGAGGGTCCTGACCCCTTCCCTTTCAATAAACATATAGGGTTTACCTATGAGTTTGTCAGTGAAGATGTCACAAATAAATGGGTTCTTACCATCCGTTTTGACATGTGCGAGCTCCTCCCGTTTGATGTGTGCCTCGATGTAACCTGATGCCGTTGCGGCCCTCCTGAGCTGTGGAGGTGCTGGTATACCGTCCCCTGTGGCCGGTGCGTCACTGGGCTGAGAGACCCTGTGGCATTGGGGCGTTTGAGGCTGGCTGGTGACAGGTGTTGTAGGCTCACTGTGTGTGACTGGGGCGCTACCGGTACTTTTCTCGGCGCCCTGTGCGGCGGAGACCAGTATGGCTAGCTGCAATCCCACTCCCTCCATGGTGGCCTTAACACCCTGAATGTCACTTCTCATGATATTGACGTCAGATTCTAGCTGATCAAGACGGAAGACTGCTGATGCAGACAAACTGACGCTACCTTGTGACATATTGGATCTTGCCGATGAATATGCAGTTGAGTGGCGTGAGCGGCCCGAGCGCTGGACCGTGGCGTCCCCATCGACGGACGTGGTGGCACGGTCGACAGTCCTGAAGGACACGTCTGGGTCAGTGGAGACGGCCGAGACGTTGGAGATGGTATCCTGTGTTGCAGATGCAGCCCTGCTCGACCTGGATGACCGGTTGGACGACCGTCTTGAAGCATTGGAGCGATCCCGCGACCTCGTGCTGGTGGCCGGTGTGGACATTGTGCACTCCCAGTTACGTCTCCCGGTATCACCTCTAACACTTCACGAATCTCTTTAGTAAATAAAATAATACCTCTGACTGTTAAAACTTGTGCTGTGTAAAATAATAGAGGTGTATAACCGTGTATACTTGTGCCAAAAGGTATGGATTACTCTGGATAGAAAAAGAGATGTTTACGGTGACAGGGCGGTGAGGTGAATGGACGATTATGGGTGGAAGGGAGTTGTGGGTAGGACTGGACGGATGTTGGTTGAGGTAATTAGTACCTGAGGTATGTATAGGTGGGGTATGTGTAGGGTGAGATTTCTCGCCACCTGCTGGCAACAATGACCACTCCTGACCGCTTACCGCGCCAATGAGTAACCCATTATTCGTTTCACATATAGAATAGCCATATTTCATAATGGTTTTCTACAGAGATTATATTAGAATTTTAAAACATCATAGGCATTATATTGCCAGCTGCGGAAGGGTGGTGTGTGTGGTGGGTATGGCGAGGTGGCATAACTAAAGTGAGACCCTCAGTGGAGGCTTCGTAAACCTCCTTACATGGGGGGGGGGGTGGAGTAGGATTTAATATGAGCATTCCTAATCATACAACATTTCCCCTCCCATTGCATCATGAGGATGTCAAAATATTTTCTCCGTTTTCTTTCCTTTCTGTGCAATCACCATTTGTTTGTTGTCCACTCCAAATACGTTTCCAGATGTATTGCTCTCAATAGTTCTTCCCTAACCTGATATTAATGTCCACCATGTTTTGCTCTTCTCCATACCATGGGCATCACCTTCTTGGCATAATTAAAGTGACATGACCTTCCTTTGTTACCTTTCACTTGAGCTAGAGAGTTTCATTGGAAATTAAAAAATTATCATACATAATATTTAAAAGGTGGCCTTTGTATAGATGACATACACTAACACAAAAATGTAACACCAACAAGTAGTTTTATATAATCCTTGCATTATAATTCTTTAAAAATAGTATTTGACATGCTCATTTATGTGTTTTTTCTTTTTGCAAATCGCTATAAATCCAAAAGCACTTTTGTTTTGCAAAATGCAATAAATCCACAATAATCTTGAAACATGATTTTTACGTCGATATTTCACATTCCTTCTAAATAACATTATTATTTCATATTCCGATAATACTATTGATGATATAGAACCATAATCATACACAATGAAGTCTAATTATGTCACACATGAATATATTTATTGCATTGAATTTGCAATATTGGTGACTGTGAAAAACTTATGTGATATGCCCTTTTGAGCCAATAAAAACATTGAAAACTGAAAACTGAAAACACAATGTTTGGTAAGGTGGATTTATTGCATTTTGCAAAAAACAACTGCTTTTGGATTTATTGCGTTTTGCACAAAAACTGAATTTTCGACAGGCCAGGAGCAGGCGTGGACTATACACTAAATGAAGACAATTTTGAATAATTTCTTTTCACAATATTTTTCAATTTACCCTACCCAATAGTCCTGTTTTCTCCCGTTTTTGTATTTGGGCGCTTTGTGCGTTTTGGAACCAAAATCTTCAGATAGAGAAGTAAGCACCTCTAAAGATCAATGATCATGAACACTATGGACTAGGCCTACTATTACAGCTGGGGTAATGGAGCAAATCGAAAGAGTAGAGTCAATGGGCGCTACTATGGAACGCCCACCTAAAATAAACTCAGCTGGCCATTTTCTGCCAGTAGTGTCATTTGGTACATCTACATCAGCTCAGTCAATACAGAGTAGTCTAAGCCTGCCGCTACTTGTGGAGTCTAGGAATATGCAACAACATATTTGTTAGGGTACCAAGATTGAACAAGTTGGTATGTGATGGAGAGGAGAAACAATGGAATGGTATAACACTATAAGGTCAAAACAGGACTGATTAGCGCGGCCAGCATCTTATGATCCAGGCTTTACCACGTTACTATGGGAGCGATGCGAGACAAACATGGCAATATTTCATCTAGTTTTATTAAATCCCCTGGCTGATGGTGAGGTCATTACGAAATATATTAGTGGTATCTCCCTCAGGACTCCAGGCTTCCCATCCCCCAAATTATAATGTGGTTTACAATGGTGATAAGAGCAGCTCACACATTCCCAGTCAGTAAAGCAATTAACTAAACTAGCAAAAGAACTTAGTAGTTTTCTTTAACTGAACCGGAGAAAATTCCAAAAAGAAAGATGCAGCACATCCTTTTTGGGATTGGAGACAGAACGAATACTGAATAGAGATTTTATCACAGTTGGGTAAGAAGTGGTATAGCCAGTGCCTGTAGCATGCCATAGTGACAGACCCAGGTGCAATCTTCATTACTGTAGCTGCAATGAATACCAGTTTCTGGGCAGAGTGGACTGCGGGGACCCACAGCCACAGTATCCCAGTGGGCACAAAACTCGGTCCAACGTTGAATCAACATTGTATCAATATTGAATCAACATTGACAACCATTTATCAATGTTGATTCAATGTTTTGTGCCCACTGGGATGTACCACATACAGGTGGTTGCCAGAATACAAGAGTTGTGTAAACCTCCCCTCACCTATTCTACAGCAAATTTAGTTTTTACTGGGGACTATTTGATTGTGATAATATGATTGGTAAGTTTGTCAAGGAAAATTAGTTTAAATAAATTAATTGAAAGCCTATATAATTAGGATGATAATTATGGTGCTATGGAGGTTGATAATACTCTGCAACGTTCAGAGAAAAGACGAACTCTGTTTCTTATAGCATTCGGGAGGGCTATAAGACGTCATCTCTCTATAAAGAGAATGATTATCATCACTGGTAGTTAGTATTATACATAGGGAGAAGCTATCATTTACACCGTCCTATACATCCCTATTTCCCCATCCCCTCTACTCCATGTCAAAATTGGATTTCCAGGCTAACATTTGCAGTGCTGCAGGTCTGGCTATATTTTGAAGGATTGGATAGCGACATATCTGATAATTTAGGCATTTTACGTATAAAGTAATAAATAAACAGAGCTGCACGTTAAAGTGACTGTGTCAGTGGTTATTGCACAGGCAGAACCTGGGCCGTTCTGCACCAGTGGTCTGTTGCACAGCAAATAATGATATCTTCAAAGTATAAAGATAATAAAACTGAGGATTAGCATGCTATCTAAAACCAATTGTTTTAAAAGCATTCACTACGTTTCTAAGGCATAAAATCGTTATTTACAGCTGTGCAAATATATAGCTTTACACAGTATATAGACAAATAAATTTCAGCTTTAGAAGCTAAACTGAATTCTTCTAGTTCAGAAAAGCCCAGCTTGTGACTGAACATTCGATCCTGCTACACTTGTAAATCTGCTGGACTGGCATTTTAGGTGCCACTGTCCTGCATGTTTCCGCAAAGACTGCGGATCAGAATCAACTGTCCTGATGCTAGAACACACTATTGCATTTGTACAATATATTTGTTTTTATTGACTTAGGTGGGAAGAAAGAATTAGTAGTTTAGAGAGAAAAAGGGTCGGGCCCTATGGTACCACTGGAGACAGTGGTTGTCAAGGAATTGGTTCCGTGTCATCTACTCTAACAAGGGGGGCACCTCCTGGCCACAGGAGCATGAGGGGAATGGACCCAGCATCTTATCAACCATCACCAGAGGGCCTTATCAGCTAGCTAAGGGGGTTAGATTGGACACTCGGAGGCCAGATGTGGAGGCAAAGCCCGTCTTCCACCCCACCCCTCCAGGGTGGCGCCCCTACCCATTGGGCACAGAACATTGGATCAACATTGATAAATGGTTGTCAATGTTGATTCAATGTTGGATCAACGTTGATTCAACGTTGGACAGTGCCCACTGGGTAGTTCTCTCTTAGACCGGGACACCACAAGCCTGGCTCGGAGCTCGGCTATATGTCTATCGCAAGGAATAAACCTTTTTTCATATAAACTGTGTTTATTTTCTTAAAAAACTCTGTTTATTTCAAATAAACTGGGTTTATTTGAGTGAAACCGGGTTTACAATAACCCCTCCTATTTTGGAAATAGTACTGGGTTTATTTCACCTGTACACTGCAAAAAAGGTGTTTAGATCCTAAACACAATCCTAAACACAATCCTGCCCCTTATTTGTCCACACAATATGTTCCTAAACATGTTTAGATCAATAATATGTTTAGCTCAGTGCTTAGAATTTATGTGTTTAAATCAATGTGTTTAGAAGAATGAAGTGTTTAGAATTCAAGAGTTTAGCATTATTATTGTGTTTATATGTCAAGTGTTTAGGGATAAAAAGTGGTGTGTCTAGAGACATGTAGATCATTATTATGTTTAGATACTGATATTTGAATAAGTTCCTAATTTATTTTATTTCCATATATATATATAGTGTCTCAAAGAGACTTCTAGTAGTCCCCCCCATGAGCCAATGTACATGCATCACTATTTCACATAGGCCTCTACTGTAACATAGATACAACCTTGAGTCAATACAACAGACCTTTAGGGAAAATAATGCTTTATCCATTCTTAGAGTTCTTAAAAGAGGTGTATATGTAGCAGATGTAGCTTTAATGCATCGTGATCATCGTGAAGTAGCATTCTACCCTTGATTCCTACAATGTGTATTAATATCCTTTTGTATCCCATGAAATTTGAATTAATTTACTCAGATTTAAGCACTTTTAGAACAGCAATAATGTTGGTTGTGGTTGTAGAATCGACAGTCAACCACAGAGCTGCCATCTGGTATGTGTTTAATATACTATGATCTAAACACTACATGTTTACATCCTAAACACCAATTATGCATACTGTTTAAATACTAAACATCTAAACATATTCAACATTAATGTTTAGGTGTTTAGAATAAAAGTGTTTAATTCCTAAACAGAAAGATTCAAAAACACAAACCTAGTAAAGTGTTTAGACTTTAAACATGTTTAGACCTAAACATGTTTAAAACCTAAGCACCTTTTTTGCAGTGTACGGTTGTATAGGGACTAGCTCTTTCTTTTAAGGTACACCACAGCAGACTGTTATTATAGAGTGAAATGGACTATTACAGGAGGACTGGGATCGGCTTCGGCAATCGTAACTAGATATTCCCTCAGCTCCCATGCAACAAGTCACCATAAACCCTCCAGTCTCACAGTTCAACAAGTAGGAACGAGGCTTACTCAGCACGAACGACTTGTCAGATGATTATACATTTCACATGTGGGTATCTTGACCTGGGTGTATATTGTACCTGTTCATCCTCATGGTGGTTGCCAATGCGTTATTTCATTCCATAGTTGTAACGTATGCATGTAGTTTCTAGGGGAATCTTGGTATCCATTCAGTTCCCCTCTACTAGACATAGACTGTTATGTATTGGAATATCTATTGTCAATTTCATTGAGTTGCAGGCAGCCTAGAACACATTACCAACCCTCCACGAATGTCAAGTATACTTTCCACACCTTGCGACATGCATCCCTTTGTAATCAGTTTTTGGTCCATACCACTTACATCTCTAGATACAAATGTAGCTATTTCTTTCTGTATTTCTGCTTTGTCCTGAGAATGGCAAGATGTCCAGCAGTATGTTTTTTTCTCTCACCCGTTCCCACTGTGTCTTTCCATTACCCAATGGCAATAATATAACCTTTCCTTTGTAAATTTCCACTTAAGTAGTGTCTTCATTGCCTTCCCTTCCCCCTCCCCTTACAATGTCCGTCTACATACTCTCCTTATTATTGACCTTTAGCAATTTCTATACTCTCACCAACCTACTACAGAATCCCTGGCCACTTATGCTCCAGGCATACAAGACTGTATATTTTTCTAACTCCTCTCGCAACCAACTTGGGTCAGAAAAGCACCTTGAATGCACACCATATATATAAAACATTGACTCGAGAAGAGTAACAGTCGAAAAGGTAAACACATGGAAAAATCAATGACCATGTGCATTGTGGACTGCCATTACAGCTGACATGAGGGCCAGGTTAATGGAGCAGACCAGGACGGAGTGGGGGAGGGGTGGCATTTGTCGGGGGCTGTTGCCTCTTTTACCTGTGTTTCTCTCCTAAAATAATCCCAGCCAGCCTTTTCCTGCCAGTAGTGTCATTACATCGACATCAGCCTAGTCAACACAGAGTAGACACGCGGTCAGTCTTCAAACCCCAGGCATTACTGCTGGTTTACATGAGGAACTTTTGTGTAACATGGCCGTCTTGGATCTTAATGTAGAGAAAAGCCTATGGAAATAACATCGTTCTTATTTCCAATGCTCATAGAAATGCTTAGATCAGGAATATATCATTATTTCCTTTTGGAAAGAAACACATGTGGGATCAACCCTTCCCCTTTTGCTAAATATATCCTCTTCAAGGCACGATATTCCCACTGATCAGAGAGGTGTATATTGGGACCTCTGGTTGTGAAGATTTCTTTTCTGATTATTTTACCAATCGCCACTATACACATAGATACAAATTGCTATGATCTACCCGAACAGTTTCAACGGGGAATCCTTCAAATACATGTATAATCTTTTTTTTTTCTTTTTTTTAGTTTATAACGTATTTTATTCACAGAATTATGTTACAAATACGGTACAGTTCCATGGACTATCAATAGTCCCATAGAATATGCGATGTTCAACTGAGTTAGCAAGATAATCTTTAGTTTAACAATTCCAACCCTCTCTTCTGCAGTTACCCGGGTTTTGCAGTCTAAGAATGCAGCCAGACAAAAATAAATATATACGAATTAACCAAAAAGTATAGATAATTGAATAAATTGGTACAGATCCTCAGCAATCACCCGGAAGATGTGTTTGGAATACCTGTGGTACAGCAGGAAGTGGATATATACAGTTTATTAGACAGCACTTCCATATTGTAGAGAAAATATGATATATAATTATCAACTATTTTTGCAGTTATCGTTGTCTTTGGAGTACATGTTGTTAGCTTCGGCCAAGATGCCATGTAACTCAGTTAAATATTGGTATTACTGAATAATGTATAGCAAGGAACTGATAAAATGGTGTTTTCCAATACAGTACCACAGTTGGGTTGGACGTGGTATTTACAATGGCAGCAGCATACCCCAGTGACAGCTAGCCCAGGTGCAATCTTGATTAGTGCAGCTAAAATAAATACCAGCCTCTGCGTACACTATACCATGGGGACCCACAACCTGTACTACATGTGGTGGCCAGAATATGGGGTGTTCTATAAATTGTCAGTAGTATAAATGATATGGGACCTGAGTACATCATAAACGTTGGTTACCATATTATTATGGAGGCCTATACTTGCGTCTATACATGCTCCACTGTCGAGTGCAACTGACTGTTGCTACTTAACTCAATCATAAACAGACCTACTAATAGTATATTAGACCATGAATCGTTACAGCAATTTAGGCTGTTTTTCTGTAGTTGGTAGCATGTGGGCTCCAGGTATTATTTTCAGCCATCCTCAGTTTGATATGGCCTGAGACTGACCAATCACAAGCAGCTTTTACTATGAACTGGGCAGCTCAGGGTGGTAAAGCCTTCCCACGAATGCTCCCATTCCCCGCTTTTATTTACAATTTTTATTTATCTAAAAGCTCTCCATGAGACAGAATTGCCGATGGGCGGCCATTATTTATTCACTCCGATTATCACGCCCGCCACAGTTTTCTGTCAAAGAGACAATCCTGTCCTTGCATAGGAGAATTTCACTGGTGGGAGAGGCAATTGACCTCTTATTGTGAAGAGTCCGACAGCAATCATCTTAAAAAGGTGTCCACAATGTTTGTGCCACAGCAGGAAGGGTGTACAGATTGAAATAATTTCTGTTAAATTCCCAGAACAGAAAAACAGGAGAGAGTGTGTCAAATAACAGTGTTGTCTCAAGGGCCTTCTGTTCTTCATGCCTCTAGAATGTTATGATTTTAAAACATAATTATCTGTAAAAAGTAATGTTGTCATGCATGTGTCTGTCATCTTGTCATGCACGTGTCTGCCATGTTGTCATGCGTGTGTCTGCCATTTACTCTGCCCTCCATGTAGCCTGCTCTAAACATCCTCGCCAAAGTCCCTCTGTACACCAACTAGTGGGTGTCCAGCCTTACTCCAGGTCAGTAACTATTGTACCATCTGAATGGCGCTCACACTGAAAACCTCAGGGTCGTCATTTTGACAATACCTAAATTGACAACTTTGGGTAGTCAAGGTGACGACATTTGGTCATCATTTTGAGTAGTATAGTATGTATCGGAACGGGACTATAGTTAAGTACTGTTTATTACTCAATCGACATGCAGCCAATCAGAGGCCTCCATTTGGTCACGTGACCCGTTGCCATGGTAACGTGACCTACTTAGGGCTCTCAGCCAATCAGAAGCCAGCATTCTGGGTGACCTACTGACCTACTTAGAAGCTCTCAGCCAATCAGAGGCCGGCATTCTGGTAACCATGGTAACGTGACCTGCTTACGTCACGTGACCTACTTAGGCTCAGCCAATCAGAAGCCGGCATTCTGGTAACTAGGGTAACGTGACCTACTTAGGGTTTGTTTGTAAACAACACCACGTGGCTCTCTTGTTTGTAAACAACACCACGTGACACGTGACTGTTTGTAAACAAACAACTTATATATAGAAAATAAACACAACAAGTTCCATGTTATGTTAAAATTATATTTTCAAAAAAAAAAGCACATCTGTTACAGCGTCTATGTGTAACTACGCGCGTTCTCATTCAAACACTATAACACTATCATACCGTAGCAGCAGCAGGTAGGACTGGAAGAAAAGCAAGCGCACGAGCAGAAGCGACGACACCAGTTGCACCATCCGGCCGTCGCGTTGGTAGCCCTACTACTCGTCGCGCGTTCAACTGGAGGTTTAAGAGTGACAAATGACGATTCTTTGTCGACGCGACTGCTAACATCAGCATCGGCAGCAGCATCGGCAGCATCGGCAGCAGCATCGGCAGCAGCGGCAGCAGCCTCGGCAGCAGCGGTAGCAGCAGTAGCAGCAGCTGTAGCAGCAGTAGCGTGAGCATTAGCAACAACAGCAGCAGCGACAGTAGCAAGGGCGGCAGAGCGGGCACTAGCAGCGTTATCAGCGGTGTCATCGGCAGCCGCAACAGCATCAGCAGCAGCAGCGTCGGCATCGGTGGCATGAGTAGCTGCATCGGCGGCAGCAACAGCAGCAGTCACAGCCGCAGCGGCAACAACAACAACGTCATCACAACCAGCGTCACTAACAGCCGCAGTAAATGCAGCAGTAGCACGCTGAGCAGCACTAGCAGCAGCAGTAGCAGAGGCTACAGCATCAGCTTCACATTCGCGCGCCGCTTCGTCATTCCGCTTCATGTCACGGTAGCAACTTTCCATCATGGGGATCTGCAAATTGAGGCGCGGTGCTGGTGGTGGTAGTAGTAGTAGTAGTAGTAGTAGTAGTAGTAGTAGCGTGAACGATGATGACGATGCCGAATACGGTTTCACTCCCCCTTATATACCCTTACTCCCCCCCCTTTTTTTTCAAGCCACCGGCCAGCTGCCCCCTCACGGCAGGTCTTTAGATCAGCCTTAAGTCGCTTACTACGCGGCTCATCATCCCTCTAATCGCATTTTCCAGCCGCCGGCCGGCTGACTGCTGACGACAGGAGAGGGTGATTTGTTTTTCTTTAGATTTAAGCCGCTTACCACACGCACACCCTCTAGTCACAGACAGAGTGACAGAAAGGGAGGGGGTCGCTTTGTTCACGCTACCTGTAGTTGTTTTTCTATACACACGCTGAGCCCATGACCCGCTAATCCTTTATACAGGTAACACGCGTTCAACTAATTACTCTATTGTATGACAGTCGGTACACGGATTTAATTTTAAACCACCTTCCCATCTGGATCCATGTCTGGCGGGGTGGAAGGATCCAGCTGAAAAGCGTGATTAGGGCTTTTGTTTCTCTTATGATAGCAGCAGGTCAGCATGCGACAGCTGAAAATGTCAGACTCGCCGCTCCTATAAAAGACTGAGATGCGTCTCTCTTTCCACACACCCTTCTACCATCGCCGCCGACACCGCCACCGCCGGCCAGCCGACCGCCGCCACCGCCTGCAGTCACCGCCATCACACCAGCAGGGAATTTCGAGCTGAGTCTGCTTATTGCTTATTTTTTTTGTTTGAGCTTTTTGTTTTTTAAAATTTTTTATTTTCACTCAGTCTTTTTTGTTTCGGAGGAAAGAAATATGGCGCTGCAGAGGGCGCGAGTTTCTAAAAGACGGTCGCGCGAACAAAGTGCTCTCCTCAACTGCCCGGCTATTTTTTTATCTCAAAGGAGAGAGCGTCACGTAGTTGAGGTTCACGCTTCTCTTGAAGCGTACCGAATTCTCGAGAAATGCAAAGCTGAGCGCCATCGTCGTTATACAAGAGCGGAAAAGGAAAACGTAGCGACATGGCCGAGAGCCGTCTTCTCAGAACAGCATTTACTCTACTATTGCATAACAGCTGCTCTCAGCGCCCCCACTCGTTGGGCGTTTCATGAAAAGAAAGAGCGCCGCTACTCTCCTCACCCTGCCTCCTCTTATAAAGTGAGAATAAGTGCTATGAAACGATTCGACAAGCCGATCGGTTTCTTGGGAGCGACTGCAGCTCCCACTCGGTGGGCGCGCGTTGTGGCCGACGTGAACACGGTCTCTAAACGTTTCGACGTCGTCACTTGTTATCCCGCATATTGCAACGCAGCCGAATTGAAGAAGATAGGGACGCACTATTTTAAACCATACGCTCCAATATGTATTTGTCACCGCCGCGCTCACACGCCTTATTGCTTTTTCGAGACGATCGTGTCACAACACAGAAATAGAAAAAAAACCGGCAAAGCGACGAGCTTTGCCTAAATGATCAAAAAAAAAAAAAAAAAAAAAAAATTAATCTCCTCCTCCTCCTCCTCCTCCTCCTCCTCCTCCTCCTCCTCTTCTTCTTTTTTAAAAAAAAAATAAATATTTGTATCAGACTCCTCTGGAGTCTGATACAAACATTTATGACTATTGAGTGAAAATAGAATTTTATCGCAAAAAAAAAAGAAAAAAAAGTCACTTCTGCCGCCGCTACTGTGACACCGGCCGGTATCAATAAAAAGGTCGGCTGACTTTTCTCCACAACCATTCACTACCGACCGTTCGAGTGAGAAACACAGCAGACAGTCAGACACACAACCGCTCTCTGACGCATCCTGAAAAAAAACAAAAAAAAATGTCCAGTAGTAAAAGCAAACTCTTCACAGAAATTCATTTCGACGCTCGACTACAAGGACCCTTTAGTTGTATCATTAGCGGTCCGTCGGGTTGTGGAAAATCGCGCTTGGTGGATCAATTTCTGAGCGACGTGAACAATTTGGTCACGCCGCCGGTGGAAAAGACTTTTTACCATTACGGCGAGTGGCAACCTCTGTTTGAAAAAATGCAAAATCAGTACGGTGTGGAATTCAGAGAAGGTCTTCCTAGCAAAGAGTCTATAGCGGGAGACGTGGATGTAGCAGAAGACGCTTTACGACCCCACACTCTACTGATATTGGACGATCTGATGAGCAGTTCCAATCAGCAAGTGGTAGCCGACATCTTTACTAAATACTCGCATCACTGGAACGTGAGCGTCATATACATCACTCAGAACCTATTCCAGAAATCACCCGACTTTCGAACTATGAGTCTGAACGCTCACTACATGATCGTTTTCAAGAACCCGCGCGACATGGGGCAAATAGCTAGTCTGTCTCGCCAGGTGTTTCCGTCCAACGCGGCGGCCCTCTCTAGTATATTTACCCATGAACTCAAGCGACCTCACTCATACCTCCTTCTGGACTTCAAGCAGTCAACACCTGACGATCTGAGAATACGCTCCTCTTTGACGTCCATACACTCTCAGCTAGTGTTCGTACCGCTAGACAAAAAAAAGAACAAGAGAAAGCAGTAGCAAAAAAAATGTCTTCTCATCTACTCGAAAGACACTTTGGTACTCTCAAGCACTTAGCTAAGTGCTCGCCAAAGGACTGCTCGCATCTAATAGACTCTGGAAGCGACGATCTGATCGCAGCGTTAAGTGAGATCTGTCACAATTTACTGGTAGGGAACATCCCGCTCAGCGACAAACAACTGGACAAGCTTCGAGAATCGGCTGACGTGTTGAGGGAGGTCGGCAAAAAATCTACGCCCATCAAAAAAAAGAGACGCGTCTTGGTACAAGAGGGAGGTTTCCTCATTCCGGCTCTCATAGGGATGGCCTTACCGCTTATAAAGAGCATTCTCCGTATATGAGACACCTCATTCGACACCTACTCGCCGACAGCACCACCACCACCACCACCACTACCGCCACCACCAGCGTCATTGCCACCGTCGTCCCCATGACGGACTCAGAGCAGCAACAACACTACAAACGTTTAGCGCTCGTGGATCCTGAGACGCTCTACAAATCATCACGAGCAGGTCTACTTCATCATGTGCCCGCTGCTGCTGCTACTACTAGCGCTGCTACTACTGCAGTCGCTGCTGCTAGTACTTCTACTGCTCCAAACCTTCCTCCTCTTCCTGATGAGCGCACTGAAAAGAACGAGAGTTCCGCTCCTGCCACCGCCGCCCGCCTACCTGCCGACATGGCCTATTACCACAAGCAGGCAGAACAGTCCCTTCATCCCGACGCGGCCTTGCACCAGGTGCTACAGTTTATCTACAGGGACTTGGATTTAGTGTTGAACGACCCCACTTTGGAATCGCGCGAGAAAATGTTGAAATACCGAAGGTTGTTGAATAGATTGCAATTTTTTCTCACGAATCCCCACAACAGCAACATCTCTTCGTCCTACTCTTCTTCGCCCCCGGCTCACCTCCGTCAGTCTGCTGAAGAGGCCAGCGCGTCCCTACTCGAGCGGTTGGTGAACCAAGTTCCCAAGAGGAATCGCACTCGGACCGTGGCGCTGTACAAACAATTGGAGAAATCCGGTGTGATCAAGTGGAACGAGGACGGTGCGGTGCGCGAGATGTCGGGTCGGAGAATACCACCTGAGCATCGCATCAACATAGTGGACTTACTGAACGACGCTGCCAGGTTCAGGAAGACGGCGCCCAGACCGGCGGGCTACTCGCCGTTCACGAAAGCGCTGCGCGAAGCAGTTCCCACAGACTCCTTGATCGGAAACCATCTGTATAAAGCGAGCGGACCTGGCCGAAGTTTGGACACACGGCTTGCTGACAGAGGTCGGAAACGACCGAGCTTCGACTCGGAAGAAAGAGAAGCAGCAGCAGCAGCAGCAGCAGTAGCAGCAGCAGACTCTTCTCTCCAGGTGGACGATCAATCCTCTGACGACGAGGAGGACGACAGTGAACTTTTCCAAACTCCGACTTCCTATAGGAGCGTGGCGAGTAAGAAAAGGAGAGGGCGCAACCGCCTAGCGGCGAGCTCGTCGTTCACGCCCTCAACAGGCCCACCATGGGCAAACCAGTGAAGAGACTGACCAAGAAGGAAAAAGAAAAGAAGCGCGTAGTAGCTAGATATACCGACGTCAAAGCGCCCTCCAGTTTCACTAGCGTGACTAAACTCCAGAAACATCATTTTCGCCACCTGAACCCGGCCGTCATCCGAGATGCTTTAGTGTCGCTGGACGCCTACACTAAACATAAACGGCATAATCATACTTTGGGTGTCCCATCTGGGGTAGGTAAAATATGGACTGTGTTCTGAGTATCTGGAACAGCTGCATGAACCAGCACTAAAGTACAGGACTAAGTATTGAATACTTCAATTCATAGTTCAGAATGCACAACCTGTTCTAGATGTGGATGTGATAGCTATGTTTTAACTGAGATATATAAGAATTTTGGGATTTTCCTGGTGGTAGTAGTATATGGAAAGGTGGTTTGTAGTAGGCAATGCATTAAATGTGCTATTCATCTGATTAACTGAGAGACTCACCATGAGAAAATCAATGGTGAGCAAGTAATGAATGCTCCCACATGTCTATGGTACTGAATAAAGCACAATTTGCCCATTATTCAGGAGGGAATAGATGCTATCTTCTTGTATGCCATTACTGTACTGAATAAAGCATGTTATGTCCTTTATTCAGTAGATAATGAATGCTAACTTCTTATATATTCTACCCTACTGAAAAAGGTGCAATAAGCCCTTTAGTCAATAGGGAATGAATGCTGATTTATCCTATTTATGTACCCTATAAAGTCAGATATATATCAGAGTGAGGGGTATTTTGAACTGAATAAGCGTCATATTCCCTTTATTCCCTTTCTATAATATCACCCTTATTCTGTTATCAAATATGACTATTTGCCAAGACAAAAATGAGGCTTATTCTGTTAAAGATACCCCTCCCTCGGACTATTTGCCAAGACAAAGATGAGGCTTATTCAGTTAAAGATACCCAACTAGCGACCTAAACCTTTTCACCTACTATAGATGTTCCCACCATATATGGGACTCAACAATCAAGGTGTATTCACTGAGGGGAATTATCAGTTTGGATGAGTTTTTGCCAGTCATTTATTTTTTGATCATACAGTAGAAGCCCTGCACATCATTCCTAAGCATAATTTATTAAAAATGTGGACAAATTTTGATTTTTATAGCGAAGTGGGTGATTGGAACATCCTAAAATGGGGGTGGAACAGCCGGAAATAGGGGTTATTTTGACCTGCACAGGCCTATATGCTGTCAGATTCGTAACTTTCTGAAGCATCATATGTGCCCCAGACAGACTACTAAGACTATAAGCGTCAGACAATGAGCTTTCAATTATATATCTTAAGTAAGAAGACTGTCTTGGCTTTCCAAAACTGTTTCAAGTTGAGAAAACAAGCTAATATTGCTTGAGTTAGGAGGCAAAATGTAACAATCTATTACCTATCTTTTAGCACTTTTTGCAAGAAGGCACCACTTAACTCTTGAAAGCCTGTTTCATAGACCCAATGGTCAGATTCCCTATAGTAGAATACAGTGGGATGACAAAAACTTTATTTTGGCTGCCAATACAAGGCCCTACTAGCCTCCCCATTAGTCCCCCCACCCCCTTTAGGATTGTAGCTCCAATTACAAGCTTGGGTTTGCACCTAATATCGGGTCTCTGAGCATAACAGTTCAAGAGATCCTCACATATTCTATCTAATGGCAAGCATAAAGCTTGTTTTGCCTCATTCTGAGAATCTGTTAGAGGTTCATAATTTCCAAAGCAAAGGTGCTAGAGTTATCAAAATAGGCTCAAAAGAAGTGGAATTTAGTTTTACCCAATCTGTAAACTTCCCATGTGCACACTGTGATTAGTTATCCTGTAATGGCAGTCAGAGTGATGAAAGGTAGATAAAAAATCCAAATTTTAGAAAAATATTTCATGGTTACCATGGCAACCGGTCACATGATTTTCAAAATATGGGAGTGACAATGCCTGAATTATTTAGTTTTTCACCTTAGCTTTAACCTGATACCTTGATCACTATTGTAGGTTGAGGGGTTGCAAAGTTATCAATGACTCTTTAAAACATACAGGGGAAACTTTAAGTTTGAGTCCCATATATAGTGGGAACATCTATAGTTACCTATTCATTCTAGCCTTGTGTAATATAATATTGTCTATAGTATTACTTATAAATATGAATAATCCTGCGTCACATACCTTCTTTCCCCCAATAAAGCCATGCCCCATGTTTTTCTAATAGCACCCTTAAAGGCCCAGCGCCCCTATATATAGGGCTGAGAACCTGTCCCGACTGCACTCTGACTGTTACTGCACGTGCAGTAAGACCTGTGGGTTTAAGGGAAACCCTTTCCCCCGGGGTTATATTCCCCTTGGATGTTTTAAGATTCTATTTCAATAATCCCTATATATAGCGACTTAAAGTGGGAGTTACTATATATAGTAACTCCCACTTTAAGTCGCTAACAGGTGGAGTCCCTAGTAGTAGTGATCACTGGTTAGAAAATAAGGTTTCCCTTATAGTAACTCCCACTTTAAGTCGCCAACAAGTGGAGTCGCTAGTAGAAGTAATCACTGGTTAGATAACAAGGTTTCCCTTCTAGTAAATCCCACTTTAAGTCACTAACAAGTGGAGTCCCTATTAGAAATGATCACTGGTTAGAAAACAGTTATAGTAACTCCCACTTTAAGTCGCTGACAAATGGAGTCCCTAGTAGAAGTGATCACTGGTTAGAAAACAAGGTTTCCCCTATAGTAACTCCCACTTCAAGTCGTTAACAGGTGGAGTCACTAGTAGTATTAATCACTGGCTAGAGAACAAGATTTTCCTTATAGTAACTCTCACTTTGGCCCTGGCTGACTTCATGAAATAGTCATTTTGAGGCCGTTTTTACCATAGTAAGAAGCTAGCCCTGTATGAATTAAACATTCTAATTTTTCCTGGACAAATTTCTGTTCATTCCCTTATATATTATCACACTTTGGCCCCAGCTGACTTCATAAAATAGCCATTTTGAGCCCTTTTTCTTCCATAGAAAAAGGCTAGCCCCGCAGGGGCTAATCATTCAAATAGACATTATCAGGCCCTTTTTTCCCATTGAAAGAAGCTAGCCCCACAGGGATTAATCATTCTAATTTGTCCTGAATAAATTTGCATTCATTCCCTTCTATATCATCACACTTTGGCCCCGGCTGACTTCATAAATAAGTTATTTTGAGGCCCCTTTTCCCATAGAAAGAAGCTAGCCCCACAGGGGTTAATCATTCTAATTTTTCCTGGATAAATTTGCATTCATTCCCTTATATATGAAAGATTTGTCCTGAATAAATTTGTATTCATACCCTTATATATCATCGCACTATGGCCTCGGCTGACTTTATTAAATAGTCATTTTTAGGCCCTTTTTCATGTGTCCAGGTTGACATAATATATTCACTGAATAAGGGTCATAATAGATTTATTAGCAGTAGAATATGCCCCTTATTCATTGAAAAATAAACCCAACAAAGGTGGAATGGTGTAACAAGATAGCCCTATAGGGATGGTGTTGAAGCATGAGATCCTAGGTTTCTCCCAGTTAATCAGGTGAATAGACTTTGCCTGTGGCAATGCTCATACTTCATATACTACTTGCATTGGGACCTTGATCTAATTGGAAACATTTTTTCTTTTTTTTGGGGTGTTTATGCTACAGGAATGGGGAAAATTGAATGTGAAAATGATGCAGCTCAATGCAAAGGAGGTTCTGCATCTACACTGGTTCCTTTATCACAAATATTAGATGAATGGGAACAAATTTACGTATGTGTGCCATTTCAACTGTATAGTACACCGGTCCAACTTTTCCATCCAACCAGCTATGCAATGCTATAGGACCCATAGGGATACCTAACCATGCCAGTGGGACACCCAATGTATGATTATGCCACATAAACCCATTCGGAGAAAATTCGCAAGGAACAAGACTATAACCGGCGCAATCGATCAGCAGTGGCAGATAGATCTGATGGACATGCAAGCTTTGGCGTCTCACAACGACCGCTTCCGGTCCGTGGTGACGGCGATCGACGTTTTCTCTAGGTACGCGTGGGCCGTTCCCATTAAATCCAAGAGCGGCGCTGATGTCACCGAGGCCTTCCGAGAGATGACAGGCACTGGCGAGAGACGACCGCGCACTGTTCAGACAGACAAGGGGAAAGAGTTTTTGAACAAGATCTTTCAAGATCACTTGAAGAGCGAGGGCATAGAGTTCTTCACTGGCGAGAACGACGACATCAAAGCTAGTCTAGTGGAGCGCTTGAACCGCAGTCTGAAGGAGAAGCTGTGGCGTTATTTCACACACAAGCGCACGTATCGCTACGTAGACGTACTGCACCATGTAGTGTCTTCTTACAATCGCACTCACCACAAGACGTTGAAAATGGCGCCGGCTCAAGTCAGCTCGGAAAACAGCGAAACAGTTTTCTACCGACAAGATCTCCCAACTAACAAACAAATCGACGAAATATGGAAAAAGAAGAAAAAAACAAAGACGTCCGCCGTCGACGTCATCGCTCCGGGTGACAGAGTGAGGATGTTGAGAACTAAAGGCGCCTTCGACAAAGGGTACGAGGGAAACTGGCGCGAGGAAGTGGTCGACGTTGCTAAGACGTTGGGAAGCAGAGGGTTCGAGCTGAAAGACGACAAGGGCGAGGAGATAAAAGGCGTCTTCTACCCGGAAGAGGTTCAGAAGGTGTACAAGAGTCGTTACGACAACAACTACCTGATAGACGAGGTGTTGCGCCGCAAGACCGTCGACGGTAAAGAGTTAGCTTTCGTACGTTGGTTAGGTTACGACGACAAGTTCAACGAGTGGATCCCCGTCAAAAAAATAACGTAGAAAAAAAAAAAAAAAAAAATGAACATCACTCTACCTAGCAACAGCTCTATGGAGTATTATCCTGACAACAGCTTGACGTCTTTCCGAACTCACTTCGACTCGCCGCTCCTTCTGCCCGAAGCGTACGAAGCGGCTCTGACTGAGATCATCCTCCCTACAGAATGGACTAACGTGCACGACGACGACTTGATCATCGTTGTTCCTCTGCGCACCAAAGGTTCGCTAGAGGAGGCGATCCAGGTTTTAAAAGAAACTAAATTCTCCGAAGGAAAAAAACCACAGGTAGACTGGAAGAGAATGAAAAACGCGAACGGTCTGAGCAAGCTAACGTTCAGCTCAAAATTCCCGCTGAGCTGGAAGGAAGCGAGCTATGTAACGGTGGAAGAGATATCAGACACGTCGGAAGAGCAGCAATTGAAACCGGAAACAAAAAGGTTCAAGAGAGAGGTCGACTTGAGACAGACGAATGCCGTATACAAGCAGTTCTTGTCCCCGGCGGTGAAGAAGAAGACGATCAGCCATCAAGCAAGACAGATGATCGAAAAGATGGAGAAGGACATGGGAGTGCGCAGTTTCATGCCAAACATATTCGAGATACCTCCTATTTTCACCGGAAGCAACCACACCCTAATCGAGCGCTTGAGTGAGACGTTGCGAGATGACAGACTAGAGGGCGACAGCTTCTTGCTCAAACCGATGCGGATCTTATCGTACGACGCCAAGACGAAACGCGTCACCATCAAACCGCCGAGACACTGTGCTGTCCTGCTGAGTCAGCATCTCGCATGCGTTCTAGGCTTCGGAGAGAAGACGTGTTTCGCGTCGCCGACTACCGGCGCCTACTCGATGGATGTTTACGGGGACGTGCACTCTGTGTACATATACACCGACATGATCCAGGAGAGACGTGTGGGCGACATGCAAGTGCCGCTGTTGCGCTGCGTGGCGGTGGACAGAGGCGGAAAGCGTCGAGGTGGCGTGCAAGCTATCAGTTTTCCCCATTTGGATTATTTCCCCTTGAAATCCAAGAGGTTTACCGAGGTCGGCATCTATTTAAGAGACCGATCCGGTCATTCCATCCCATTCGGTAGAGGCGAGGTGACCGTGACACTTCATCTGAGACCTATTGAGCGCTGAAAGAGAGAAAAATGATGCGTCAACGCGTTCCGTACTTTCCACCCAGGCGCACCGTCGGCAGAGGGTACAGCGATTACTACAACGCGCAGCTGGGCAACGGCGTGACCGTGTACAGCGGGCGCTCTTTCCAGAGCGGGCACGGTTTAGGCGGCGCTCTGTTAGGTCTGATGCGCTCGGCTACCCCGCTATTGAAGTCGGTGGGAAAAACGCTGCTCCGCGCCGGTGTGGGCGTAGCTAAAGATGTGCTGGCGGGTCGGACTTTAAAGAGCAGCGTGAAAGACCGAGGCGCAGGCGCTCTGAAGAGACTGGCGAGTACGGCGTTCTCGGGAGGAAAGACGCCTGTCGCGTCTAAGAAAGGGTCGAAACGTCGCCGGCATTCTCCTCAGACGGGCGGTGGCTCTTGCAAGAGACGTAGAGGGGATGTATTCGACCGGTAAGCGCCTAGGCGTTCAGGTATAAATAAAAAGACTGGAGGCGGCCGGCGTCAGTCTGTCGGCCGCATGAAGAGAGAACACAATGGCTTACGTACACGAGAGCAGTAACGAGTGCGCGCTCTCTGAGCTCGACCTGCACACCGTAGCGCCGACTCAGACTACTATCTTAAAGTCGTCTTTCCTGGGGATAGAAACAAAAAACTCTTTAGAGGATGGAGGTAACATAAATTTCACCATCAACAAGTCGCAAGAGTACACAGACCTGAACGAGAATTACCTTCATCTGGAATGTCAAGTGCTAAAGGACGGAGCGGCGATCGAGGACACCGACGCGGTAGCTCCGGTGAACAACTTGGCTCACTCGCTCTTCAAAGACGTCCAAGTCTCCATCGGCGGTTTCAAAGTGTCTGGCAACACCGAGACCTACCCTTACCGAGCTTACTTGGAAGGGTTACTCAACTACAACAAAGACGTGAAGGACGGCGTCATGAGCGCCCAGGGGTGGCATGAAGATACGCCCGGTCAGTTTGACACGTTGACTGACGCGAATGCGGGGTACAAAGCGCGCAAGAAGCTAATCTCCAACAAGCGCTTTTCGCTGATGGCGCGACTGCACTTTGACCTGGCTCATCAACCGAAGCTCATCGTTGGAGAGACAGAAATCAATCTCACTCTGAAACAAGCGGCGCCCTCTTTCTATCTGATGTGCGCCGCTGACGGAGGCTACAGCTTGAAGATCTACAAAGCAAAGCTCTACGTGCGACGCGTGCTGGTGGCGGACGCTGTAGCGGAAACGCACGAGAGAGCGGTGATAGAACACGGGCCCTTCGACTACCCAGTGAACAGAGTGGAAGTGACGACCTACGCCATCCCTCAAGGTAACAGAGATCACAGCTACACGCACTCCAACACAGGCCAGCTTCCCAAGTCGATGATGATTTGCTTCCTTGACCACGACGCCTTCAACGGTAGCTACACCAAGAACCCGTTCGAGATGAAGCATTACGACATCAGCTCGCTTCAAGTGATAGTGAACGATCAGAAAGTGCCAAACGACGCCTACGTGCCCGACTTTAAGACCAAAGCGGCCGTGAGAGAGTACTTGGCGCTACACACGGAAACGGGGATGTACGAGGGCGCGCGCTCCTGCGGTATTTCATACGATCAATTCCTGAACGGTTACACGGTGTTCCCCCTCGACTTAACCCCAGACAGATCGCACGACGGGTGTCGCGTGAACCTTATAAGAGCGGGTCAGCTGAGGGTGGAAGTCAGTTTCCGCTCGGCGCTACAAGCGACAACAACGGTGCTACTCTACTTGGTGTACGACAACGTCGTCGAGCTGACCCGAGATCGACACCCCGTCACCGACTACCACATGAACTGAAGACAAGACGGCGGTACTTGGCGTATCGTATGAACACGCTTGAAATAAGCAGAGTGTTGAAGGAAAACGTTCACACAAAACATCGTTTCCTGGGCGTTTTCTCTTGTGACACTATTCCGAAGCACCCTATCAAAGACACTTGTTTCGTGAGCAACACAGATCCGCAACATTTACCAGGTCAGCATTGGGTGGCGTTTTACGTGTCGAGCACGGGTGAAGTGTACTACTTTGATTCCTTCGGCTTACCGCCGCTGAGTGCGGAGTTCTTGTCTTTCGTGGAACGCTCTGCTCCGTTCAAGTGGCAAAGAAACCGCATTCAACTACAAGACACTTCTGCTGACACCTGTGGACCTCATTGCGTTCATTTCCTAATTGAAGCATGTCGAACAAGAAACCCCAAGAAGTGCGTCATGCGCATGAGCAAAATCCCAAAGCTGAGCGACCGGGCCGTGAGTCAGAAGCTATCGATGATGCTGTTGTGACGGGTTGTTGCGATGGCGGCCGTTTCATGGAGGCAAAGATTCTCTGCCTTGCCGAAATGGTGTTGGATTTATCCAAAGTCGTGCAATGTCTATTGGAGAGAAGTCGTCCGGGGTGTGGTGGTGCGAGTGACGGCGGCGTGAGACTTTGCGGCCTGTTGAGTTGCTGCAAATCGAAGAAGCAAGCTAAAAAAGCATAAACTTGTGTGTTTTTTCTGATTGAAATGAAAATAAAGAATAAAATGAAAAGAAAAGAAATTATCTTGTTGTGTTTTTATTTCTATATATAAGTTACATAACTTTTTTTTGTTTGTTTGTTTACAAACAGTCACGTGTCACGTGGTGTTGTTTACAAACAAGAGAGCCACGTGGTGTTGTTTACAAACAAACCCTAAGTAGGTCACGTTACCCTAGTTACCAGAATGCCGGCTTCTGATTGGCTGAGCCTAAGTAGGTCACGTGACGTAAGTAGGTCACGTTACCATGGTTACCAGAATGCCGGCCTCTGATTGGCTGAGAGCTTCTAAGTAGGTCAGTAGGTCACCCAGAATGCTGGCTTCTGATTGGCTGAGAGCCCTAAGTAGGTCACGTTACCATGGCAACGGGTCACGTGACCAAATGGAGGCCTCTGATTGGCTGCATGTCGATTGAGTAATAAACAGTACTTAACTATAGTCCCGTTCCGATACATACTATACTACTATTTTGACGACCTAAGGTAGTCACATCTGATCCATTCAAAACAAAGTTGTCATAATGACGACCTTAGGTAGTCACATTAATTGGGTAGTCAGAATGACTACCTCAAGGTTGTTGATTTAGGTATTGTCAACTTGAAGACATAAAGTCATCAGTACTGACAACTCTCAAGTCCTAGGTTGTTCCAATGACTACACTGAAAATCCATAGATTGAAAGGGTTAGTCAGTACAGACTATCCTAGGTTGGTCATATGAGTCTTAGTCATAATTGCAAAGTTATATTAAAAAATGACTGAGGGGTCAGTCAGTAAGGGCTAACCTAGGTTCATCATTGGTGTGTTGTATTTGTATACCACTAGTTGGGGCCACCTGTCATGACCACTCAGTGGCTCCCCCTGGAATTTAAAAGACTAAGGTGGGTTGGTCAGTACTGACCAACCTGACAATAATAACTGACCTAGGTTGGGCGTATAGGGATCCAAAAAATGACTAACTAGGTTAGGCACTAGTGACTGAGAGGTTGGGCGTATAGGGAGCCTAGGAATATCAGTGTACCCCATTCTACCCCATGCTATTGCACACAGAATGTGCAGTGGCACAGAACTGCCACCCTGTGTTAACATCTGTGTTGACACTGGGTGGCAGTGCATAACTATTTCAATCACAAGCTATAAACCAGTGACAGGAAGCAGAGTGGTCTCTATACTTTTGGGGCCATCATTCTCATCCATTGGCAACTTATTTATAACAAATAATGCTACTTAGTTCAATCAAGAGTACACCAAATATGTGAAAGAGATGCCTCTCATTAAGAGGTGAACTAATTAGAGACTATATTCATATGCCATTTCACAGAGCACCTGCCATTATTCATTATGACAACCTAGTCGTCATAATGACTAGTCTCCTGCCTCTGGGTTTTCAGTGCACTACTACCCCCATTTTGGTATTACACATATGGGGAGAGGAGATCCCACCCAACGAGTCCTCTCTGTCCTCTTGATACACATCAATCTTTGTCAACAAAACAGACACAAATTGTTCTTCGCCTAAAATCAATTTCTCGCTATGCCATGATTCAGGATTAACTGTGTCTCAAATTAGTGCTGAGGATATCAAGGCAATGACAAAACAAGGGGAGGTGTGGAGGTTACTTTCTCCTTTACGAAAACGACAAAGGACATTGTAAGTTGAGCTAAATTTATTGGCTCTATTCTCTGGGGAAATAGACAAGGTGAAGAGGTTTCGTGTTTTTCTGCTCTGTTTTTCATGGTGTGTGTTCTGTATCCGGGGCATTCTCCTCGGTCCGGTCTTCCTCTTGCTGTAGGCTAAGTCCCATCAGAAAAATGACCATCTATTTAGGGCTAGAAGGACTTATGCTACCCTTCTTTCAAAACTATATAATTGTAGTGTTGGCGTTGGTTGAGGGGAAACCGGCTGGAACTTGAATTGGCTTTGTTGGAATGCACAGTATCTTTTGATCTCTTACCTATACCCACAAATATTAAAAGACTTGTAAAACAATGCGCTACCAGGGTAATAGATCTACGGTTGTGTATTTATAGATTTTTTTAGACCTATAATCCATAGCCCCAGCTAAAATCACAGAAGAGGAAAATGCTTTTAGCGAAGACCATACAACATATTCACCCTACAGGGATAGCAGCAACACATAAGCACCAGGCAGAGCTTAAAAGCACCCATTGCCGTGAGACCTAAAAGGCAACGTTATTACCTTGGGAAATGAGCAGAATTCCAGTTTAGGAGCTGGCATCCAAACCCTCTGTCCTAATGCAAAGGGTTCAGTTTTTCCCCTTTTTTTCACCCACTCGGCCACAAATCACGAGAGCCCGACATTGTGTGCACGTTTTAGTCCCGGAGTAAATGGCGCTGTTAGGTTCCATTAGCTGCTCGCCCCAAAATGATGGAACAAAATCTGTCATGATTTCAAGTGAATAAAAGCCAGCCACTAAATAAAACCGCCGCCCCAACGACTCATCGCCACGGCCTCAAATGAGCACGACTCAGCGTTGCCATGCGACGCCACTGGTACTAAACAAATAGTTCACGGTGAACTGCTCTGTCCAGATCAATCTTGGTGTTTAATGTCGCCACCAGGTGCCCCCCATTCCCCCACAGCCGCGCCCTGGCACATGCCATCATCTAGCGCCATGCCGTCACGTCACGCCACGTGAGAGCTTACTACGTCCCACATTAACATCTCTAGTTATAACTATCACTGACAGGCGCTGCTGAAAAACCCAAATCAGTTCCACATCCGACTGTCAGCTCCAATTTAAAGCAGCCACATTTTTAGCCAGGCCTATTACGTTGCAATTGCAATTACAAGCTGTGAAGTGCACAGAAATAAGCTGACGAGTAATCATTTTCAAAGTGGGCCCGATCGCTGACATGGCATGGCTTTCTATTGCTGTTGAGGGTGGAGCATTTTAGATTGTGAGACAGGATGGCAAAGCCAGGGCTCATGAAGTTGTCTCTGTTTTTGTGACACGCAGATCCCACTCTTTGTGACAGTTTGCCATGGCAGCATGACAGTTAATGCTCTGTCTTCTTTGGCCACAGATGTTCTGCTATTTCTGGTCTGTTGGGAGCAGTAAAAGTGGCCTCTACACGCACAGAAAACCTCTTCAGACATGTTTGTAGCACTATTAATACGAGAGGCACGCATGTATAAGCCTAGGTCCTTGTTTGTAGGGGAGGAATTTGATGGTACCACTCACTGGCACCACGGTAATTGATTCATGATAGGCGTAGGGGCCTGTATGGGTAAGAGTTGGCTGGTTATTATGCTGACTTCTAATTCTCACTCATGTCGGTTGCCTACATTGCTAGGGGAATCTTGGTCTCCATTGATATCAAGCAGGATTGACGTATTTAACGGTTAAATGTATCAATATTAAAACAATTGACTAAAATCTAAACAGCAATTATTGATATTAGGTCAGTATATCAACGCCATTTAGGTCCCTCACTGAAAACCTCAGGGTCGTCATTTTGACAATACCAAAATTCACAACATTAGGTCGTCAAGGTGACGACCTTAGGTCATCATTGTGACGACCTAAGGTAGTCATATCTGATCCATATAGACCAAAGTTGTCATGATGACGACCTTAGATATTCACATGGATTGGGTAGTCAGAATGACTACCTTAAGGTTGTTGTTTTAGGTATTGTACATTTGAAGACCTAAACTCATCAGTAATGACAACTCTTAACACCATGGGGTAGTCATTTGGACAACCTAGGGTATATCTGGGTGTTGGACTTGGTACATACCCTGTCACGTGCTGCCACCAAAGGTAATTGATTGAAGTAAATTTTCTGTCATGAGATATAAACTGGTGACGGGCAGCAGAGTAGTCTCTATACCTTCAAGGCCATCATTCTCACCCATACACAACTTATCTATAACAAGTAAAGCTACTTATTTAATCAAGAGTAAACCAAATTATGTGAAGGGGACGTCTCTCATTAGGAGGTGAACTAATCAGAGACTATATTCATACACCATTCTCCAGAGCACTTTCAGTGCTATACCTTTGTCTGACAGGCCTACACACAATGTCACCGTAACCAAGATCGCTGGAGCCCCAAGAATTGTCATTGCCAACCCACAACAATCTGTCGCGAGCAATTGCCACACGTTTAGTTTGTAATACGAACTAATTAGAGCAAACTGGAGAAAATTGTGATGCAATGTAAATCAATGGGGACAGGGAATCAGAAATATGAGAGGAACAATGGATGGCTTGATGTAGGGGAGGTATTCACAATCTAAAAGGCAATTCACAGTAAAATCCTGATAGATGGGAACCGTGAGTGCAGCAAGGCATTTTACATCAATATGGTTTAGAAGAAGGAGGTGCAATATCATGGGGGTGTTTCAAATTGTTAAAGCATTGTGGAATATTTACTCGATATACTCTTCTCCGGGACCTATAACAAGGCATATGTATATACTATCGAATCATATATATACAGAACACATGTCTAAAGTAGGGTTAGTAATAGGCCTGTGTCCACTAGCATATATCAGGCCATTTGTCGTCATACAAAACTTGAATTTGAATACAAATATGAAATATATGTTTTGTCTCCCTGTGGACACAGTTGGACGACAAAATTCTCAAATACAAAAGTGGAATAGCAATTTGGGGGTGCCACAAGTGGACGACAAAAGTGAGAATTTAGAAATCTAACATGTTTGATTTTTAGTGCAGAAATTGGGCAATGTGCTCTTTATTCTATTATAATAACTTGTCCATGTTTACCCTGGGCAGTCTGGGCAGCAATTTAGAATGCCTAGTGGACACAGTATACCTGTAGTTAAAGCAGAATATATCTACAAAATATATGCCCAGATATGTACATATTGCTGGACATCAAAACGGCTATATATTCCACTTTCCTTGTCGTATAGTGGACACAGGCCTAATGATAGTCTGTTTTCAAACAGTGAACATGACATGGCATGATAATAGGCCTGTGTCCACTAGCATATATGAGGCCGTTTGTCGTCCGTTAAATCGTGAATTTGAATACAAATATGAAATATATGTTTTGTGTCCTTGTGGACACAGCTGGACGACAAAATTCTCAAATACAAAAGTGGAATAGCAATCTGCAAGGGACAAATATGGACGACAAAAGTGGGCATTTGAATATCTAACATGTTTGATTTTTAGTGCAGAAATTGGAATATATGCTCTTTATTCTATTGTAAAACCTCGTCCATGTTTGCCCTGGGCAGTCTGGGCAGCAATTTGTAACGCCTAGTGGACACAGCATACCTGAAGTTAAAGTAGAATATATCTACAAAATATATTCCCAGATATGTACATATTGCTGGACGTCAAAACGGCAATATATTCCACTTTCCTTGTCGTATAATGGACACAGGCCTAATGACTCATTTTGGAACAACACCAGTGAAACTGGATGCATTCGGAATGAAGTCCAGTGTGAATTCATTAATAGTTAGCATACTCACGGCTGGATTCTCAGTGCTAGACCTACTACTGACCTCTGTAGACAAAGCTGAATGGTTGGGGTGGTGGCCTCTATAATTTTATCCAATCTACATATATGTATTTGCCTCCAGTTTTGTCCCAGGCTGAAATATACAGGGGGTGAATGTCAGATTTATGGGAAGGAAGATTTTCTACCTCTCAGCACTATAGCCTTCATACCCAGTCACCCGGAACACCAAGTAAAAGAGACTATAATTATATCCCAAACTTATAATTGGAAAAGCCAAAAAACTATTTTAGTCCATCATTTATTCCCACATCCATGTAATTTATAATATACCGAAGGCAGCTTAACTATTTCATTCAAAATTCACAACTATATATACTCTGCATGAGCATGTAGGTTTAGGCAGAGATATGAAGCAGCAATGTCCTGGTCTAATACAGTGCATTAATCCAAGGCTGCATACTATGCATACCTCATCCCCCACAGAACTGGTGCTGTATATTGAATTAAGAGAGTGGCTGTTAGCATAGAGGGTGTATTAAGGGATCATGTGTGTGTGTCCTGGCTGTTGGGACAATATAATCTGCATTGTGTATGGGCAGATTCCATATTGCATCTGATTGACTCACTATGGCAATCAGGAAAGGCAGAAACTCTCGTAGAAATTGCCCATATAGTATTCTTTTACAACCTTATTGTTGGGCTCCTAGTCCTGCCGTTCGGCTGCTGCTTCGACTAGTATCTCAATTATGCCCCTGTTCACTTTTAACTACACAAACCTTGATAGACATGTTTTTACTCCCTTTTTCCAATTAAATATTCTTTTCCAAAATAATATGTCAATAGAAACTACAATTATAACAGTATTTGGCAAATACGGTTAGGACAAAAACCTATGCTGATGATAATGTCAGATCACCAGCTGCAAATTCATAATCAGGAAATTCTTGCAAAGAGGTTACAAATGCATTCTCTTTTGGGAGGGAAGCCAAAGTGTCTTTCCACTGGACAATCCCGTACTCCCTGCGCCAATGTGGATGTAAGATATACCCCATTGATTTATTAGGATCCACGATTGATGTTTGTAATCCGATCTACGTTTTATGTTTACAATCTCGATGTATGTCTAGAATAAATCCTCGTTTGCAGCATATATATGGGTCCAACAGCTACCATCCTAGGCTATATATAATACTTTTCTACTGGAATATACAGAGGCAAGGAAGGCTTATGGGTGGTCCTATACGGATGATACTATGTGTTATGGTCAGATGTTTTCGACATTGTCTCTATCAAATCATGCATCTATCAGTAGATTATATCTTAGTATTGCTTGCATTTATTCAAGATGATCATTTGCAATATATTCGATCTGCGATTACAATATTCAATCTCTGATTCCAAGAGATAGGGCCTGCCTATTTAGTGTAGAAGTGCACTTTTATTTATACAGTAGTAGAGTATAGGTTTTCTCTGTGCTAAACAATTGTTAAAATCCTTACCAAGACTTCACCGAGTCTCCATAACATCCTCTTACACTTTTACACTACTCTTAGACTAGTCCCATAACCTCCTCCCAGACTAGTTTCCAAAACCTCTTCTCATGCTAGCGTTCATGATCTTCTGCTCAGACCAGACTGCAAAACCTCACTATAAGGTCACTCAAAAAAGACAACTGTTTCTCATCACCCGGCAGTGAAAGATGAGACGAGGGCGTTTTATATTTTATTTAATTTTTCTTTTTACTGGGAGCTGAAATATATAGGGAAATTAAGAGTTTTTGCACACGATTTTCACATTTTGGTAGCTAAGAGTTTATTAATCCGCAAAAGTTGTTATAATGCAAGTTATTCCTAGTTGTATGCATTACTGACAGTACAAGCTTTAATTTGATACCAAATATGCCTATATTTGTACACTTTTCAACGGACTTTTCATTAAAAATCTACAATTAAAAAAAGAAGTTTTCCCATATCACGATTTTCATGATGTGCGAGGTGATGAGAAACAATGGCTTAAATAGTATCCTTTATCTACACATAACTGCACATCCACAGCAGATTATACTGTGCACCTACAATGAACTGTACAACTACAGTAGATTCTACTGTTAATTTACAAAAAACAACCATCTTTTTCAGGGCTCCTCTCAGGGTAGAAAAAGGAGAATATAGGAATAGACTTACCATGAGAAAAATAGATCAGCAAGCCAGACAGAGTGTAATTGGCACAGAGAGTATTAGTGAATTGGGAAGGGATATATATTTCTCTGAAGTAATCAGCATAAGTGCTTGTCCTGAAATAGGTACCCTAGTCATTGTAGATGTCACATTATACATGGTTTAGAGCCTCTTAGATAGTAGGCTATCGCAGAACATTGGTAAGATCATACTACATATTTCATATAATAAATGAACAAATCATACACGCACATGTGGTACAAAAAGTAGAAGGAAAACATGCTTGGGGTACAATAGTCTACCTGATATAGGGCATGCAATGCATGGCAGTCGTAGTTTTTGTAACTGAGCGACGAGAAGAGGGATAAAAATCACTTTCACAATACACCATCACCTGCCAGGTGTATCCAGCATTGAACGCTCGCCCATACATCCTTGTTTCATTAGTACCTCAAAGAGGGAAGGACACACTTTGATTACCCAATAATATTGAAAACATAAATTTGCAGTCAGACAAAGTGAACGGGGTAACCTGCCATCCCGCACTCTCACCATACCATCTCTTTCCCAGGGTTGAAAACGATCAAAAGAGTCAGAGACACATTTTTAAGGCCAACCTGCATTATAAGCTTCCATGACGTATAAACAGGTCACACTATGAGACGATTAATCAATCTACAGGAACTTGTATCATGGTGATTAGAATCATGACTTTGATAAATGGGCCTCGACTTCTGCTCTACCACCAAGGACGGTGGTAGATTTAATTAAGTATTGTGATTTAGCAGGATAGCATGGCAGGTGAACCGGTGATTTGTGAACGATTTATGCAAGCAGAAACCTCCTTTCTTGTTATCAGCTATTTATGACAGTGATAAACAATCTGCTCTTTTAGATGAGACCTTTAGTGAATAAGCCTTTGAAAACCAGCAACCATTCCTCTCATACCTGAAGTCTAGGATCCACTTCAGGCATGTGGAGAACAATATAACCCGATTTTACGAGACTGAACCAGGCAAACGATTCCTATTTGTCATTAAATTTTGTAGTACCCTTCGTATTGCTGTTTGAATATTCGTTCATGGAACTAACACTGTCAATGGACGTTTGGACAGGTTCATTCATAAAAAAGAAACGACTGGTGTGAGGGTTATTTGATCCAGGCCCCTAATTCGAGGCCCTGGGCAAAGAAATCCCAAGGACCCCCATATTTATGGGGGCCCTACTACCTAACACCATGAGGCTGACCCTGGTGTTGCATGGGTGTGTGGTTTACCCTCTTGAATATGTACATTAAAGGGACACCGACACAACAACCAACATTTTTATCTATAACTAGCTGTATAAATGTTATTTGAGTATTTGATATCTGGTAAAGTCAATGGCATTTCACACTAGGTATCCGAAACGCCACTATCTTTAAACTGATCCACCCACATCACATTGTTACTAACGCAGCCACTACTCCTGAGTGTGAAGAATGGTAATGGCCCGCCAACCACAATCAGTCACAAGAAATTGCCACACTCTTATTTTTGTAATAAGAAGCAATGGGGACAAACTCGAGAAAAGTGTGATGCAATGCAAATCAATGGGGAAAGGGAATCAGAAAGACGAGATGAACAATGGATGGCCTGATGAGGGGGTGGTATTCACAATCTAAAAGGCAATTTTCAGGGAAATCATGATAGATGGTTCCTGAAATCGTGACTGGCGGCAGGGAATTGTTATGGTTTTACGACAACACTCAATACTCTTTGGGAAGGGTGTGTTTGTGTAAAGACATTTGGGTTATTGTGCAGAAATGCTACACATTGACTTCTATTGAAATTGTTATTGATTAACCCATCCTGGGACGAAACTGTTGTAGAATTGGGTGCATTTATGTTCCGAGTCTCATGGGGTGAATGCTTTGAAGAAGTCCAATGTGAAACCATCAATAGTTAACATATTCTCACAGGGCTAGCACAAAAAGGCTTTTCAGTGCTAGACCTCCCATTGAACACTATTGGCAACCTGAATGGGTGAGGAAATGGCTTCCGTGTGACTCATTCCATTACTCTGAAAGTCAAAATAGATCTACTTAACTCACTATAATTATAATACAGTTCTGTGAAAATATTTGTCGATGAAATTCTTTTTCTTTAATTTCTGTTAGACTCTCTATAAATATCATTAGTTGAGGAATGCATTCAAGTTAGAATGGTTTTATTTATTGTTTGTATTATTGCTTTACACCTTAGATAATATCGTTATGATCAGAAGAAAGCACGTATATTGTCTCTATGCTTTTAGTTTGATGGAAGATCTTGTAATCTCCACATTGAATAGCTGCAGTATGAGGATATTATACTACCTTCAAATATTGTGCTGCATTTATTGTATCAGGCATGTTTGTGTGATATTCTTTCGTACACCATGACACGAATAACATAGTTGCATATTGCTCAATGATAATCTTCTACAAAAAGCACAAAATTACCCATGCTGATCTATACTAGGCCCCTATCCCTTACACCTTCTCACATGTTATTTTGGTAAACGTCGATGTTCCTGACTTCTTAGGGGACCTATACGTCTGAAAACCATCTTGAATATGACGTCAATCTACAAACCTCAGCCGTCTGAAAGCCATCTTAAATATGACGTCAATCTACAAACCTCAGCCGTTTGTACCTCAGAAGAATATTGCTCAGATGTATATCACTCTACAATTCTGCCTTTAAGATAGAATAGAGTCGGCATTGATGACATAGTAAATTGCTTAGGGATATGACATTCGGATTATTACGAAGTTTTGAAAAGTCATTCCGAGACTACTTGATGGCAGACGTATATTAGACACTTTTTCAAATACCTCAAAATGTCTCCGGAATCTTCTCGTGCACTATACCTTTGTGTTGTGACCCACCGTATTGACCCACCTCGGAATTAACTCTGAAAATCACAAAATCATTGTTTATTTTGCATGATAAGTGGGATAATCGACATTATGTTATACATTATGCTATAGCACCTCAACAGGCATACTTTAATTTGCTATACAATAGGGTAAAACATGAACGAAAGTTGTTATCAAAATAATTGGAGATCTTGTATTGTAACATATTGAATGTGAAATGTCAAAATAGGTTGAAAAATATCAAGTAACAAAATGTACAAAGTAGCACACAATGGGACTCGCAGGGTGCCCTTTGTCAGACTGAATTGTTGACACTTTGTATGTCTAATACTTAAAGTTGTATATTATAATACAAAGGGTGACATAAAACAACACTATCTGCTATACAGCTTTGATAGCAACTAATCCCCGTATCCATGAGAAAGCAACAATTGAAGAGAAAGAAGAATTACAACCAAGTAACAAAGCAAGGTTTATTCTGGTCTTGGCCGACTACTACAAAACTGAATGAGCAATGTCCAGAGCACACACAGTACAATCCCCCTGGTTATATGCCCTATTCCCAATCTGCAAACAGATCTATATGTAAATGAGTCCCATTCAACAACTCACGTCCTGCTCGCATATATCCAGGTCAAGCCACAGCAGGTTTAGGGAATGTAGCATTGTTGTCTCTTTAATGTCACGCTCTAGGCTAGGTGGTGAACAGGAATTGTGTAATTTGTAGTGTGTTCACATCAGTTTATGAATGTTCATTTTGTTCATCTGTATAATGGACTACAGAGGCAACTTTTACAAATGACGTCCATGATCCTTCAATCACAGTTCAGGTCTCCTACAAACCTTTCATATTTGGTTTTGGTTTTGCAAACGAAGGTTTGCCCATCGCATGTTTTCAGTATAGAACGGAAGAGTATTATAGACGCTCATCCCTTTCCAACTAATGCATTGGCTTGACTGTTTGAACCACGTGCACCATGTTATGAAAGTACATAATTAATTATATACACTTGAGTTTGACACTACCCATACTGTTGTCTCATTGTAGATATACTCTAATGGATTCTGACTGCATCAAGCCCTAGGTGTGCTGAGCAGTACTGGAAAACTCAGATATGAATGCTGATATTCCAGATAGCATATTTAGAATATTTATTGACAGTAGTATGATTTCATCTTTACATGCGGTACTTTATCTTATGCTCTACCGATTAAAAGTTTGTTGTATTTGGAAGATCATTTATGAATAAATACACGTTGAAAACTCAAAAGAAAATAAGGCATACACAAATGCCACAATTGTGTCAATCTCAACACCTTAGTACATTTTAGTGGGCCCAAATCCTCACAGCTCACCTGCACGTGCACATCTTTCACTATTTACGGTCTCCAAGGTGCCCAGAGGCCTGTCAGATCGGCTTTGGCTGAGTACAAAGAGTTCAAAATTGAAATTGAATACAGTATTGGCGATGGAAATAACACACGACTTAATCTTGAGAAATAATCCCTTTGACATTCTCTAAAGGTTAATAAAGTACTAACAGGTTAACTCATTTCAAGGGTTTCCTTCTAAAAGACATGCACTCCTCCATGGGAAATGGGACAACAGCCGTAGAGTAATATGATCACCGTATACATGATGTAGGTTGCTACTTTATTTCAGCTGCCCTACACATTCTCATCATTCCCTCGCTAGGGTCAGCCCAATGTCCTAGCATTACATTATTGCTGCATGATAGTTCAGGAGTCAGGTCTATGGCTACATTATACAGACATTAAGAATTGGCTGCTTCACGGCACTAGCCCGACTCTAGATGGTGACCTATAGTTACCTCATCAATCAGCTAACCACTAGATGTGATCATATTTGGCATGCACTGGGAAAAGGGACATTAGTGCAGCCTGCACAAAGGGCCTTTTTCACAGACCGTAACACATATATGGTGAGGGCCGAGCTGCACCAGTAGCACCGGCATATCAGACCAGCCACCGTCCAGGTTGGAACATAGCCCATGGTCATCTTGCATCCTGTCTATATTATCATTCTTATTCAGATTCATGTGGTGATTGTATGACTCAGTAATAAAGACGTGATGACATTCAAGACATCCGTTACAGCCTCACTTTCAACTAGAGTCACCCGAATAATTATATGCAGGATGATTCATGAGATAACAGGACAGCCTTTGTAATGTAGGCCATTCAAAAAGAAGTGGTTTCTCATCACCAAGGACTGAAAAATATGACGAGTTTTTACTTGTGGGCTAATTAATGCATTTTTTTCACAGGCAAAATTTACATTTTAGTAGTTAAGAATTTATTGGTCTTTAAAAGTGGGGAAAATATTTAGTTATTTCTATCTTCTCCATAATGGCAGCCTTAGCTTTAATTTGATACCAACTTTTTATCATAATTATTTTTCTACAAAATAAAAAAAAAGTTTTCATCCAAAGCTATCTATTATATATTTGATCACATGAATTGGCTTGGTTGCGATTAACAATAACCATCATACTATTAAGAGATTTTGTAGGGCCTCTCATATAACACGGGAAACAAAACAGCTCTCACAGATATATTATGGAATTCATATCTGTTGTGTACAATACAACCATCCGTCTTAGATATGTCCATGAGCAAAGAAAAAAACACAGGTCTCTTGTTACTGTTCCATTCTTTCACCCCCCTGCCCCCCCCCCCCCCGGCACACACTGCCCCATGTTCTCACAATTATTACGTCGGTGTCTCCTTATTTCGTCCCATTAATGGCTGCAGCTGTGCCCCGGCAGTGTTTTCCTGACTCAGGTTCCTACCTGCTGATGCCTATTCCCACACAGGCTGCATCAATGTGCTTGAGTGTCTGATTTTGAAATTACAAAAATGTGAAAAGTAAGATTAACAACATCAACTATTAGGTCCCTTACTCATCTTTGTTTCTCAAGCGCTCGAGGTATCTTTCGTTATCTTCTATTCCTGTTATGCATCTGCAGATCCCCCGGTTTGTATAAGAGTTGCTTGTTCTGGTTATCACACTAGGGAGATATTTTTTTCTTGTGATGTATTTGGTCAAATTGACCAGTTGGCTTCTACTAAGCCACTACGGAGAGGATTTCTAATAGAAATACCTCCATCTCTGGGCCCGCATCTGGACCATTCCTGTCACCATTGCAGTCTCATCCTTGGCACGTTTCATCCTGCTCTCTACCCTGGGTGTTCTGTCATGAAGCAGCATTTTTTTAAAATAGTTTTATTGACAACATTTCACATAGATGAATGCGATCTTCCAACGAAGTCATGACGAACAGGGACGGAAAAGATTTAAGTAAATGGTATAAGGATTTCCTTAAATATGGATTATCCAATGATGTTTACATCATATTAAGTAGTAGTTGATCAAAGTCTTTGGTAATATATTAAAGAGAGTCATTGTGGTATTGTATAACTAAGGTAATTATGAGATAAAAGCTTAAAGTGTTCCTCCAGGGGTTAACACTTATAATTACAGCTATAAGTCCTTAGTGAACATAGATATTCACACCCGAGACCCTGTTTTTGTTTACAATATTTCTTGGTGCGGTTCTGTAATTTGTCATGACTTGTCATCGGTCACAATGCATCAACATTGTCATTTACATTTCAGGTGTCATTTCACTCATACGTGTATACATAGCCTTTTGATAATGGGTTTCTGCAAGAACAAGACTCTCATTGTCCATCCCCAGATCAGCTCATACCCTGCTCCTCATTACTTCTGTGTAAGGTATCTTACCCCCTCCATACTCCCCTATATTGAGGTCAGTGCTGACAGCTGTCAGAGTCTGAGCCTGGGCTGGCTCTCATCATGAAGCAGGCTCACCATCCACCTAGCGTCCTGCTTACTGTAGCTAAGCTACATTGATGAGAACCCCAGAAATGATAAGCCAAGCTAATTACCAACTGGGAGAATAGTGTGCAATATGTGCACCTGATGTAAAGTATGTGTACTTTGCCTGCAGCAAACATACATGTACAAGCAGAGGATGAGCATAGCCAAGGCTTTAGAAATATCAATGTACACCCTCAGAAAAGTGAGAGTCATTGTCGCTAAAACTACCCTCACCTGAGAGTCAGGCAGTTTTAGCGACAATGACTCTCACTTTTCTGTGTGTGTATGCACATTGCATGCGTTACAAAGCCAAATCATTCCCCTGAAATCCACACACCTCTTCATGCCCTCGGCATTTGCAATACACGTTGGCTTTTCCCTCACCACATTTCAGTGGTTCTCTAAACTATGGAACCATGAGATGATACTGCATTGGTGGCCATACTAATAACTATTTGAGCGAGTACTCATTTTCTTCCTCGCATTTTTGCGACGTGAATAACTAACATATTTAGACCTGAGACTATGTAAATCACCATTCCCATACACTACTGTAAAAGCTATATTTATTCTGAATTAGTGTCAGATACGTGTTTAAATGCCTATTCTACCCGTCTAGTGACAGAAGATCTCATCGACCTAGTGTAAAGCAGACATGACCATGACACTGGTAACTGTTTGGTATATTAGATATTGTCCAGTATTATTACGAATGCCACACCCACTGCAGGCGGAGCAGGACGCTGAAGGTTTGCAAAGGTCTGTCCCTGTCGCCACTTTCTATATTTCAGAAAGGAGGCTTTGTATATGCAGAGAGTATCATAAGACGTATGATTTGAAACGCTTTGCATGTCTAGGCCATTTACAGAGCAATTCACTTCCTGCCACCAGTGTAAACTCTAATCTTTCATTCTGTTTGAGATCATCTGTATACCTAAAGGAAATGAGAGAGCCTGTATATTTACAAAATTTGAATTAATTTTCTATTGTAGTATCCACAAAAAAACAAAACAAGTTAAAATCCGGTTATTTACATTTTATTGGGGGTAATTTTACATCGAGAAGTGGGGGGATTGAATGAACTGTGCGACGTTTCGAGTATACTTATTAGATACTCTTCTTCAGGCGTTGTTCAAAATCTGAAATAACACGACCCGGAAATTAAAGGACACTGCTTAATGGGAGGAACAGAGAGAGAAGGCAAAAAGTTGTGATTATCTGATCAATGCCTTTCCGTCAAGAGACAGGGCAATGACGGAGGTAGTTGGGGCTGTCAGTTTAAATATTCATCTCAGTAAGAATATCTAACGGCCTCTCCATTTACCGCAGGAGAAGATCGATCCCCTCCACGGTGGGTAGATCCGATGGGGCCATGTCAACTACGATAGCCTTCTATGTCGGGTAGGAAGACAAAGCACAACGTCTTGGCGACGCTAATTGGTTTAGCTGGGTATCTCATTGGGCCGTGTCTAACGTTATTAGGTGTAATGCCAGAATACCCTTTTTGTCTATTGTGGGATCTATTCCAGCGCAGATCTCAGCCTATTTTATAGGGGTTGCCTTAGCTCACAAGGCTTGCGTCATCTCACAGAAGATGACTCATGTCTCGGGAATGTTAACTCTAAAAGGTTTCCCGAGGTCACCATGTTTAATCTCAATTCTGGGACACTACTCCCAGTTGTGACCTAGGCTATTGTTACTTGCATTAACTCCCCTAGATGGCATTAGTTTCAGGTGTGGGTATTTAAGTCCAATGATTAGGTCTCAAAAATTCATTTTGCTAAAAATGAACCAGAATGTTTAATATGGCCATACTTCATGTCCTAACTATTTTGTTAAACAGTATTCCCCAGAATTCAGCTTAGATTTCAACTAATCATCAGTTTATGCTCATTCTAAGACTTTTGGAATGCACGCTATACCTCTATTCATGGGACCCTCTTAATTGCCTCTTACTGCCAATCATGATATTTTATTGTGACCCATCCTCCAAATATAATATTGTAATGGCATCTTGGACACATTTAAGTAAAATTTAAAGTATGGGAAAAAAAATCGGACCATGCCACTTTAACTCACAGTAGTGGCCCTCGCTCAAGGCCAGGATCCAAAGCTCCTTGTTGGGGTAGACCTTGGCCCCAAGATTGGGTGTTTATTATACCATGTTTAACTTCATGTGAACGTCCCTATTGAACCTTTTATGGACCTTTTTATATATAATGTGGAGCTGTGGGGGTAGACGGTTATCCTACGTCAACCTGAGCACATAGTAGTAGCGCCAGTTGTACTGACTGCTGTTGATTGGTCCTAGAAGGGTGAGATAGGTGGGCAGGTCTGTTTCTATGCACCATGGTTCCTGCTGTCATGCATGCAATACATGTTTGTCCCCTGTGTCATGCAATGTTTAAATCAAGTGTTTATCATTAAAGTATGATTCAGTAGGTTGCAAATATAGAGCACTTTATGTCGTGGCAGTTTTATAAATGGGTGATGTGGAATTAAAGTCAGTGGTATACACATGAGGACAAGGGTGTAGTAAACATAGAACTATGTTCCATGTCCCATATCAGTGACAAAATGTCACAAAATATACAACTGACAAGAAGTCTACCTCTGCCATCAGGTCTATCAAATATAAAAAGTTACCATGGGTAATCAGATTCCAGATCACCATTGTAGTGCTGAAATGATATTCATTTCTTATTTGCACGTGCTAAGGTGGCACTAGCAGCTCTGAAGAGGTAGGAATCAAATTAAATAGATGGTAAGTCGTAGGGACAAGGGACTGGTGAGAATTGGTCTATTTGTTTTTTTTTGTTTCTACCAGTGAGAGGGGAAAAGGGGATGGAAATTTATTCATGAGGGTAAGCTGGCTAACTTCATTTGCTGATAGGGACTTGGACTTAGTGTGGAAGGAATGGATGTGGAGGGTGCCTTTGGTGGTTGTATTTACACAGAGAGAAGAAACAGCGTCAAAAGGGAGTCCTGGTTGCATCCAGAATGACTGCCCTCTTTAGAGGAGTCGAACCGTCTAAGGGAGCCTAGGTGACTCTCTGGCTGACCTAAGGGAGTCACCTGGAGAGGTCATACGACCCAGAGAGCTATATGACTCCCCCAGAGAGCTATATGGCTGTCATGGAGAGTCACATGCTGACGGACATGACATACCTTTAGATCTAGCCATTTGAATGGTGCCAGAGAGTCACTTCAAAATCCTCAAACATCATTTGCTGAAAAGCACAGGCAATATTTGTTGTTAACTCAATAAATAACATGAAGAGCTCCTTGTCTAATAGAATTATCGTTATGGGTGAAATAGATACTGGGTTATGTTGATTGTGCCTTGTCATCTATTAAAGATAGAATAATGTAGTCTCTGTTCATGTTTTTTTATATTCTTCAAGATTAACCCTATATATGTACATGTTCATCAGAATAATGATACAGTATTCTTGAGGTTACAATAGATGCAGAGGAAGCAGACAGATAACTATCCATATCAAATGTCTCTCTACTCTCAACCTCTACCCTCTTCCTCATTATTTTCTGTGTAAGGTACCCCGTCCCTTCCATACTCCCCTATATTGGGGTCAGTGCTGACAGCTGTCAGAGTCTGAGCCTGGGCAAACTGTCATCATGTGTGAGGCTTACCCTCCATCCAGCATCCTGCTGACTGCAACTAAGTCACATTGGTGGACACCTTAGTACTCATCAGTCTGGCCAATCACCAACTGGGAGCATCTCCAAAATGTGCACTTTATGTAACATAGTTGTGCTTTTCTTGCAGAAAATGTAATGCACATATGGAGAAAACAACAGAGACATACTCCACCACACCCCTACTTACTCGGTGATCTGTACGACCTTGCCACCACACAAACATTATTTTGATTCTATTACACCGCAGCTGCATCTCTAGAAAAATGAAAATGAAAGAGGTAGAAATTACAAATTATGTAAAATGACATGGGCGGAGACTATGAATGGGAAAATGACAGGAGCATGGACTTAACAGAAATACATTACTGGATGAGAAGTGAAGAGAATACAATAGGCAAATGAAAACATAAGTGAAGCAAAGCAGAATGAAGCAATGCAAGAAAAAGAAGGGACCAGTCGTTTTTGACATTCCACATGCAGAAACTAGATCACATCATATTCTTTAATGCACCCATGCCCTTTCCCCGTGAACAGCAGAGAACGCCTCCACCACTGTTAACCAGTCAAATTTAAGATTAAAAGCTCACACTTGATAAAATGGCCAGTGATAAATTATAATGCTGTTACATTCCCATACAAACAGCTTCGTTTCAGTCCAGGTCAAGCCCAGCCCATTTCCCGAGGTTCCTACTTCCCTCAAGGTTTCCTATAACTGTACTATAAGGCCGTGACCCCTATTCCCTCAGCCAACGTCTTTTCCCTTAACAGCATTTGTGTACACATGTTCATGCCATCAGCATCATTTGTCACACACTCTGGCTCTTCCCCTTGCCATCTCCCCAGAGACCACTGCTTCTCTGCAGACCCTATGGATCTGTGAGATAAGTATATGCAGCATAAGCTGGGATTACATTGGTGGATATGAATAGATTTTGTAGACACTACTTGTGGGCATTAGTGCAAACGTGATTTTCTACTTATTACCTTTTCGTCAAGATGTAGGGCAGGGAAGGAGATACTTGTTTGTCTTGTCAGTTTATAAATACTCATTTGGTTGATGATATAACTACATTTTGATTCACTGCAGGAGAAGAGCAATCCCCTCCCGGGTGGACATGCCATGGGGTCATGTCAATTACGATAGCCCTCTATCATCCATGTTGGGTAGGAGGACATAGCACAGCATGTTGCTGATCCATACTGGTTTAACTTGGCATCTCATTGGGCTGTGTCTAATTTTATTAGTTGTAATACCAGACAGGGATACGGATTTCGTCTGGTATGGGATCTATTCTGGTCCAGATCTCAGCTTATACTAAGTCGTCATAGCTCACAGCATTTGCCTCATTTTACAGCATGTACCTCATATCTTGGGATTGTCTTCAGCTCCCAGAGGTTGTCTGTTTATCAGATTCTACTCACACCTCCAGGAGATATATATTAGAGACCTGTGGTGGCATTATACATCCACTTTTATTCAGATGAAGACATAGCGTTGCATGAATTGATCAAAATGTGTTGCACTCCTGTATGAGTGACATAAGAAAACAAGATCTACAGCTCAACTAGCAGGACCACAAGCAGGGATCAAATAATTCAAAGTCATCATTATTTGCGTTCTTGCTAGTGGAACCCTAGAAAGGTACAAAGGTCTCATGATGGTAGACTTACTAATTTGGATTTGTGAGAGAGATTTGTGGAGAGAAGAAGTCTGCAAGGTGCCTGTGTTGGTTGTCTTTACTATCTATGGATACTGCATGTGTTGAAGTGGACACATTGTCCGTAAAGGCGCCGATCTCGGTACCCCTCCAGCGGCAGTTGGAGTGGAGCCGGGACAGGTCCTCAGCCCTATATATATAGGGGCGCTGGGGCTTTAAGTGATCACTATCTAAGAGATTATCATTCCACTAAGCCAAGCCTTAATTATCAAAGGTATCAAACACCGTTGCATGTGCACCAAATTTGAAATTTGTGATAATGGAATCACTTCAAAATACAAGAGAGTCCAAAATAGGTTTGGTACAATGAATGTTCATAGACTTGCATAATAAAGGTGACCGATTCTACAGAACAAAACTGAATGTCTCTTTCATGCATAATTATATGTGATAAAATCGATTCTTCATATGATATACAAAACAGGGATCTACCCTCCCTCCATAATATCTAGTACATGCAAGTAGACCAGTGAAATTCCTGAATAGTGATTGGGATTGACTAACTAGAAGTTTACAAATATTTCCTCCTGATCAGCTGTTGATATGTTGTAATCTTCAATTTGAATGAAAACTCCTTTTCTTACGATCACAGCGTCTCGTGACAGTTCATTCTCTTTTCTATTCTATCTCCATCGCTTTCAACTAAATATGTCGGATGATGAAAAGGATCATTTCTTGGTGGGGTAAATGTATGTGTGTATAATGAACGTCCCTTCCTCTGTCAGCTCTCCTCATATAGGGACATTTCTGTTGCTTAATTGAGACTGTAGCCCTTCTCCAACAAATGCCTGTCTAAGAGACTGCTGCAGTACAGTTCATGACTACTCAAGCTATTGTATAGATTCCCCTACACAGGAGTGCCTGCTCTTTTCAGGGTGTGCCGCTAGTGGCACATTCAGCTATGGCTCTCTAGAGAGTTGCGTGCCAACTAACATGACAGACTGCCAAAAGGCCTTTGGATACAGTGCTCAGTTTAAAAGGTGCTGACAGTACTTGCTGAAAAGCTGAGGATAAACCCGAGGGATCTGACTGTAAAGCCCCTGAGTAAATATTGACGTCCTTTATTATGCTTGTCTCCAATGAAGCCAAGAAAATTTCATCCAATTTAAGATTTTACCTAACAACCTGCAATATCCCGACAGTGTGCAGATACCCAGCAATTTGAAAGGAAGCGGGGGGCGGGCGCGGTGCATCTAGAAAGATATTTGAAAGATTATGAAAAGGGGTCATTGTTTGTAACCCTATTACTATTTCAATAACACCCAAGAGTACTGCCACTATGAAAGTCATTGCATAACTTAAAATAATCCTCCCTTCATTAACCATTCCCTCTGTAATGGAGAAGTCTCTTTACAGTCATATTGGTGGTAGTCTTTTTGTTAGTTGAGGATAATGATGTAGAATAACTTCCGAACGTGTTTCACTGTTAATATTGCAATATCTCACAGGTGGTGGCATGTAGGCTTCTAAATGATTATAATTGTCTACATCCTTCATGCCTTACCTCATTGCTGAGGACTTGAGGGCTTGTATTTTATTCAATTAAGCTAAGCCCTCTATTTGTGTACTTGTATGCTCTCCAAATAAGGATGTGGTAGCGAAATAAGTATCAAAGTCTATAGAGCTTGCAAGTTAGGCGAACCAGTAATGTGTACATGATTTATATAAGCAGAAACCACCCCCATTTTGTTATCACACTCTAAGAACAGTGTGTTGTGGGAACATGCTTTAAGAGTAACACACATGAATTTGCAACACACTGTGAGATTTTACACACTTATGAATTGTAACACACTTTTTGTCAACTCACTTACCTGCTTACACACTTTTGGTCGGAGAGGTGTGTATCATATACAAAAGGGGGCAGCAGCAGTAAAGGTCTATCATGCACCTATGCTACATTCTTGCAGCCATATAGTAGCTGTCGCAGTGGCTCAGTGGGCTAGTCTTTGGACTGAGAACTTGAAGATCCCCGGCTCGATTCCCTATGGGGCTGACTTCAAATGGAAATGTTTCTAAGAAGGGCCATAATATTTTAGCCCCCCCCCCTCAAGAAGTGTCAAATTTCTCTTCCCCTCAGGAGGGGTTGAACTGTTTTACAACCCCCTCCCCAACCAATCCCCTCTTCTACAATGAAAGATATGACACCTATTTACTTTGCAATGAGATACATACAACAACTGTATTATTTGAATCTCATTGAATGAGCAAACTCACTCGATCCATATTGGAAATAGATGGGAAGTTTATTCTCTTCAACTATACACACATGCTCTTTGCATAAACCAAATAACCATCCCATATAAGACCTCATTAGAGGTTCTGCAATGCTGTAAAAGCAGGGCTTATTAATAGCTGATTAACTATTGTCTTTATAATAGATATCAGGCCCTGCAAATTATTAGTCAGTGCATTAGCATCCCTCAATAAGGGCGGTCTTTGTATTGTCTAAGAACCACTTCCTGTCATAACATATTAATACCCAAGGGTAAGTTATATAGCTTACTGGTAACTGGTAAGAAGTTGTGTGATCTTTGGGAATACTTTGTGTCTCCTCACTGTTGTGTGTTCTGGTACCTATTTGAGTAGGGAATACGCCATGATTGTACAAGGAGATTTGGTGGCCTAGTGAGCAAGTCACTGGACAAGTGTGTGAGAGGTCCTGGGTTCGATCCCCAGAGAAGACCTGGCACCAAATCTTCCCAAGTGAAACAAGTTGTCTTGACAGGAGTCGCGTCTGAAAGTGTCGGTAGACAGACTGCGGTGAACCTTCGGTGTCCTGGTCTCCCATGAGACTTGCACCGATCCGCTTCAACCCGTAGATAGCAGATATCAGTGTTGACGAAGGTGGTCCTAGCCGGGAGGGTAAAAGGCTACAATGGACCACTGGAGACTCTGAGAAAAGGTTGTGAGAGCAGCCATCCCACGCTATCTGACAGTGGTACGGTCATGGCACATTGCGCCACAGTCACCAGTTGGTTATCAAGTGTGTCAGTTTCGCCAGGGTCAGGAGCTAGGATGTGTTCACAGTGGTTGACTATGATTTGTTCACTGTCAATACAAACTCAGTTTTGATATAATACTTCTATTCCCAGTTTTCTATATATTATGAGTGGTTCAATAAACACTTTTCCTAGATATAAGAAGCCTTTAAAAGTGATACGCACAGTCTATGCACAGTATGGACATGAATAGACCTGACAAGAAATTAAATAAATCTATACTAATTTAACTCTTAACCCATATAGAAAGTAATCATACTTAATATTGAAAAAAACAATAATTGTCAAGGGATTCGAACCTGCATGGATAGGACTCATGTGCCAGCCCCTAGACCACTCAGCCACGGCACCTGACACACTCTGTGAGGTGTAGAACAGCTATTGTAACCCCCACCTCCTCAATACCATGGCTTTGTACACCAACACACTTTTTAGATTCAACACACCTTTGCCAAAAGTGTGTAGTGTGTTACAAAAAAAGTGTGTTAAAAGTGGCTTCAGAAAAGTGTGTTGAAAAGTGTGTAAACGTAACACACTGTTTTTAGAGTGCACTTGTGTATGGGGTGAAGTTTAGAGCGGGCAAAGATCAACGTCAAAGGTTGCTTGGCACTTGTAGAAGTTCTCCAGTTTTGGTTAATCAGTTTCAATGGCAACAAGCGCAACAAGCGCAAAAGGGGGTCTGCACTGAAGTATCAAAAGATGAACTGGGATTCATTGCCTGCTATGAAGGTCTCATTAATTATGTAGTGGGTGATACCTGATTGTGATGGACTTTTTCATCTGAAACGTCCTAGGATTAATGACAGACAAAGGATGGCTCAGCCAAAGTCTCTGTACAGGACAGACTACATTGCCCAGGTCCCCTGCCACCACTTTGTGCACTTAACAGGAGAATTGTGTGCGTCAGCTTTCATTCAAATCCTGACATAGGGGAGGCCTCATTCTCTACTTATAAGACAAATAGTGCTCCCCGTAATAAGGCTGGTCCTGCTCCCCCATTAATCACCCTGTTTTTAATTACTAGGATGAGAGGACACTAGGTGAACATGGGGTTGTAACTACGTAATGCATTTTCAGGTGTTTTGGATTTAATACCCGTGAGGGTAGTGTGTTGTATTGAGTCATAAGGAATGAAGATACACAGATTAAGCTAGGTGATCAAACCAATGTCCTTTGGAGGACATCAAAAAGGAAAGAGCGCTGTAAAATGTAAAGGACCTCTGATCAGAACAGGCAACCCTGGACTCATGGCCCCTTGAACTTGGCGCTCCCCCTTTTGTCTGGAACATCCTCTGAGACAAGATACACTTCTACTGGACTACGCATGTCCCATTAAGGTAGGTCGATACCATTGAAAAAACGGAACACTGCGCATGCTTCTGCGCATCCAGCTTAAATATATCAGAATAAGCTCATATCGTCGCCTCAGTATACAAAGGTCGTAAGTGGAAAATTCATGTTTTGAGATATGAGCAAAATAAGAAAAACCAATGTGATCTTTAGGCTGTAATTTTTAAAATACATGGTATATTGCCCCAGAAATCATACTACATATAACCACAAATAACTAAAAACTGGTTATATGAATGGTACTAAAATATACTACCTAATTCCTTAGTTAATGTGGCAAAAATTAGGGAAAAAAAGGGAAAATTTGGTCACTTACGACCTTTGTATACTGAATTGCATGCATATTTTTGTACATCTATTCAGAATACAAAGGTTGTAAGTAATTTCCTTAGTTCAAAACTGTAAATAAATGCCCAAATAGTTGATTAATTCAAGCCTAATTGTCACTAAATGAATCGTTTATATTTTTAGTTGCTTATATCACTTAAAAGAATTATACACAACTTGCTGTTGCTTAGCAACAGTGAAATTTCGGCTAAAATAAGCAATTTTAGTCATTTTCCCATTAGATTCACCCCCTATACACTTCAAAGTAAGCATATTCTGTAAAAATATCCAAAATGTACCTATACAATAGGAATAATGTAAAATGGTTAGAAAAAACACACAAAATTAGTTATTTTAATGATAAAATACATTAGGATTACAATTTCCACATCACTTACGACCTTTGTATACTGAGAAAAACATCCTTTTCTCAGTTACGACCTTTGTATACTGAGCTATAAGTTCCCAGAAAAGGGTCATTTTTGAAAAATTCCAAAAATTGTCGAAAATTTATTGGATAAAGAAAAATATTAAAGAATAAAAAAAAATCCAATTTTTTCACTTACAACCTTTGTATACTGAGGCGACGATATGTGGTATGTGTATGCTATGAACCCTCATTACCTATACAAACTTTTGGATGATTTCGACCAAAATTGAGCATTTTATCAGACATTGAACTTTTGTATTATAATTGTAGGTATTTTTTTTCATTTATATTCCTGAATATATCCAAGGTCATATGATGAAGCTATTTCATATCACAATTATTATAGTTTTACCCAAAATGCAATACTCCCAATATTCAGTTTTTCACATTTTTGCATCACTTTTTTACTTCAAAGGCCCCTAACATCAAAATAATGCACGGGACCCTATGTTAAAATTACTCTTATCAGTTGCCAAATGATCCAAGGAAGACATTGGTGAAGTCTCAGAAAAACGTAATTCTTTTTTACTATTAAATTTGATGGATTTTCTGTTTAATTAGAGGCAAATTAATCCAAATTTTCAACTAAACACCTTCTTTTTAACCAGAATGCCAAGGTACAGAGCCATAAGATTATCTTTTTAATAAAGGAAGACATCTAGGCATTCATCCTGTAATGTTTCATATTTTTGTGGTTGCTGACTATGACAGTATAAAATCATGAAACTTGTGATATTATTTTCAGATTTTTAGAGAAAAATTTTAAAAGTTTCTTTTATTTTAACATTCTGTATTAAGAAAAGGAGTTTGGGACCCCCTATTTTCTTTTCAGATATTTGTTCCAAATGATCTAAGGTATCTCTGGGAAAAAATTGGTGCAATTCTAAACTCTCTGAGTCAATGGTATCGACCTACCTTAAGGTATCTAATTGCCCAAAATGAGGGAGCGTGGCCGAGTGACATTTAGATCTATGACATCACAATCTCATGTATCAGTGTATGTCCAAGATGAATTCAGCTCAATATAGTGGCAGGAGGAAGGTTGATTTTATACTATTTGCAGGCCAATCTCAGGTTACCCCTTTATAGTTTTCCTGGAAACGGGATGATAGACGTCACATACTGAAAGAAGTACCTTTATATGTAACTTAGTTTTAATTAGCATCTCCAGTTACCGAGTCGTAGGTAACGCTGATCAAATAATATGGAAGGGCATTTAAAACAAAATTATGGAAACACCTTCATCCCACAATTAAGAAAACATTGAGAATCGTGATCTTTTTGATATTAGTCCATATCATTTTCCTTAATTAACCGTCTGAGAAAGTCAAATCCTGATTCACCACAGTCACGCACAAAACCAATATCATTATCAATAGAAAAGAATTTTTAATATCAGTCTACATCATTTTCCTTTATCATCCTTCAGAGAAAGTCAAATCGTGATTCATAAGAATTAACCTTATCTCAAGAAGAGGAAGCACCCACACAACCAATCTTAATATTATTTATTGAATTAATTTCAAACGGCCACTCATGACTTTTCCCTCTATATACAACAGTCAAGCATGTGTCGCCAAAAGCACTCTTATCTGATAGTCAGGCTGACTTTGACAGTAGAGAGGGTCCAGCAATGCCTGACTCAGGGTGGTATGACAGTCAGGCAGTGCTGGACCCTCTCTACTGTCAAAGTCTGGCAATGCTGGACTGTACCCAGAGCAAGAGTACAGCAATGCCAGACTCTGGCTATTGAGAGTCAAGCCAAGCTGGACTCACATGTGGATGTGAGTCTAGCAATGCTGGACTTTGGCCTCAATGAAAGTCAGGGATAGCTGGAATCTCTTCTTTACAGTAACACTAGTTGCTTATTTGTTTTGGGAGGTGGTGTTTTTAAATATATATATGGCTTCCCTGACACATGTAAAAGAAATCCTATATAAAATAGTTGTCCTGAATAGGAAAGGGTGTGCTATTACAGACCACCAGTGATTTAGGTATATAACAACATAGAGATACCACATGTATATGTCAGAGGTGATCCCAGAATCTCAATGTATCTAATTGCCAAATCCACAAGAATGGTGTCTTATACCCTACCATTAATCTCAATACTGTATTGTGTCCCCACGTGGTAGCAAACGAAGAAGGCTCAGGCTAACTGACTCTCATTCCAGAGTCAGACATAGCCTGACTGTGTAACGAGAGTCAGCCTGACTCTAGTCTGAACAATCGTCTCGCCTGACTGTCATTCAAGGATCAGGCTTACTCTCGAAAGGGAGTAACTTTATGGGACTTTCAAAGGAGGCTCAGTCTGACTGTTGTGAAAGTCCAGCTGACTCTTTTACCTGAGTCAGGCAGTGCCTGACACTGGGGAGAGTCCAGCTGACGCTCACATTTTTCTCTCTGCAGTGTAGAAGAAGGGAAATTTATATGCATGTAAAATCATGAATATGGCCTCTTAATTGGTTTAGCGCCTATAGCTAGTTGGTATTTTTATGGCGGTATTTTTGAAAGTTTGACTATAGCATAAAAAGCGATTTTGTGACCTGGGGCCCTTAATTTCGGCAACTTTCCGACCTAAGGGGGGACTGTGAGGACCCTATCCCTCAAAAGGCCCCTATCCCTCAAATATTTGTGAGATAGGGGCCATTTGAGACTTAGGGCCCACCTCAGGTCCCTATATAGCAAAAAGTCCCTATCCCACAAAACTTTGAGACATAGGGACCACATTTAAACAGCCCCTATCTCACAAATATTTGTAGGATAGGGGCCATTTGAGGGATAGGGACATGTCAGGCCCCTATCCTACAAACAATCCCTATGTATCAAAAGCCCTATCCATCAAAAACCTTTGTAATAATTTCTAGGACGATTTCTTGCTTCTGCAGCAAGGAGGTAGGCCTCACAATAAGTCATGGGGGCCTTCTGAGGTCTATATCTATAGCTTGCAGACTGACACCTGTTAACACTTTGTATGCTCTGAACCATGAGGAGGTATATTTTGCAACCTAAAACAGGTAAGTGTGTCTCACAAAGTAATTTATGATTCTTTTTGAATATAAATTCATTGGCAGGATTCATAAAAACATAAAAGATGGGCAAAGAAAATGTTTCTTACTTAGAACTATTAAAGTTTTAACCCATAAAATAGGTTTTACTAGCATTAGATAAGGGTGTTATAGTGCTGGAGGTTTGAGGAGTTAGAATTATATTAATTAGTCCATGTATATTATTATCGTGATCTGCTCTGGAGACATAATAGCACATATCTAAAGAGATTTTTTTTTGGCCCGCCCCCCCCCCCCCACCTCTATTACAGTCAAAATATTCCATGGATCTCTCGTCAAAAGGTTTCACTCGCCCCTTTTTTTCCTACAACGGGCCATACCACTATTTTTTTTTCAGCTTCCCCCCCCTCTGCCTCACAGGAGTGATTATATATTTTGAGGGATAGGGACATGGAAAAAAATATTTGGGGCTTTGGGACTTCACATGGGCCCTATGTCTCAAACCGTTTTGAGGGATAGGGGCTGTTTGGCACATGGGGACCTCACCTGGTCCCTATCCCTCAAACGAACCAATTTTGAGGGATAGGGGCCTTTTGAGAGATAGGGGTCTCACATCGACCCCGCTGCACCCCAAGTTATGTTCACAGGTGGAATTTCCGCAGATGCTTTGAGGGATTATGTATGTTATGTACAACCAGTAGTGTTGTCTTTGCCAAAGAGTGGTGGAGGTGGAGCCAGTTCTCAAAGACTAGAAGCGGTACCTGCTAATGAAATGTATCACCGGAAAGCTGATGACCTCTCTTTCTTTTATTGAGTTTTACCTTTGGAGGACTCTTTCTCCTCGACTGTACACACATAATAACCATACAACTATTTAGTTTGCTAGTTTGGACGGATACAATATCTGTACCTATGTATAACAATAATGTTTAATAAAGGTTTTCCATGAAAATTTAGATGTGCTCACTCATTTCCAGATCGAAGTATGTCGCTATCTTCATTATCTGTGTGAGTCAGTGTAACCAGGGGAAAGATGACCTTGTCAAAATAAAATAAAACTTCACAAACACCCAAAGACACTTTACATTGTATTTTCTGAGTTGCTTCAGCTTCAACGGCTGTGCCCTACTTCATCAATGTCTGCCGTCCCTGTACATGTACCTGTCTGTGGGAACATGCCATGGTAATTACTGGCCATGTTTACCTTAAATCCTGCAAATACGACCCTGTCTGGGGGTGCCTGCTATCCTTAGTTGGTTATTTATCACTCATGTGACACTAGATGGGTATACATAACCATCGGGCTCTACTTATGAGGGGGTTGGATTTTGAGTGGAGTGGTGGGCAGCAGGCTATCATGTTGCTGACCACTACCTCTTGTCTAACCTGATTTGTCCAGCTACTTTCACAAGAGTGACCTTATCCTGTGTCCATCTTGATCTCATAGCCTAAATCCCCCCCCCCACCCCAATCTGATAGGCTCTACGGCTTTCTTCACCAATATAGACATTATGAACTATTATGAGCAGATAAATATAGCTTGTATAGAGTGACCGTAGTCTTTACAGTCAGTTGAAGTAAATCTCAACACAGTAGGAAATAAAATCTCCCATTTTTCAATCATAACTTATTTCTTATTTCACATTCTAGATTCAAGCAGTTTTTATTAACGAGCAGTTGCTATGCATTTTCCTCCAGTTATCTTTTATAAAATGAAAGGAATCAATGGGGGAGGGGTATGATAAAACAAATACCTAACTTGGAATGGCCCATTTCGTTGTCAACAATGGAATTATTCTATGACATCCGCGACATGGGAGTGATATACGACCTATTGAGATCAGTTACACTTTCTGTATTTGATATAGTCTGTCAACGCAGCTTTAAGTAGCCTCCATCCTGCCCCTGCCGTGGAATGGGAAGTGCTCAACCTCTGCTATTAAGATAAATAGGATATCTCAGATTACAAAGCCTGTCCTGCTCCCTCATGAATCACATTCTAGGTGATTACTGGGATGAGACTTTCTGGGGAGGCAAACAGGCTAGCTGGAAATGAGGCTGTAACTCTATAATAAATGTCTGAAACTTCATGTGTTTTGTTCTTCCTGCCTAGAAAGGTTGAGGCATTGTGTTGTTTCCAAACTCTGCTCTAATGAACACAGTATCTCAAAGGGTAATATACTTTAGTAAATTTAATAGGGTAGTTTCTTTAAACAATGCATCACCAGAACAGTAGACCGCAATACTTATTTACTTCCATTCAGAAGTCCTTGTTTGTAGAATGAGATCGAAGCTAATTCATCGAAGCAATGATTATATAGTCGACAAGATATAGAAGGTTATCATAAACACTTCTGTTTCGGCCAACCATCTAATGCCATCCAATAGAACCTATTTAAATTGATTTTACCCAAATACATACCTAATACCTGATGAAACTGTGAGATGCTAAAGGGAAAATTCTATGGAATTGAAATGACATTGTGTTTGTTATAGATGGAAGCCAATTAGACTGGGAACAATGACAGACACCACTGAGCACTGCGTCTACCCAGCTCTTGTCAGCATTTCCCCAACTAACCGCTTCATGGACGTTTTGCTGAAACTTGCTGTTTAAATGGTGGGATTTAAAGGCCCTTTGTCAGTTTGTCATGTCGGCTGGCACGCAACTCTCTAGAGAGCCATAGCTGAATGTGCCTCTCGGGGATATATCGTGAATGCGAGGTTTCCTTATAGAAAGGTCAAGACAATGTATAATAGAGTAGAGCTTTCTATTTGCACTGCACTGCATTGGTTCTACAGACCAGCATATTTATTGAGAGAGGGCTAAAGTTTCCCTGTAGCCAATCGATAGAAATCGGAGTGGGGGGATTGGGTGAATGTTATCAGCTTACACAAGTATACAGGATATGCAAAATGTTATAAAACATCATAACGGGAAGACTTCATGACAAATACACATTTGAACACTTCTATGACTTGTGCCATTTCACCAGGGATTCTACAGTATCATGGGAACTCTCTGCCCCCCCCCTCCAAAAAAAAAAGAAGAGACGAAGGATAAAAGATGATTTTCGGGTAACATGAGAAGCTCAGGTTAGGTGAGTCGGTAAGATAAGATAGGATAAGATATATGTTTATTATCCTTTATGGAACATAAAGCTTTCGCCCAATTTCGGCTGTGGAGCAGGATGAAAACACATTAGGCGAGGATGAAAATGTATATACTAGGCGACATATGATTTTATGCTGCGTATATCTTGGTGAAGCTTGTTCCAATGAACTGGTCCCCTATAGACAAATGATCCCTGGGTGATTGAGCGTTTGTAATTTGTAATTTTTAGTCTAGGATCAACCAGCTTGTGACCTTGTTTGGAGATTTCTAATATCTTGGAATTCTGGAATTCTAGCTCTTTTGTACACCACTTTTAGGAGATCTGAGTTGGCTCTATACCTTCAAGGGTATTCATTTCAGATAGGATAGGGACGAGTGAGGTATGGGTGAGGTGGGGGGGGGGACCAAGGCAGCTTTTGATGATGACATTCTGAAGGGTTTGGATTTTGAGTTGCACCTTGATAAATTACATTCCCATATTCCATGGCCCGCAGGATTTTTGTGGAGAATATCTCTAGGGCTTTGTTGTCGTCTATGAATTTCATAATTTTGTTCAGCATTTTCATTTTGTATTTGCTCTTCATATGCACTGTATTTATGTTTTTTTTTGAAGGTGAGACCTTCATCAAGTGTGATCCCTAGATATTTGTATGAGCTGACCTGCTCTAATTGTCTTCCACCTAGGGTGATTTTACATTTCTTCACTCGTTTTCTTTGCTGAGCTGTTCCTATACTCATAATCTTTGTTTTGTTGGCATTCATGGCCATCTTATTCATCTCAGACCTGGATTGGAAGCTGTCAGATCTTGCTGGAGATTGGCTTCCATGGTTTCCTTTTCCCTGTTTGAGGTCCCCGACGTACATGTAGTACCCATTGTTTTTTCCTCTTGTCTAATTCCCCAACATGTCAGAGGTTCATTTTGACATAGCATAAAACCAATGGAGGTTATAGTAATATGCTATTGGGATAGAAGGAAGGGTAGAATAAAATTCCATACATATCATAACTAATGTAAGGATATCTTGTAGTTCACCCACATAGCTATTTTGAAATTAAGTCAATAAGTGAGATTCATTACATCTAACATAATATATCAAAAACCAATATATTATGCCAACTGATATCCCGATTAATCAAGATTTGCACATATTAGAATGTAACCCATAGAGCTTGCAAAGAGACGCATTTGGCTGATTTTGTTAATGCTTTGAACTATATCAGCTACATACCACATTCTCTGACTTGGCTGTATACCATTATAGCAGTCTTGTATAATATACGACCAGAAGTGTTGTCTCTACAGCCCCCTCTGCACACACTGGCTGATGGGTCGGTAGGGTGTAAACACAGCCACCATAGCCACCCTGCACACTCATTGCCTCCACACCAAGTCCCTATCACCAAATCAAGTTAGCCTGCCTACCGTCATGAATAAAATGGAGCCTCATTCCAAGACAAAAAAGAGGAACCTTCGGGGAGACCAAAACAGCTATCACCACTGCATTGTCCCTTCCACTTCCACTCTACTCTATTCTATTCCTTCTCCTTCAGAGCTGATAGAAAAGCCGTATACAACCTTCATGTACTCCTGAATATTTGGTACTCTAGTGTTTCCAATTTAAAAAAAGGTTGGCACCCAAACTAAGAAGGGGCGCCTTGTATACATATATATGATATATTTAACGGGTTCTTATTGAGATAAGTGAAGAATGCTGAAGCACTATGATTTTGCTCTCAGCTCCCATGGCCATCCTGGGGTCTTTTAGGGTCTGTTGTTATTACCATTCCACATGACAGCCTCTGGTCCATGGCAGAAAGTGGAACTGATGGCAAAAAGTAACCAAGTCTCTGCTCAGCAACTGTACAATATGGATTCAGGATCCACATGGCGGTGCGTTTTACCAGTTCATGAGTTAGGACACACTCTACTCTACCCATGCCACAGCTCGTGCTGATTTATAATTGAGTGTGATCATCTAGCTATATTTCTTTTCTATCCCATTCTATATTTAGACTGTTGCTGAGTGATAAAAGTTGATAGTTTACGGATGGCATGACGCCGATGACAAACATGAAATGCATGCATAAGGGCATGCAACATGGTGATGTACATTGCAGCCCACCTGATGCCACCCTGGTAAGTTGAGAGGAGTTCCTACCGTGAGTTGAGGCAACTCCTGAGAGTGAGAGCTAAGGTAAAGCACCTCCTGTAAGCTGAGTCCCGAGGCCTTCATAGAGGGCTATCGCCATTGACCTGGCCCCATTGCATTCACGCCACGGGAGGGAATCTGTTCCTGCAGTAAATGGAGAGGCAGTTAGACATCGTCACTCAGATGAATATTTAAACTGACAATTCCCCCAGTCACCCACACAACATTATCACCACTCGAGCTTCCAATGCGATTTTAGAGATAAATGAATGTTAGAGTCAGATAATCAATCCCTTTTTCTCTTTGTTTTACCTCTATTTAGCAGAAAGGAGTCGCAAACAGAATGCCTATCTATGTAAAAAGATGCATGAGCTTTATACATGCAGATTTCCTTTATTCATACATAGCATAATAGAAAGTTGTGTATACCGGGTACTTTAGACGTCATCAGAGAAACTAGGTGATGAAGATCCTATAGATGCCAATATCCTCTAGTCGTAATACCTTGCCTATAGTGAGATATGACAACTTAAATCGATATCGTATGCAAACTATTGCTTTTACCTCAAGAAGTCATTTTATGATTTCTCATATTATATCAATCATAAACATATCAAATTATAAATACGTTCTCTCTTCGTACGCAAGGGATAATGTGAAGGCAATTAATAATGGAACATATTGGGCACTAGCTAGCACGTACGGTAGAGATAGGGAGCAGTGCCCATGGCAGGCAGGCTATCACGTTGCCGACCACTACCTGCAGCCTAACCTGGTTTGTCCTGCTCCCTTCCCAGGGTGATTAGATTGACCTTGTACTCTGTCCACCCTGATCCCTGAGTCTGAACCCTGCTCCAGTAGGCTACACCACCATAGCTACCTAACTCATCCCCTCACTCCCATCGGTATATACTATCCATAACCTTTACTATCAGGTCAGAAAACTCTCTCCACAGACCTGAACCGACTTCTGGCTGGAAATACTCATGTAAACAATAGATCTTTTTTTAATATAATTAGTTGATAATGTTTGGCGGGTGTGATGTATCAACCTACCCTATATCAAACTCAGGTATGATTTCAAAGAACTGAATCTTCAAAATCCCCTTGGAGCTATCAACCCTTTTTATGAATTCTCACATATCGGAAATCTTTTCATTCCCACAGCGTTTCATATACCTAATCGATAATTCACGACCTTTTCTTGCTTTTCGATTGCACTTTGTCAGTTTAGGTAGTGTATATTTGCTAACAGTACCCTCATGTATGTTCAAAACGACATTATCATTATCATATAGAAATTTTATCATGTTAAAAAAGCTTTGGCATTGAAAGATGAGTACATATTTTTCATCAGTAGCACTACACATCTGTTATTATATGGCTCTTAAACTGAAGAATGTTTAAGAACATTAACATTGTGTAAATTGCCCATTTTACCCAGACATGAGTTTATTTTTGCGGACCACCATGTCACCTGCTATAGGCCAACATACTCTTTTAAAGCAAAATAACTTGCAGTGCAAACAATCTATGCACAATTTCTCTTGTGACTCTTTTGATCAGATGACTCGAGCACATCTATGTCCTAAGCATCACTTGGGTGACAGCAGGTAGGGACCTGAGTCAGGGAAACACTGCCGGGGCACAGCTGCAGCCAATAATGGGACGAACTAAGGAGACACCGACGTTATATGAGAACATGGGGCTGTGTGTGTGGTGGATGTAGAACTGGGGCAGTATTAAAGGACCTGTGTTTTATGCTGCCATGTGTTCTTCTCCCATCGATGTGGTATGTTTAGGATCCTAAAGAAACATACAAGTATACGCTTTGAAGGAATATGCTTGACTATCTTTCTAATAAATATCAAACATTATTCATCACAGAAGCATGACATTGTATATGGGCAGTATGAAATTGTTAAATCTGAAAAACAGAACCCTATAATACTGTTATTTGCTGAAACGGTAGATAGTTAGAATCATTGGAAAAAGACAAGAAAATTATAAGAATTTGTTTAACAGTATTCCCAATGGAATAGAATGATTTAAACAAATTGCCCACATTGAAACCACCTTAGGGTATTTCTTAAAAGTTAGTATTAGTGTGCAGGAACAGATCTATTGCCTTCATTGTAATGTTTGAATACTGAATACTGATGACCTTAGTATGTTATGTAAGACAGATCTAGTCAACTGCCTTCAGCAACAGTTGTTATTTGATGTACTTCAATGTACAATTAATCATCAGTAGGCCTAATGACATTGTATATACATCAAAGTTATAGCAGAATGTGATTGAAGCTCTATGGACAGACTTCATGGTTCTGCATGAATGTACATATCATTAAAATACATTGACAATTAAGGGCACTGCATGTCTAGGCTCAGCAGTCATACAGTAAGATTGCAATTTTCTCCCCAACTATCATGGCCGGTACCCATACTTAACTGGTGGATTCTGCATGTCAACTAGGGCTTAAGTAGCATTTATCCAACCCCTGACATGCAGGGTCTTGCCTGACTTCTGCTAATAAGACAAACAGGACATCTTAGATTACATTGCCTGTCCTACCCTACCCATGAATCACCCTTTCTGTAGTTACTGGGATGAGACTTTCGGAGGAGACGTCAGCTGTAACTGCATGATGAATGACAGATTCCCGCCTGGAAAGGTCGAGGCATTGTGTTGCACCAACATATAGAGCTTTAGGGAATACATGTACACAATCATACTAAGACAAACCTACACTGCGATACAATAACTATTTACATCAGAAAACACCAATAGCCATTTTAACAAAAGGAAGGGCCTGACATGAAACATCTGACATGACTGCTGAATACTGGTTTATTTTTCTTATTCAAATCATATATATTAATAACCTCACTAAAAAGACTTACATTGACTGTAATCTAATTATTGGCTCATTGGCCATGTCAGATTGCTTAATATGTAAACAATCTAATCCCAGTTTGTAGAACGAAAATCCTCGCTCATTTGTCAAAGTCAAGATTATAATCCCCATGCCGTGAACTGATGCAAGTCACCTTAACCTAATCAATTTAGGTTTTCCATTAGTCTGTGTTTTCTCAATTGATATTATTATAATTTCCTGGCATCATATCATAAATGGGATTATAGCTGATGTTTTATTGTCTGTGAAATAGTAAATGCAAGGTGGACCTTTGTTCATGTACGCAGATAGAAATGGTTAGTGACAGCTGAGACTACATGACTACAAAAACTATGGTTTCTGGAAATGAGATTGGTAATTAGCTTTCGTGTAGTGGTAAATATAGCTCCTGCTTCTAGGAAGTATTAAAAACAAGAATATCGATAGCTCACATTCAGGGATATAGGCTTATGATACACCTGGAGATAACAATGATTATCATGAGTTTGCAGTAACTCACATCAGCTGGCAAGCTAGGTTTAGATAACCTTCATATATCATTTTCCTTAATTAATCTTTACATAATGTCAAAATGTATTTATGACGGACCTTTCCAAGTAGTATCACTAATCTATGTAACATCAATATTACGCACAAAGTGACAGGAGATACATCAGTTTTGCTATAATGATGAAATTCAGGCGAGTGGTGCTAGCAGCGTCTAGATTGTCGAGACTATGATGAGTATATAGAAAGCCCGGCCTAATACTTATGACCCAGGTACGTCACAAGACTGGCTTTCATCAGCGCTCATAATATATTTAACCATCTGAATCTACTATTAATGACATCAAACTAAAATAAACATAAACGGCCCTTGGTATCACAATAGATCAGATAACAGAGTAAGTAATACTGTTGTCAGTTGGTCCATCAGTACAGGCACTCCTTATTGGGTCTGCCCAGGTTTTCTCAGCATTATTCCAACGAACCGCAGTCTGGACATTTTGCAGATCGTCATTTAAACAAGCAGGATTTAAAGGCCCTTTGGGAACCTGATTTGGTGGACGAGGTTGATGTGGCTTTGGGAACATGTCATGGCAACTGGCATGCAATTCTTCAGAGAGCCATAGCTAAATGTACCTCTTGGGAGTTCGCCATGAAAAAGCGCAGAATTGCCTGTATAGAAGTCGACTGTAATGTAAAGCTTGAGTAGTATTGTACTGTAGTGAAGCATTACCTCTGACAGTTATGTATGTCTATGATTTCCACTACAAAGAGGGTCGGATTGGGTCATAAGGAATGATGCCATGGTCAGAATAGCACAATATGTAGCTGGCATTTTGTGTGCGTAGTATATAGAAATAGGAATCTGCATCAGAAGAAAATAGCTGGTGTTTCAATTTATTATGACTGCCAGACATGATTTAATCTTAATGTAATACTAGTTTATACGAGTAATGGCTTCTGGAGAGATGTAGAGAAGAGAAGAGGTACATCCCAGTGGGCACAAAATTCAGTTCAACATTGGAGCGATGTTGAATCAACATTTAATCAACATTGACAACTAGTTATCAATGTTGATTCAATGTTCTGTGTACACTGGGATTGTGTGGTACCTTAGGACCAACACTGCTCCCCACATGGATCATCCACCCATTGGGTTAAGAAGCACCTGGTCCAGCTAGGTTCTGGCAGAACATCTAGCAAGAAGTATATGTACACTGAGTGTGGCTGTGATCGACTGTAAACTGTCTGCTTCATACACCTGAATAAAGAAGGCACTTTAACTGTACAACCACCTGTGCCCATTCCTTGGGAAAGTAGCTGGAAGTCCTAACAGTTACTAGTAGTCAGATACTTGGACGGTTCCCTGACAGTCCCTAGTCCTAGCCTACCCCAAGTATAGGGATCACTACATTATGGGGGAAGGGCCTAAATTAGCTGAAATGAATTTTTTCTGCCCTATTTAAATGCCAAAAAAACTCCATTTTGATGATGTCCCCAGGGCGTGAAATATGGCCAAGGATTATTTCACAGGGGAGTGAAATACGGTGCTAGGTCACAGCAATGGTGCTGCCGTATTCCATAAGAAATGCTGGTGTTTACACGTGCTAATCTACAAGTGTAGCAGCAGTAGTGAGGGGTAGAGGTGGTAAGTTGAGAGGTAGGGGGCAGCACCCATAGCAGGCAGGCTATCACGTTGCTGACCACTATCTGAAGCCTAACCTGGTTTGTCCTGCTCCTGATTAGATTGACCTTGTACAATGTCCACCTTGATCCCTGAGTCTGACCCCTCCTCAAGTAACTTGCCCGACCCCCCCCCCTCTTTTACCCCCTTAGTATACCTGATACCCCCATGCACCCTGACCCCTTGTATAAATATTGCAGTGACAACAGACCTTTCCATTTACTCTAAACCTTTGCTTTCTGAACATTGGCCTCTACTGACAAAATACACTTACTTGGGAGGACTAAGAAATATTCAAGATTAATTTATCATGATAAAATAAAACAGAAGTTATAAGAATAGGCTGGAATAAAATACCTTGGCTTCACTGACTTTGGAGACAGTCATAGTCCGATCAGTATGATTAGGACAACAGCTCGCAGAAAGTTAGGAGTTCTTAGACCCCATTGTTAATGTTCTGCCTCATCGTTTTACAGAAATTAAGGCCAAAGTAATATTCAGTAATGGAAAATAGTGGGAGAAGCATCTGTGTTTTGCCCAGCCTTTAGAAAGTAATCCAGACACTTCTCCAATATCTCCTATTCATTTTTCCTATCATTATTTCAAAATCCTTTCCCTATAAATAAATTGTCTATGTAATACACTCTGAAACTAACGTATCAAACTATAGATTATAATTGATAACACATATACAGATTTGAACAAATGCTTCTTATTCTGTATACAGGCACTCTGGGGATATTATTCAGACTCTGCTATTAAACCCTCATTGCATTGTCATACTTATTGTTGTCCCCATATACCCTCAATATAAATATAGTTGTGGCATGCAGAGCTACTTTGTTGTCCATGAATTATATACCAGCCCACATCGCATCCATAATATTACTGGGGATATTCAGACATCCTGAATCGGATTGAGCATGCAGCTATCGTAGTTCCATGAGATCTAAAGGCACAGCACACCAAAAGATTGTTCCCAAAGGCACCTTCCATATTCTTTTATTTTTCCTGCCTGACCATTATTCAGCATTGACCTTGTCCCATAATAGGTCCCTATAGATCTTGACTGGGGTTGTCTACAGTCATAAAGCCATGATGGCAGAGGTAGATTGGAATAAAGAGCATGCAGGGAGCTTGGTTTTATGGTGAAGAGAATGCAGGCCATGTTTTGTGTACAGAACATTCTTCAGGCAACAAAAGGGGAAATGGGGTCTGGTGCCACCAACTACATAAGCTAAGGAATCTACGTGTTTACAATAAGTAAACCAAACTCCTTTGTGTCCAATATTGCTCCGATAAAGACCATTGAACTACAGGTCTTCAAAATACAACAATCAAAAAAATGTATGTGAACGTCATGGCATAAACTTATCCAGATTTGTCACAATAGGTAGGGTCTAGTACCCTTTATAGTCATGTGTGATAACATGATATGTACAATATACAAGAATACAGTGGGTACAGCCACATAATCAGTCACTAGTTGGTTTCATCATTGGGTGCATTATGTTTGCAGAAGTTTAAAGTAGATTCAATTTTTCCCCGACGCACAATTATACAGACAACATTCTCCCATTTGATACAGGAGTAGAATACAGGCGCAGGCGGCCTTAATAACGAACAGGTTAAAGCATGGTGCTGACACACAGGTACAGCCTATTTCAGTAGGATGAGTTACTTGACTGCTACATGTATGTTTTGTATTGGCTGATTATACTCTTAACACAACATTCCAATGGACTTATAATGGACAAAATTGAAAGCATTGTTTGGCTATCTTTCTTATACAATTAATAAACATTAATTATAACAGAACTATGCATGTGGGCAGTATGAAATCTGAAAAAGAGAACCCTGTAAAACTTTTATCTGCTGAAAAGGTAGATAGTTAGAATCATTAAAAAACGACCATCAGCTTGTAATATCTGTTAGAAAAGGGTGAGAATTGGCGTTATAGTATTCCCACTTGGATAGAATGATGTTATAGATGCACACAGATGCAATATTTTCATTGTAATGTCTGGATACTGAGTACCGCTAGGCATGTCATGTAAAATGTCACAGAGTCAATTACCTTCGGTTATTTGATGTACTAATATGTACGATTAGCCCAGTAGTAATGATATTGTATAGACATCAGGTGTATAGCAGGATATGATTGAAGTAATGACTATACATCTCTATAGACAGCCTGTAAGGTTTTGCATGAATGAAGATATCATCAAAATACATTGACAGTGAAGGGCACTGCATGTCTCAGATCCACTCCCACCACGCTGTATACTTAACTGGTACATTCCGCATGTCAAGCAGGGCTTAAATAGCATTTATCCAACTCCTGACATGCAGGGTCTTGCCTGACTTCTGCTAATAAGACAAGAAGGACATCTCAGATTACAAAGCCTGTCCTGCCCCACCCATGAATCACCCTTTGTGTAATTACTGGGATGAGACTTTCAAAGATGTCAGCTGTAACTGCATGACGAATGGCAAATTCCTGCCTGGAAAGGTTGAGGCATTGTGTTTTACCAACATATAGAGCTATAGGGAATACAGGTACACAATCATACAAAGAAGTACCTACAAAGGGATACAATAACACAAATACTTACACCAGAAAGTAATAATAGTCATAAAAAAAAGGAAGGGCCCAAGATGGAAGTTGTTGAAAGGAGTGGTCTAAGATGACTGCTGAATACTGGTTCATTTTTCTTATTCAAAACATGAAAGATAACCTCATCTAAAAGATTAGATGCTGAATATTGACATAAACAGTCAATAGCAATCTGCTCTTACTTACATTAAGTTAACCATAAACTAATGATTGGCTCAAAGGCCATGTCAGCCTGCTTAATAACAATATCTAATCCCAGTTTGTAGAGCAAAAATCCTCGCTCATTTGTCAAAGTCAGAATTAAAATCGCAATGCTATGTGAGTCTGTCCTTTTATTGATAATAGCTTGTAGCAAGCCAAGTAGTATTGGTATGGGCCTTGCCACATGCTCACCTACAATTGACCCCTCCGAGATAAACTTATCCCTAGGTCTACTTTAATTAATGGGTACCCAGGTAACAAGTTGAAGTTGTTTCCACATCGTAATTAATTAATGGAAGTTAACATATCTAAATCTCGCTAACTGGTGTGAGTCACTATATTCTCACTATAATTATTGTTCCCTCAGATTGTATCATAGGCCCGAGGTATAGATATTCTTGTTTTTACCACATCCTGGATGCAGGAGCTATAGGTGTACAAATGTGAATTATTATGTAGTAATCCTAATCTCATTTCCAGGATCGATAATTTTTGAAGTGTCGAAACGCATTTTTAATGGACATTCCCCAACATCACTGATCTCGATGAGATCTAAAAAGGGATCGATTTTTTTTTGATTATTTAAGGGTGGTACACCTGCTAACAGAAAGTTAGGAGTTCTTAGAAATCCAACCCCATTGTTAATGTTCTGCCTCATCGTTTTACAGAAATTGAACCCGAAGAACACATTTGATCATGATAGGCTCAACCTGAGTAAATGATTTGGGACCTGGAACTATTTCTGGCTCCCTGAATTCAATTTCACCGAAGATGGCAGTTTACTGAACTTAATTATTTCATAAATGGGTAACACTAAGAGAAGCATCTGGGATTTGGCCAGCCTTTAGAAACTAATCCAGACTAACCTACTAATTTTCTCTATAGACTTCATCTTTTCGTCTAGATATAATACACTCTCGAACTAACATACCAATCTTTAGATAATAGGACATAGGTTTAGAACAAAGGATCCTTCTATATAAGGCACTCAAGGGATGTAACTCAGACCCTCATAGTATTGTCATACTTATTGTTGTCCCCGTATACTCTCAACATAAATGTAGATGTGGCACGCAGAGCTACCTTATTGTCCATGAATTATATAACAGTCCATATCGCATCCATAATAACACTTGGGATATTCAGACATTGTGAATCACATTGAGCATACAACTATAGGGGTTTCATGAGATCCGCAGCACACCAAATGATTGTTCCCAGAATCACCTCACATTTTCTCTTATTTTTCATGTCTCACCATTATTCAGCATTGACCTTGTCTCATAATAGGTCCCTATAGATCTTGACTGGGGTTGCCTACAGTCATAAAGCCATAATGGCCCGGGTAAATTGGAATACTGAGCATGCAGGTTTTTTTTATTGTGAAGAGAATGCAGGCCATGCTTTGTGTAAAGAACATTCTTCCGACAACAAAAGGGAAAATGGAGTCTGGTGCCACCAACTACATGAGCTAAGGATTAAGTGTCTTTGATAATGTTCATATTTTTGGTAAGTATTAAAAAGAATGTGAATACCTTTTAGATGATAGTATTTGTTTATTGACATGACTGTATGGACTCACCAAACTCCTTTGTGTCTAAAGTTTCCAATATTCCTCCAATAAATATCATTGAATATGATTGGTAATAGACTTGGTGAATAGACTTAGGTAACCTGCCTGTTCCCCTGCTTAAGCGTGTGGATGAAACTAGTTTTGTTTTCATCTTTTCAACGTTGATTCTCCCCTACATTGATGCCCTACCTCTGAAATTAAAATAGGGCACCTTTACACTTCTGAGCATATTTGACACGGCAATATGATATCTAGTAAAATGACTGCATGTTGGCAGAGTGAGCTACATGATAAAGGTCAATTCCTCATTAGCGAGATGATCACTGTACAGCGCCATTTTGTCTGGTACCCATTTAAAAAGTTTATGACCCCTAAAATGTCCAATTTTAGACGGACCAGGAACCAGCCTCAGCCAAAAGGTATCACAAGGTAGAATCACTAAAACTCGCTAGTGCGGAATACCTTGCTGCCCCTTTACTAACAGCCTGGGTAGGGCAAGGGTAGTCATGCATATTACCATAGTGCACTGTATATGCTCTAAATTGTATTGTTTCTGTAGCTAGCTTTTTATTTGTATTTGTAGTAGCATGTGATGTATTGGTTAATATCATAAATGCCTGCGTATAACCCGCACCTCGCGCATAACCTGCAACCTGACTTATATAAATTATAAAATATAGAATTATATAACCCGCACCTGGGGTCTGAAAATTGCCATTTTAGTACTGTTCTATACTTCATAACGTCTCTTTTTGGATGAATTTGATGGTTTGGCATGAGCAATATAGGCTTTAAATAGCAAGTCTTGTTAATAACAAGTATTTCACTGTACAGAAATAGTTGGTTGCCCTTTTTGTAAAATCTGCTGTAGGTGGACAGTTCATTGTAGGTACAGAGTACTGTAGCCTACTGCTAGAGTAGATCTTTGCTGTTAAATTATAGTAAATTCTACTGCAAACTGACACTTACTATCTACAGTGCTATACATAGTGCTGTCAATACAGTAATAATTTAAGCTTAAGTAATAATGGCCTACTTTATGTATAGGTTATCTATAGATTCTTCAGTATGTAGTGTAGGGAAGCACTTAAAATATACATTGCAATTAACCTGGATTGACCCTTGGCTCGTTTCTTATTTAACCAATAACTGGTGCATTGTGGGTGCCTACTTCAAGGTCTTCCTCATGAAAAAGAGCAACACCGTAGCAGCCTTGGAACTTGGAAAAGCAATTTGACTAATACTGCAAGCACCACTCTGTCAAAGCCTGTTTAATCATCCCTATGCATTGATTGTGTATTCAGAGACCGTCCTTCACTTCCTTCCCTTTTTCCACACAAGTCAGGCACAGCCTTAAGAAATGGGTCTTTTTATATAGACCTCCACTAAATGATGTGTGTAGAAAATTACTGTTGACGTTACAGGAAATTATAGATTTTTTAGCGCCAACCCTTCCACATCCACACCCTGCTAGTCTGTTAGTATTAGGCACCCTACCATGCAGAATCCAATATGCATATTAATGCAGGACCTATTCCCATGGCTCCTCCTTCATCTCTGAGTCAGAATATCAAATTCCATCGAGTGGTTCATGACATGAGATCGCAGTTCATAATATGGACTGTTTCTGTGATGCAGAATAGAAACCTTGCATATACCTGCATGGCTGAAGTAAAATAAAAACTCATCATACTGACTTTTTAATATCAGTTTTATGGATTTTACTCCACAAACAATACTAAAATATATTAGAATTATGCAGGGTTGCACCATGACATATTGTCTCAGTAGAACCGTATAGGGCATGTCTCAGAATCCCCTTTCCAATGATATTAATAAGGGCTGAATCCATTAGGGTGAATGGCATTTTGCAGTTTGCTACTGAAAGATTCAATGATGCTCTCATTCTTCAACAGCATGAAATATACATTGATGAAGTTACATGCAGAATCCCTACCCGTTCCCTTTTGAGCAGTACCACCATGCGCCAACATGCTCGCAAAATGTTGGCTTAGCACTCGGGGATGACATGCATCGGCATAGTATTGAAAAGTCAGGAGAAACATTGTTGACTCTGCAGATAATATGTTCGGAAGCTGTAAAGATTGGAGAGCTCATTTATTTTTGTTACTGTATAAAGCGTGTCGACAGCCTGAACTTGCTATAGACACGCACAATGTAGATTGTTTATATCCCCTTTATGGTGGGGTGTACACATGTGGAGACCCTGCTCCATAAACGACTGGGAGGCCTGCACCAAGACGTGACTGTTACGTACACGAGCGAGTCACGCCAGCCCGCGGCGATAAAATCCGGACCTGCTGCCATCCCATCCAACAAGTGCACCACCACCCCCCTTTCACACGTCGTGTATCCATCCACACCCACTACTCCCCTTGGCTGCCTCCCATTCCTAAACACCCTGCTCTTTTATTGCTTGTTATCCTACTCCTAAACGTCCTCTAACCCATAATGCAATGCCCTGTCCTCCCCTGCATTTTCCCCTCCTTCCCTCTCTTACCCTGCACTTCCCTCCTGTCTCATTTACTTCCCCTTCTTCCCCACCCCATGGCCTCCATTCTTAATGTAATTTCTTGCTCTTCATTAATATTTCATTCTTTGATATGCCTTTTCTGCTGATCCATTCCCTATATTCTACTCCACCCCGACCTTCATTCCTCCTCCCCTGCCCCTCCCCTCCCCCTCCTTCCCCTCAACCACCTAAAGCACATGTCGCCCACCTACATCCTTCAGTACCTACTTCAGACCACTCAAAGGACTAGGTGCACCCTGGAGGACCGCCTGGGGTGAAGGCTCTATGGATTGTACCTGCATGAGAAGTTACACTGTGAGACGTGAATGTAGCTGAGCAGTATCATCTACTGTAGTTTTTCAGTACATACTGTACATGGGCTATATAATATACTGTTACAGGTTATATAGGTTACAATATATAAATTATTAGGATGTATTTTGGGTTTCACTATTTACAGTGTACACTGGGGTGCGGTGGTAATCAATCACCTCTGTTACAGTTCTGTTACAGTTTTGGTAATATAGCACTTAACAATGAACATACCAGTTTCAAAACAGGTAGATGATGAGAGTGATACTTTCTTAAGCTCTTTCCATAACCTATAGTTTTCAGTTAGCAGGCACTTTTAAGCAGTGAACCAGAATACAAAAAAATGTACTGTGAAATTGTGTGTTGTTAATGGGCCGATGATATCCGCACGAGGAGCTCGTGCAAATAGCGGCCGCTATTCGCACGAGCTCCTCGTGCGGATAGCGGCCGTTATTCGCACGAGGAACGGCGAGAGAGGCGACAGCAAGAGAGGCGACATACACGAGGAATGGTGAGAGAGGCAACATGCACGAGGAATGGTGAGAGAGGCGACATGCACGAGGAATGGTGAGAGAGGCGACCTGCACGAGGGTGGAAATTATGTACCAGTACTGCCAGTTTGTCTCTCGGTTTGTTTTTCCATTTCATATTTCTATATTCTCCCTTTCATTTACTGGACTGCAGAGGCTGTGCATAAATGACATCATACTGAATGGAGGGGGTCATGTGATGCATGATGTTTGAACAAAAAGTGATAGCAGAAAAGGAGTGGAAGCAAGGAAAGAAAAGTTGTCTCATTGTCACGTCGCCTCTCTTGTCGTCACATCGCCTCTCTTGTCGTCACGTCGCCTCTCTCGTCGTCACGTCGCCTCTCTCGTCGTCACATTATAAAAACATGGTCATTACGGGAATTGAACCCTGGCCTCCCAAGAGGGAGACAGACACCCTCACCACTGCGCCATAGTTTTACTTGCTGAAGTTTATAAAATATGCATTATATGTCATGTGCCCTCTCTCGCCATGTCCATCTTAATGTCCCCTGTCTCGCCACTTCCTCGTGCACGTCGCCTATCTCGCCACTTCCTCGTGCACGTCGCCTATCTCGCCACTTCCTCGTGCATGTCGCCTATCTCGCCGTCGCCTATCTCGCCGTCGTCTATCTCCCCGTTTCCTCTTGCGAATAGCGGCCCTTATACGCACGAGGTCCTCGTGCGAATATCGCTGGCGTATGAATGGGTCTGTGGTGTGCAGGTCTAATATATTTCACCCAACATTACCATGTATAATGCAGGTAAAGCACATGGTGATTCATATCTGTTGCTTTCAGAAGGAAAACTACCTTTGGTAGCTGCCCCATCGACTGTCCTTGAAGTCTCTATCAGTTCATAAAGACTCAATGATTTGCAGAAATACACATATAAGGCCCTGTCTCACGTGTTCTGACCAATGTGAACGTCTTTGACTGGGTGCCATCTTTGACCGGGTGCCATCTTTGACCAGGTGCCATCTTTGACTGGCCACTATAAAATATAAGCTTTAAACAAAATTCTTCTTTGATATGTAAGGGATAAAATAAAGAAAATGGTGGTGGTTATATCTCCATATATATTTTCACCTGCCCTAAATAAACCTTTTTCTGTCAGGAGGTCAAAGATGGCATATGGTCAAAGACGTCACCCAGTCAAAGATGGCATCCGGTCAAAGACGTTCACATCAATTGGCCCAAAGTGGTGAGACACGACCATAAGATATTGGTTTTGTAACTCGATACGGTAGGGTTAGAGACAGTCCAGCTGTAATATCTCATTGAGCCTGCAGATCTCACAACAGCAAATAATTATTATTGAAAAATGTGACCCAACGACATTTACAGCCAACGTTATTTGATGGCCAGCACCAGTAGAGCTTATGGGGAGAGAATTATTTCAATTCCCTCTACAGATGGTCTTTCACTTAATACGATTTGATATCGTATATCCTCGTATGATGACGTGGGTGCATTACACATCTTTTGTTGTTGATCGGACATTGGACATTCATTAAATGTAGACTTTCTTCTGTAGAATAACAAACAGAAACATTAATGTGAAGCATAATACATGTGGACTAAAGATCATGAGAATAACTCACCACTGAGGGTTATCTTACGATTCGGAGCCAAATACGATAGCCCTCAGTTGTGGACTATTCGAGTGTCCCTTTGTAGTTATTTCATATAATTAGTAAGAATATTCATTTTGTTATAATTTCGCTTGACTGGTTTGAAATAGCTGTTTTATGATGATAACACACTGTTAGAAGTAAGTAGTGTTCCTGTACACCAAATACTGGGGGCAACTTTGGTTCCAGTAGATTGTGTTGTAGACCTACAGCAAGTGAGCTTTTGTATATTTACAGCACTATGTACTGTATAGGGACAGCAGAATCTTCTGTTACTGTACAGCAATATTGATTGTAAATCATAGTCTGAAGGTCCTGGGTTCACCTCCCAGTGCTGGTGACATTTTTAACCATCCATGTGAGGGAAAAACAAATTTTAGGTGGATGTAGGTAAAACAAGAGAAGTGGCTCCACCAAGGATTGAACTCACCACCTGTGGTGTTGGAGACAGGCGCTGTTCCGTTGCGCCACAGAGCCGGTGTTACAAATGGTCATATTGGGATATAAGCTACTTCTGCCATGTCTGTATTAAATGAGCTACAGCCATGTTGCTAAAGATCCCTGATGAGAGGTGGCTAGACCTAGGATCGATCCCAAGACCTCTTGTGTACATATTACAGGGAAAAGTACTGTAGATCTACAAGTCACTACCATAACCTGCATCTACAGTAACAAAATTGTACATGCACAGTAGAATTTGCTGTATTATTATTTACAGCTAAAGTACTGTACACTTACAGCAAATTTTGCTGTTCACTAACAACAACTTTTTACAGTGTATGATTAATCATAATGATTTTACAGACCGTGAGATACTGGGAGGGTTATCTAATAGGGACTGTAAGCATTATTTGGTTAAACCAATGGGGCTACCGCATTCACCATGAAATAAGATGGGGGTATTCGTGTAGCATATATAGCCCCTTCGCGATACAATATTCTTGCCCCTAATAATTGTTCTTTGTCTTCATTAGGGACAGGGAAATGTTGCCCTGTGCTGGTGCCCTGTTTATGAGTAAGAGCTTTGTATATGATATTCATTATGTCAGCTAATACATGGCGTATAGGCCTATACGTACACCGCAGATGCGATATACAATCAGGTACACAGCGGTCATACCCATAGCACCCATCTAATATTTCACAAATGACTGCCTAGGTGGGGATAGGAATGCTCCTGGGGATGTATATGGAATCATAAAAAGATGGTGTTGTATTGTTAGGAGTGTGGCATTGTTATTGTGCAGGACTGTGGTATGCTATTTTTTAAATCAGTGTTATGTACTGCCAGCTTCCCTTTATACTCCCTCCCCGCCCCATGCTTTCCTCCCCTCCACATCGTTACTCTATGCCCCAGAGAAACTGTTCTTCACTTTACTGTGTAGGACCTGCCATAATACCTAAAAGATGCACAATGGATGCTGATATTCAGCTTGGTATATTCGCTTAGGTTCCATATCACTGCCCCAGCACAATGGCGCTTTGTTTATAAGGCATCGCCCAGCTAGTAGAGCGTCCGAAATGTTCTGTCCAAGATCTCCATCATACAGGCGCACTATTCCTTCAGATATGTAATGAAACATTACCTTGGTCCTAGCACCATTGTTATCTGGTTATGTTACTGCACTGATTATAAGCAGCTCATGTCCTTCGTGGACATAATATGTCATATTATGTGGGTAGAGGGAATTCTGAAGGGCTCAGTCTCTTATCTAAATGATTCACCCTATATACATAATTATGAATTATTTTACAAAGCATTGTCTCATTATCTCTACTACACACCTCTACCACAGCATACATGATATTGAATCGCATTGGCCAAGCATATCAACAGATTCCGTCAAATCCAAAGTAGAACCCACCGCATGATTGTCCCTAAATGCATCCCAATTTTCCCTTATCTGTCCAGCATGGCCATCATGCAGCGTAAACTTTGTGCCATAATACTAGGTCTCTCTAGAACCATGAATGTGGTTGTCTGCACTTATAAAGCTACAACAGCAGAGGTAAAAAGGAATACAGTGAATGCAGAGAGCGGGGTTACATGTTGAGGATATGGCATGCCATGCTCTGAGGACAGATGAGAACATTGGTCGGACAGAAAAATTATACAGAGTTGTGTGCTGACTACATTGTGCTCTGACACAATACAATGCAATATTTTTTACATATTAGTGTTATATTGTCATAGTCTTAGGATAATGGTAAAAAGAGAACGACTGAACTCTGATATTAGTTATAGTTAATTATGATTAGTTTATTGTCTTTGGAATCCCAAACAACCTGCTCGATAAAACATCGAAAAGATTCCTTGAATTTTCTGCCCAGAAAGGCCGAGGTAAATTAGAATACAAAATGTTTATGCTTCATTTGTTTTATGCTAATAAAAAAATACATTTGATACATTACTTTCATGTTGTGTAAAAAAAACACAAGTCATATTGGTCGATATGAGATTAGCTATATGGAGGACGGTAAAATGAATCAACTGCCCCTCGTCTGCTCGCTTCACAGTGTGCTTATAAATTGCTTTAAGAGTTTACCTCCTGGGCATACACATGATTGGATGTCATTCTATAAAGTAGTTTGGCATTGATTTCCATTTTATATAGCGCTGTGAAAATGAAACACCAAATTTATGAAAAGGCATATTTATTGAATTTGAAAATGACTATTGACAAGTTAGTCATATGGCTTTTGTGTCGAGGTGTATATATTCCCTTCTCTTTATTGACATGGGCATGTAGCAGTAATGTATTATATATAAGAATTATTCTATTGAGAAAACGTACCCCCATCATATTCTTTGAACTAAGGACAAGTGATTATGACGCTCTGGTCCATATAGCGGTTGGTAGGTTTAATATAAACCATCAATCTAATTCTTTCCTCTACACACTTGTGATGATTATAGAGTCCACACATCACTTCTTGTAAATAGTCTAAATATTACAACTCAAACTGTCGTTGCCAGGCAAAGAAACTCTCTTTGACAACAACCGAGTGTATAACTCTTGAGTCCTGCATTAAACTCTCAATGACTCCCACTGGAGATTGGTCCCGCCAGACAAATGGGTAGTAGGAGTGCAATCTCCAGCACCGCACCTTCCGTGGTCTCACCTTGTGCTCCTCCCGGTGACTCCAGCGAGCAGAACGACAACGGAAGCGGCCATATTTGTTGCGTAAGAAGCCACGTGTGTCATGCGGAGCCGGAAGCCACTGCCCTGCAAATGGGCGATAATGTAAGGGATAGAACATGTCACGGGGTACTGTTTTAGTGCGCCTGTCTAGCGTCCAGATGTGCGTCCGATTCTCAAGGTAATACTTAACGTCAATGAAAGGCCATTTCCACGCACGGGTTCCGGCATAAGGAGAGTTCTTGTAGAAGAATTTGAATTTGTGGTAGCGTGGCTGAGTTTGGTTTGGCTTCAGTTCATGGAACTGAAAGGATTCAGTGTAGTCAGCATATGGCCGGTAGTTAAACATGGGGTCACTTTTACTTCTATCTATCACAGTGTCTGTCTTTTTGGCATCTTCTGTCAGAGCCTCACCTGTCTTTGTCTCCTCCTCATACACAGCAGGGTCGCCATCCTTTAACACAAAGTTTCCCTCAGTGAGCAGGCTATAATCATACTCATTAATGTCGTCATGGTAACCTAGAATCTCAAAGTCCTTCCACACTGAAGCATTACTGAATATGGTCTTTATTTTGGTGATATCTGTGTATTTTACCATGACATCCATATCGTCGTCCCATGGCAACATATTGTGTACAAGGTAGGAGCCCAGTAGTGTGCCATCACACATGATGAACGTCACGTTATGACGTGTGAACAACTCAGCAAGTTTACGGAGCAACTCGACGTACCGGTCATGGTCCGTCCGGTTAAGCGCCCGTGGGAAAAATGGCGCTGAAGCCCATTGCACGTCATCTGGGTGCAAAGTTTGTCGTGTCATCTCAAAACTACCAAACTCCAATGCTCCTGGCTGGAGCACACTATCGTCATAATTCTCCTCTGCATTGCGTGGTGCCATCATGGTCGCCACACTGAAGTTCATGGCAAATTTGAAGACGAACACAGATAAAACTAATCCGTAGAGGAGTAGGAAAGTATGAAAGCAGCGTTGGTAATGTCGCACCTGCCAAGTTTTTGTCATCTCTCTGCACATGTGTGAGCACAGCCATGTTGACTGTCGTCGCGCCCCCTTCAGGGAGCTGTGGTAACAACTGCTGTGGCTGTACTTGCGGAGGGCCAGACGGAGGCTGGAGCAGACTCGTTTTGGTAGCGGCCACCACATCAGGAGGTGGAGTGGATACTGAGGTCCCCTGACACTAGGTGGGTGGAGTCGGTGTATCCCAGACTAAATCATACATAACATGGGCCGAGGACATGGGTATCCCAAACCTGCAATGAGACAAAATTGAGACAAGAGTCAGTCACTGTTTAGCTATACCCATTTTACATTGTGGTCAATGATTACTATAGTATAAACAATATCAAACACAAGTATTAGAACATATACCTGTATTACCTCACAGAGGCTTTATGATCTAACACGAGCGATATTTAATTATGGTAATGAAGTGTAAAATGCATCATCTTCAAAAGAAAGAGGCATGCTGTTTATTATTGTAGTAAATAGGGAAACGTTGTAATAAATAAATGAAATTGGTGTGGCGGCGTAAACGTTGATTGATCTGAATGACAGAAAGAACCTCTGTAACAGATTAAAGATGCATCGTTGATAAATATCACAATTATCTAAAATCTTCATTGTTTTCCCTGAGAGGGAACACTTGAAACTTGTAAAGGCGTTTCTAGGTTGAGTAGGAAAAAACACCTTGCCAGAGCATGTTTAAGATTGTGTATTCAGATTATGTCTGTGTTTACAGGGTGGTACTAGTATAGTGAACGTATAGACCTTTTAGCCCATAGGTCTGGAAAGGCTCGCGAAAGGATGTGACTTTTATGAACCAACACAAACCTATATTTGTCCTGTTCTGCCCTTCACTGGCCTATCCTGTCCCGCTTTTCTGTCTCCTCACTCCTGTACCTCCCGCCCCCTCCCCCATCAATTCCTTGCCTCCTCCTCCTACTACTATTACATTTTGTACTATTACTTAGACCTGTACCACCCTCTCCCCTCCTCCCTCTCCCCCGCGTTCACCTCAACATCCTCCAACATCTACTTCAGAAGGAGCACTTAAAGGAGCAGATGATTCCACCTAGGTGACTGCCTGGAGGTGAAGGCTATGGATTGATTATACTTGACCACATGGTGACTGCTATTCTAATTGTGTCAGCAAGTTTGTAAATGAGGCCAACATGACGTGTATGTAGTAGGAATAAATGTAGACAAGAAGATACTTGTTATAGGCTCTTGTTTCTCACTCTCAATTACCTAAACCTGTCTATATGATAATTAGTTGGCCTATTGTTTATGTAGGCATATACTAAGATCGCAATGTGATTCTGCTGGGAATAGGAGGAATAGGAAGTGATGTGATGTGCTATAACACATGGTAATGTTGGGTGAAATATCATAGGCCTATAGTAGTGTCTGGGTATTGGCCCATATAGTACACAAATTGTTTTTGGAGTGGGTACTGAGGCAGGGGTAAGCTGATACAAGTAGGTGTTGGGTGATAATACTGAGACTAAAATGTAAAGTATAGTTTATGGCGCAGTAAATTGTGGAATCGCCCAATGTGTCGCAAAAAAACCAGACATCAAGCTTGAATTGCCATCTATCATAATGTGCCTTTTAGTTGACAGTATTGCATGTCAGTACTGTTCCCATGAAGCTGTACAATTTAAACCGTTGCCTGAAGTGCATGTCTATGTGTATGTCTATGGTACTTTTTAAGCTAACATTAGGGATTGAACGAGTATGATGATTTTATAAGTACTGTGTATTCTGAAAGTTTATGTAATAACTTTAACGTTGTCCTATTGCTATGATAAAAAAAAATCACAAATTATATTAAATTATATATATTTAGTCAGCATCTTAAATAACCATTAGCTAAGTATCAATGGTAGTTGTTCTAGCGTTATCTAAAGGCTTTTATAGGTTAGCGGACAACACTTATTTGCATTCCATCTATGGAACAACAGTTTGGGAAGGTCTTCAACTGGAGCCAGATTACAAGTAGAATATAAATTCTTTGCAATGGGCTATCATCAGCTACAACAAAATAGTGAGGACCTAGAACAGCCGAGTGCAGTAGAAGAGACCCTTTGTTATAATACAATACTCTTCCTCCTACAATGGCTCTTTGTCCCCATAAAGATATTGTTCTTTCGGCAGTATACAAGGTGCACTTTTATATATTGTATCCATTATGTCGGCGTCATATATACAGGACATACATAAATGCAACTCAGATGTGATATATGAAACGGATACATAGAGGGCAGGCCCCTGCAAATGTCGAAGTGGAAGGTAAAAAGCTCCAGGGGATGTATATAGAGACATAGAAAGGGGGTGATGCATTGTTTAGAGTGAGCCATTGTTGTGTGCCGTCCGTGTTATACATGCGTTTTTGTGTCCTCGTGGCAGACACCGTCAGTGCCCTTTACTCCTTCACCACCACCTCCTCTCCCACCCACACTCTCTCCCTCCCTGCACTGACAGAACCTTTCTTCACCTTACTATGTAGGAGCTGCCATAATACCTAAAGGATGCACAATGGAGGCTGACATTCAGCCTGGTATACGAATAGGCCCCACCACACCTCACCCTCTGCCCCAGCACAATGTCGCTTTGTTTACTAGGCATCTCCCAGGGGGAAGGCCCCTAACAGGATCCATAGAACAGCAAGAGTGCGCTCCATCATAAATGTGCACTATTTTTGTCAGCCACCCGAAGAGGCATTGCCTTGGCCTTATCACCCTCCTTGTGTTACTACACCGACCTTGGAGAAGTAGTTCCGGGCGAGGTCACCTGGAGCAGTGCATGCGCTTGGTCTACAAGATTAGAGCAGTTCTCCAGGGCTTAGTCCTTGGCCCCTCTGGGTGCTGGTCTTGATAATATGCCCTTTGGCAGGAAAAGGCCAAATCAGGTGGGGGTCATTGAGCGGGAATGTGCTGCAGCCCATAGCATACTTGCATCAGATACAATAGGTTCAATGGTTTTCTACATTTATGATCATCTCTATTATGCGTCATCATTATCAGTGTATTCTATTGTCCAGTATGCGCTCTAACCTGTAAGCTTCAATGCTCGACATGTCTGGATATAACAGTATATTTACCATAGATGCAGTATACCTCAAATATGTCATAAAATAATTGTACTTTGTAGTTGAGATAAACTATGAGGCTTAAGCTATCTACCTTGTTAGGTAGAACAATATCTTACGCTATGCAAAAGCCCCAATTGCGGTTGGAGATATGATGTGACGAAGGACCAATGAATGGCCCCAGCATACACTGCGAAATAAGACACACAGACACATAAACATGATAATGCATGAACCAATATGGAGTGTAATTCTATGCTGGGAAAAGGCGTTAGGATTGTATTATCTCTAAAAATTATGATTGTACTAATCCCATACACGAGTGACAACTAAACCTCATATACCTGATAATATGTAGGACAGAATATATAGATTGGATGGACAGGACATTGCCTCCAGCTTGGATAGACCCCACAGGATTGTCTTAACCTCAATATTGTGTGGTCTATAGGCCTTACAGGCATATAGCGGTCTTTATCTAAGATCCGCTTAAGGCATTGGCATACGCTGCGGACGGTGGGGATATTTTGCCATTAAGCCTCAATAATAAAAACGGAGGCTTTCAGGTCTTTGATATGAGAAACAAAGAGCCACGTTCTCACTTATTGCCATCAAGAAAGCAATAGAAGAGCGCCAATATCACAGGTACTGATTAAAGGACACTCAAGAAGTCTTTCATTTCGAATCAAATTTCATGTGATGTGTTGATGCTTTATTTAAGCAGGGAGACTTAGCCATGAAAATGAGCAGGCTGGAACTCAAGTTTATATAAAATATACCTCATACTTATTTTCCTAATAGAATCATACGCATTACTAACATTATATATTCTTATTACATGGATTTTGGATAGTATCCGATCATATCAAAATGTGGGATTTTACAGTATAGACGCAAAATTATTTTCTTCTTCTGTGAAGGGTAAAATCATGGCATTTGCAGTGGAGGAAAGGTTCCCCACTTTGCTGTGGTATTATTAAAAGCTAATGTCCTCACCTATATGAAGCTCACTTAGTATATAACCTCCTCCAGTTGCCATCCAAAGAAAACTGATTGCTCCATCCACACGCAATGCGGTAAATCCACTTTCTTCTAGGTAAATGCAGAGTAAAGGGGTTTCCATAGACCCTTTATCCATGCAAAGATATTGTGTCTATTGAAGGCCAAAGCGTCGTTTGATATCACACAGAGCGAACGCTGACAGAAGCGCTGCTTTATGGAACCGGGCCGAACACAGCCGAACCTTGCCGAAGGCAACTGAGCTTCACTGAGCCCCACAGCGGGGATCCCCAGGCCAAACTGAAGCTCGCCCCATCTATCGGCATTGTCCAGAGAGGGCTCATTTCTCGCCAGCTCATCTCATTGCCACCAATCAGCATTCGCGTACTATACATCAGTTGGGGGTTGGCGGGCAGCCAATAAAAAAACAGCGTCTGTTCTGGGCAGTGGGGCTGCGCGCTGATCTCGCCTGCGGAGAGCGTGTCGCCCTGTGAGCGATAGGTTGATAATCCCTACCGACGGGCTCCCGCGTCCCCCGCCGTCGGCGCGCCCCTCCACCCGCTGCTATATCCACATAAATGGATTAACTGGCGCGACGCCTGCGGATTGTGTGGAAAATTGAATGGGTAGACATGACGGGCGGCTGTCGGCGCTTGATGGATGTAGCTTTGTGTCGAGGCTTCCAGCACTGACCGCCAGGGGGCTCTAGTAGCTGCGTGCTGCACAGGAGGAAGGTGCAGGGGGTGGAGGGGAACAGAAAATAGCCCAATCAGGATAAGGAACACAGTCGCCGCCTGGCCGCACCCTGATACCACGTGGGCTTGGTCAGCCAATCGTATCGCCTGTTATAGCGGAGGTCGGGGATGCCCCCTCTCTAGCGGCTCTCTGTAGAACCACCCCATGCCCCGGCAATACCCGGAAGGCAGCCTGGGAAGGGCAAATCGTTTTCATATAGTCTGTGGGAATGGGGTGAACTATGAGGCATGGCGATAGGGAATATAAGGGTTCAGGGGGTTATCTGCATGGGCATGGTCTGAAAGAGGTATAATGGATGGGGAAAGTCAGTACCTGAAAGCCTAATCCAACCAGTGCAAATGCCTGCAGCCCCAGTGGCAGGACATGGATGGGATGGTGCGGTGGTCGTCAGCGACGCCCTAATTGACAGTGATTGAAGGCTACTTTATGATAATCCGAGTGGCTCTCATCAACGCTAATTGGACTATCCATGGCTGGCCGGGTCGAGATTCGCCGGCCTCTTGCTGCCTGCCCCGCTGCCTATATGACCTTAATACCTCCTCCAGGGCATCACATATTACCCATCTGCTGGTCTTTATTCTCCCAAACCCATCCTGCAGCGCTGAACCACCTCAACAACAGCTCTACTCAACCTGTAAGTTCCATGCATATTTAGTGTGCTCAGCCCCCAGCGAATAAGCAGCAATCTAGCTTTTCCTTAGATCACCTTTTGCTCTGGTTATATAATTCCACTTATGTGATTCTTCATCGAAATCTGGACCCTCTGAAATGACGCCTCTCTCAGTCCACCAACACGTATAAATCCCTAGAGGATTTTAGACTGCAAATTCATCATTGAGACTCAGCCTCATCATTTATATTGCTTCAAGGGTTGCTTTTCATTATCATCCTCCCTTTCCTTCCAAGGTCTTGGCAACCTTTGAATAATGACAAACACTCTATAGGAGGGGAGTAGTATAGTATGTATCGGAACGGGACTATAGTTAAGTACTGTTTATTACTCAATCGACCTGCAGCCAATCAGAGGCCTCCCTTTTGGCGGGAAATTCAAAAGCAGCCAATGAGAGGCCTCCCTTTTGGCGGGAAATTCAAATAGGTCACGTGACCGGAAGTGACCTACTTCCGGTCACGTGACCTTTGGGCGGGAAATTCAAATAGGTCACGTGACCGGAAGTGACCTACTTAAGAGGGTCACGTGACCACCATGTTGGCGGGAAATTCAAATAGGTCACGTGACGGGAAGTGACCTACTTAAGGGGGTCACGTGACTACTAGGTTGGCTTTCAAAATAAGTCACTTGAGATTTTGATGGATAAATAAATTTAAAAAAAGAAAAAAAAAGCAAGCTGAAAAAGCTTGCTAAAAAATAATTTAAAAATGTGGCTCTTTTTTTCTAGGGGGAGAGGGGCACTCTGGGGGGCACTCTTTAAGATGCATGGGGGGGGAGGGGGGGAGGGGGGGGGAGGGGCAGGGTTTTTTAAGAGTGAGACTCGCTTCTCTGCCCTCTCTAAAAGAGAGGGCAGAGAGGCGAGTCTACTTACCATGAAAGGTATCATGATCGCGTTTATGATGATGTGCATCATGATGTGACTATCTTACAACCCTATGAGAAATAAGCAAGACATGGGCGTACTTACACGGGCTATTTGTAAACTAATGAATGTGACTTCTTCGTTAAAATCAGTATCTACAACTCTTTTAAGCCTAAGGCTTTTTCTTGAGTTTATTCTTTTGTTCAATTTCGGGCCCACCTCAAAAGAGGAATAGGCCCTCTGTAGCACTTGTCGCTTGCTCATCAATCAGAGCCGGGGTGTAGAAGGCCCCTGCCCTGTCGGGTACGTTCTCCCTCTGGTACGTTTTTGGTTAGTTTGGAGCTCTCAGTCGACTGTCTTATCCACCTTAAAAAAACCAGACTTTCGGTGTCTCATGATAAAACTGGTGCCTTATACTAAGCGCCGGATTACTTTCTCATTTTTTAGTGTTCTATCCGATGCTTATTTAATTTTTGCACTGATAAAAACGGTTAGCTTGTACAAACACGCGGTCTATTTAAGTGTTAAGTGTAGAAAATGAACAGAACAGTGCACAGAAAATAGAGCTACCGACTACATTTCGCCCAGTCACTCAGCGGAGAACAAAAGAACTACTGACGTAGTGTACCCGCTATTCCGACAGTTGGCGCCACCGTTATACTTTTCCCGCGTGCGACATGAAGCCCTGGGGCGGGTACTGGCTGTTTTGGTTGTAGGTACCGAAACATAAAAAACTACAGCCAGCCCAATGTCATGGTGAGACAGCTCTCTTATTTTTACCTTGAGTAGCGTCCGTAGGGCCTATGACAAAACCTAGTCCCGTACACTGAGCAGCTTGAGGTCTGAAGGCTCATACAGAAAAATGTGTGGGTGTGTGGGTGTGTGGGTGTGTGGGTTGCTTTACGCCTTAGTTAACAGCTATGGTCATTTCAAGAGCGGTGATGGTGATCGAATCTATTGGCCCTTTTACCGAGACAAGGGTTCTTTTACATCCCACACTACATAGCAGAGAGACGTCTAGCAGCCCCTAGAGGCCCCGCAGGGGGCTCGAGAGGTGCCGTGGAGAAGAGCAGATATCTACGAGAGGCCACGCCAACAACCAAATTCTATCTTTATCCCGCGAGAAAAGGAGATAAGGGTCAAGGTTATGAACTATCAAAAGATTTTAGAGTAAATTAAGTTATGAGATATTAATATAATGTACATATCTAGGGCCCGATATAGGGCCTCTGCAGATCCCCCTTCAGGGCCCCGATCCATGAGGCCTTAGAAACGGAGCTGGGTCATGTAACCAAGGGAGATCAGCAGTTGTTGATGTCGGCGCTGCCGATAACGCTGGTAAATGACCGTTTTACTCATGTTTAGAGTCAGAATAGCTTGAGTATTACTTGAATATCGAAGAGTAGAGGTCAAATTACCCCAGACAAGGTGTTTCCATCTAGAAATTCTCGACAGTATTTCCGAAAATTGCAAATATTGGTCCCAGCCCCACGGGGCCCCATACCGAGTATTAAAAGTTTGAGATGCAACTTTCATTCATGCTGTTGACCAATCAGGGGGCTCTGTTTTTACGACCTTGACTACATAGTAAAAGTGATTGACAACGTCAGATATCACTTGACGACGTCAAATATCGATCTGATATTTGATCCCTTGATATTTGATTCAAAACCCACATCGAGTGGGATAAAGCCTTTTATCATCTTTTGATTGTGAGGCATACACTTTTCTTACACACAACAGCTGTCATCTATCAAGGGGCTCTGGATAGGGGGTCCCCATGTCGAATGTCGATCTTAGAAAATGACCATGTCACATGACAATGTCACTTAATAATGTTCATATCCCATGTCGATTTTAAGAAATGTTCATGTCACCTGTCACTATGATTTTTTGGGCCTCATGTCACTTGTCATTAGACCTCATGTCGTTTGTCGATTATAAGAAATGGTCATGTCACCATATCGAATTTAGCGGTCCACATCCATTATCAAGTGTCAGGGCATGTTGGCTGCTTGAACACGTAGTCTGTCATCACCCTTGTTTCTGTGCCTTATCTAAACAGGCAATTAGTGGCCGCTAGCCGAGAGTACCTCCCTGGTCGCCTCTCCCGAATCTGCTAGACGTCTCACTGATAGGAGTGTGTGGGTGTGTGGGTCTGTGTGTGTCTGTTCGGTCTGTGTGTGCACGCGTCTTGCGGACCACTGTTAAGCCTGTGGTTGGAGAGCGCGACATAGCCGCTTGCTACACTCTCTAAACAGAGGTCCGCAAGACTAGGCCGGATCGCGCTCTTGCTTAAAGGTGCACCTCAACTCAGTGCGCCTTTAACAGCCGCCCCAAATAGGTGAAGTTCTTGACGCGGCACAGCGCCTCCCACCAGTAGCCAATCAGCGCGCCGAACGCCGGACACACCTCCACCGTGTGAGCCTCTAAGTAGGTCACACGAATCATACTAAGATGCCGATCTCTTCTGTCGGTTCGTCGCGGTGGCCGTGAGTGATCGCACGGTCGCCAAGATTCACTGCCTTGATTGGCAGAGGGGGGGGCTGATTACCCCCCGTCGGATGAATTGCGGCGAAACCATAATCAATTTTTCGCTGTTTTAGATAAAAGAGATCCAGAGCTATCCGCTCGTCCAAGAATTATTTTTCTATCAGCCCGGGATCACCCTCAAATTAAGGCCTAAAGTCCAAAAACCCAAAATTTTTTCCCTATGGGATTTCAGTGTCTAAGCGTTTTTTGCAGCCCCAAGGAGCAGCTCACGGGCTCGAACCCTGTAAACGCTTTGACGCGCTTTCGTCGCCTTAGGCGACGTAGACCTACCCTATTTTTTTTGGACCATGTTACCTGAACACGGATTATTTTTTTGTTTAGCCCAATGAGCTCACAGCTAGACTAGATACCTCATGTTTTGGATTGGAGAAATCAGCAGAGCAATAAAAAGCACGGTGAGGCTAGTGTGGCTCCTGTGAGTTGTAAAATTGGTGCTAAATGTGGTAACCAGGCGGATGCTGAGTTCATTGATATTGTCCGTTAATGATACTTAAGGTGGGTGTTGTCTAAAGTTTTAATTGATATTACCAATGTGGCCAATAATGACTTCACAGTTGGGGCCCTCGCCCGCAGGTCCCAGATTCAGGGTATTCTTTGTTTATTGTGTGGCCCCTAAAGAGGGGCCGACTAACTCTTTAGAGTTAGTTAGATGCTGCCACTGTGCTATGCAACAGCAGCTATTAATTACGCTTCATGTTGGGCAGCATGGATCACTTGATGGGTGATACCTCAAAGCTCAAACACGGCAGAGCCGTGTGTGGCATGCGAGGACCAGTGGGTCAGGGGTGATCCGTTGCAAACAGAATGCTGATCCGTGTGAGGTTCTGACTTTCTATAGTTTTTTATAAAGCCTTAGATATGGTGTGGTATTTTTCATCTCGCTATAGTTTAGTTGGTATTTAAGGAAACCGCCTCATTTCTATCAGAAATACACAATATTGAATTGTTTTTTATATTTTAATATATTAGAAGCGCGCTTTGTTGCCTATGTAGCTCATTATGCGTTGAAATGTTCGCGAGCATCGTAGGAATGTACAAAACCCCTATTGTGGCACCATCTGACGAAAGAGCGGAGAACTATACTAGCGCGTTTCGTTATTCACATCTTTTGACAGGGACTTGGTTGGTGGCTTTACGCCCTAATTAACAGCTGAAGTCATTTCAAGGGGGGTGATAGTGATCGAATCTATGGATACCTGAAGGTGGAAAGCACACACCCTACACTTTTACCGAGGCAATGGTGGTGCTGCTCAAAGGGTGTGGCGAGCTAGACTGGAGGATGTAATAACTAAGCAGCAGAAGGACCAAAAAGACAATCTCGTAGTAGTAGGTCTACTTAGATCTTGAGTAGCCGCCCTTGTGGCTATAATTACCTAGACTAGTTGGCTCTGCCAGCCTGGTCAAGTGAAAATTGGTAAGGAGACTATGAACTAAGCTAACATCTCATAAGTATTAGTTACCACCCCCTCACACCCGTTTAACAACGGATTCAGGGTCTAATTATGGAGACCCTAGAGTAAGATTAACAATATATCCCAATGTCTGTAGTAGACATTTACGACATGCAACCTGCCCCCTAGAAGGGATAGATCTGACCACAAGTCCGCAAAATGAGACTCCCCCTCTGAGAGTATCAAGGTTTGCGTATAGTCTCTTGCAGGTTAATCTGTTATCTACCCCTTTGTCGACTTCGCCAAAATCCTGGGAGATTCACTTTAAACCTAAGGTCTACCCTTTTTATTCTTTGTTTATTGTGTGGCCCCTAAAGAGGGGCCGCGGTGTTGATTAATTACACCACATGTTAAGCAACATGAGATCAAACCTTCCTCAAAAGCGACAAGGCTCAGAGTCCTGTTGGACGGGAACCCTGTGTGGCATTTCAAGACACCTGGTTGAGTGATCTGTTGCAGATGCCGTTCCGTGAGAAGTTCTGACTTTATATAGCTTTTATATCGCTTTAGATATGGTGTAGTATTTTCAATCTCACTATAGTTTAGTTGATATTTCAAAGAATCTGCCTCATTCTATCAGAAATACACATCGTTGACATGTTTCTTATATTCAATATATTAGAAGTGTGCTTTGTTGCTTATTATAGGTCATTATGCGTTTAAAATGTTCGCGAGTATCGTGGAAATGTACAAAAACCCTATTGTGGCGTCATCTGACGAAAAGAGCGGAGAACTACACTAGAGCATGTAATGGCCAGACCAGCAGGCGGCAGCAGAGTGGTCAAAAGACAATCTCGTAGTAGTAAGTCTACTTGCATGTTGAGTAGCCACCCTTGTGGTTGTAATTACCTTGACCACAGGTCCGCAATATGGAGCTCCCCCTCTGAGAGTATCAAGGTTTGCGTATAGTCTCCTGCAGTTTAATCTGTTATCTCCTCCTTTGTCGACCTCGCCAAAATCCTGGGAGATTCACTTTAAACCTAAGTCCTACCCTTTTTTATTCTTTGTTTATTGTGTGGCCCCTAAAGAGGGGCCGCGGTGTTGATTAATTACACCACATGTTAAGCAGCATGAGATCAATCCTCCTCAAAAGCGTCAAGGCTCAAAGTCCTGTTGGACGGGAACCCTGTGTTGCTTTCGAGGACGAATGGTTGAGTGATCCTACCGATCCGTCAGAGGTTCTGACTTTATATAGCTTTTATATCGCTTTAGATATGGTGTAGTATTTTCAATCTCACTATAGTTTAGTTGATATTTCAAAGAATCTGCCTCATTCTATCAGAAATACACAACGTTGACATGTTTCTTATATTCAATATATTAGAAGTGTGCTTTGTTGCTTATTATAGGTCATTATGCGTTTAAAATGTTCGCGAGTATCGTGGAAATGTACAAAAACCCTATTGTGGCGTCATCTGACGAAAAGAGCGGAGAACTACACTAGAGCATGTAATGGCCAGACCAGCAGGCGGCGGCAGAGTGGTCAAAAGACAATCTCGTAGTAGTAGGTCTACTTGCATGTTGAGTAGCCGCCCTTGTGGTTGTAATTACCTAGCCTAGTTGACCCTGCCGGCCTGGTCAAGTGAAATTAGTAAGGAGACCACCCATTAACGTGCTCCACAGTCTTTAGACAGTTAAGACTATAGTCAAGACTGGAGAATTTGGCGAGACGCCCCTCTGGGAGGTCATAATCCTCAATGTTAGGTGTTAGCTCATTAACATCAGATACCATATTAACAACCCATTTAAATGTTCATTTTAATAGCAACTCACCCTATTCTGACAAAATCCTATTAGCAGGTAACCTCTGTGTAAACCATACTGCAAACATCTGCTACTTCCAGCGTCTGCCTCGTGACTGATAGTGTACAACAAGACGAAGTGGGCAGAGATTAGAAAAAATGAAGCTCTTTATATAGCCGAGAGAGCAGCTAATCTGGATGTTCTAAGCTTGTTTTCACCTAGAGCTCCAACCCTCTTCCAGAGAGAATCAAATCGCTTTTCACCTGAACCCTTCCACCCCTAATCCATCAGCATGAAAAGAGAATTAACGAGTGTAACGTGCGCTACATGTATATGGGATTATAGCTGGTGAAGAGATAAAGCCGAGTCACCTGTGTATACAAAGACTACAGGGGGTGATTAACGACAGGTGTGACGCGCCAGCCCGTGAACGGATTAAGCCAAAAAAAAATAAAAAGGTATGTTTCAGGTAACATGGGCAGAAAGACTGGAGTCGGTAGGTCGGATTTTTATTTTATTTTATTTTATTTTTTTAACATGAAAGTACTAGCCATCCTCCGTGGAAATTCTAAAAATGACCCAAAAAGTATAAAAATATGAAATTTTCTTCAAACTTGCTTAAAAAAAAAACGTAGGGTCGACCCTGTTTTGCTAGGGTTGGTCGGGTGACCTGAAACAAACCTTTTTTTTTATTTGGCCTTATCTTTCAAGCTGACGCTTAAATTCAACTAGCCAGCCGCCGTCCACACCACTCACTGCGACAAGAGGAGGTGCTGTTGTTTTACACTTGAGTCGCTTACCACATGGTCTCTACCTCACAGACAGACACGCGCCCCCTGTAGCTTTTTTTTTGTTTTTTTTTGTATACACACGCTAATCTCATAACCCCCTTATCCGTTATACAGGTAACGAGTATTCTCTTTTAAAATAGCTGCCAGTCAGCTTAGCTCTAGAAGCAAGAAGGCGTGTATAGGTGCCTTATAAGTCGGCAGGGGGTAAATACTAGTGAAAAAAGGAAGGCAGGTGTGCAGGTAGCTTTTCTAACAGACACGTGTGTGCACTAAGCTGCTTAAGTCTAAACCCTCCCGCAGTAGTCAGGTGGCATGTGAAAACTTACTTAACTGATCTCTTACATTGAGTAGAGTCTCTGTGCTGAGAGAGCCTTTTCAGCCGTTTAAGAGGATTAACTAGGACAGGGTACATAAGGAGTGAAACGCCGAATAGCGGCTACTCAGTCTCGTGCAGCACAAGCAGCAGCATCTAGCAGCGGCTTCAGCAGCAGCTGCACGTGCAGCACAAGCAGCTGGCAGCGACTTCAGCAGCACAAGCAGCACGAGCAGCACAAGCCGTAGCATTTGTCAGCAGCATCCGTGACATCGTCAGCAGCAGCCCCCATGACCTTGTCAGCAGCACAAGCAGCCAGCAGCTGCTGACAGCTGCTTCAGCAGCTGCTGGCAGCTGCTGCACGAGCAGTAGCACAAGCAGTAGCATCTGTCAGCAGCAGCAGCAGCAGCACAAGCAGCCAGCAGCTGCTGCATGAGCAGCACAAGCAGCACAAGCAGCAGCACCGACAGCAGCAGCAGCAGCAGCAGCAGTGTGGACCACTAAAGTCGAGATGAAGCCTAGTGACATTTGACATGAAGCTTGAAAAACACAGTGACAGGTGACATGAGCAATTCTTAAAATCGACATGAGATATGAGCATAATTAAGCGACATCGACATGCGCCATGGCTATTTTTTAAGACAAACATCATATGTCATAGCCTCCTCATCCAAACCTCCACTAGTAGTGCTCTATAAGCGCAAGCTGTAAACCCTCTCCTCCCCTCGTGCACACAGGCGAATTATCAGAGTCAGCCAATGGTGTCAATACCCCTCTCATACAAGGGTCGGGCGCTGCTGGACTATAATAGATGAGTCAAGGACCGTTCTACTGAGGGTCAGGCAGGCTAAGTCGGACATTCAATGACAGGTAGGTCTTTGACAACCTTGCTTGAAAGTCTGGACAGCATTGACAGACTGGGGCATAAGGATCTCGCATGGTCAGACTTTCAAGCAAGTTTTGCTAAAGTTGCGTTATTGAATGTCCGACCTAGCCTGACCCACAGTAGAACGGTCCTTGACCCGTCTATTATAGTCCAGCAGTGCCCGACCCTTGGCTGAGAGCAGTTTAAGCGCCATTGGGTGTCTCTGATATTTGCCTCTGTGTAAGATGAGAAAAAAAGTCTGTTGAAAGACTATATTTCAAGCCAGAAAACTGTAATTAGCTTTCCAAGTTGTTTATTTAACAATATCTTAGCCTAGCAAGCAGCTGTCAGATGTCATCTAAGAAAAAAAATGTGAGCTGTTAATAGATTCAAGAGAAATTAGTTTACAAATAGCCCGTGTAAGTACGCCCATGTCTTGCTTATTTCTCATAGGGTTGTAAGATAGTCACATCATGATGCACATCATCATAAACGCGATCATGATACCTTTCATGGTAAGTAGACTCGCCTCTCTGCCCTCTCTTTTAGAGAGGGCAGAGAAGCGAGTCTCACTCTTAAAAAACCCTGCCCCTCCCCCCCCCCCTCCCCCCCTCCCCCCCCATGCATCTTAAAGAGTGCCCCCCAGAGTGCCCCTCTCCCCCTAGAAAAAAAGAGCCACATTTTTAAATTATTTTTTAGCAAGCTTTTTTCAGCTTGCTTTTTTTTTCTTTTTTTAAATTTATTTATCCATCAAAATCTCAAGTGACTTATTTTGAAAGCCAACCTAGTAGTCACGTGACCCCCTTAAGTAGGTCACTTCCCGTCACGTGACCTATTTGAATTTCCCGCCAACATGGTGGTCACGTGACCCTCTTAAGTAGGTCACTTCCGGTCACGTGACCTATTTGAATTTCCCGCCCAAAGGTCACGTGACCGGAAGTAGGTCACTTCCGGTCACGTGACCTATTTGAATTTCCCGCCAAAAGGGAGGCCTCTCATTGGCTGCTTTTGAATTTCCCGCCAAAAGGGAGGCCTCTGATTGGCTGCAGGTCGATTGAGTAATAAACAGTACTTAACTATAGTCCCGTTCCGATACATACTATACTACTGAGGGGTCTGTCCAATTCACCCAGACCTGTCAGATCTGCAATCATACATATCTTTGGCCTTTGTCTGCACTTGTCTTAGATTACAATCTGTCCTTAATTGCTGTCAGCCCTTTGGCAACTGCTAGATCGTGTTATAGACTTTGCCCTTTGCCATCTCTCCCTTTCTCATTCTCCCAACATACTGCTCTGTAGTATCGCTATCAAACACAGCATACAGTTCATACAAAACACCCAGTTCCGTCTGTATAGTATACTTGGAATCCGGTTCCCTGTCTTGAACATTGCCTCCCTTGCATCTCCCTTCAATTGTCAGTCCATACAAGCACAGCTGAGAGGAACCCACTATATATTGTTAAACAACTAGAGGAAAATCTGGACATTACCCAACGATGCAATGCGTCAGCGCACTCCCCATCACACTCTACCTTCTACTGTAGGAAACTAGAGACGCAACATCTGCTTGGAGACTGATGTTTCACGCCACTACGACCCTATTTGCGATATGCTAAGGCATTCCCACAGTGCAGTGTACTAGGTCAGACGAACGCTACTAATTTTCCCGCGCTACGATCGCCGGCAGCGGAGCTGCTGGTAAGTAGTATAAAAAGTGGGAATTGTATCAGACATAGTAAGTAGTATATTGAAAATAGAATTTATATCTGGTATAGTATTGGGTGATTTAATATCTCACTTCGTAACACATATAATTGTATCGCACTATAAAACCATGTCTCTATGTCTCTCCATGTCTCTGTCTGCCTGTCTGTCTGTCTTCTATGTGCCTTCCCTCTATATGTCATTCATCCTCTCTCGCCCTCTGTCTCTGACTAGCTGCTTCTCTATGTCTCCCCCTCCCCTCTGTAGTGTGGTAGGCGTCCCTTCCCATCACACACCAACCCCCTAGCCTGCTGCTCCCCATTGACCTTCCCAGGGCGCGGTAGCCGTTTAGATTGACAGCTCGGGGCTGCAGAGTTTACCCCATCAGCGGGTCGTGAAATAGGACAGGGGACGAGGGCCGGGCTGGAGGCATGTCGGGCAGGCAGCGGGGCCGCCGGGGCTGCGGGGCGCCGCCGCCAGGCCGGGCACGATAAAACAGACACGCCCGTTCTGTTTTATGTTTGACCAGTGGGCGAAAAGCCCGAGCCTGACAGCTCCTGCCGGGACATCCCCCGCCCTAACCCACACCTAGAGTCCATAAGGTGGCCATCTAGCGGCTAATCTCCCGCTGCTGCCGGGTAAGGATCGTTTGTAACAGCGCCATCTTGGCTTTGGTACCAATCCTATACTGTGTAGCTGCACAGTTGGGATGCTGGGAAACACTAGTGTGGAATGGCTCAATGTAACTCAATGTAAAAGGCGTTATTTTCGTAGTGAATTTACTAGAGTATGGCCCGTAAGCATGGTCGTGCTAGCATCGAGGCCCTTGCCTCACGCGCGTTTTTGGGCAGGACTTTACTGCCTCGACATCCGCCACCCTAACCCGCAATCCGCCTGACACATCCACCAACCATCACAGACATAACCCTCACTTGATGGGATTTCACTGAGCATGTTTTCAATACAGAGGAGGCGTAGCTGACATTCCTTTCTCGGGCTGTAAACCTCCGCCGTGCTGTGGGACTAATTTTTTACAGCTTCCCATTCAGGACTGTTGTAACAAGAAAGTAGTTCCGGCAACAAAGGGAAATAAGGGATTGGGCCAGGGAGGGGTGACGTGCCACGCTGTTTATACGTCACAGAGATGGGTTTTAATCAAGCCCGAATGTGGGGCTGTATGGGCAGACATTAAACATTCAGGAGCACTGGGTGGGTTCCCTGCGCCCCCTCCCAGGAGGGTGATCTAGGTCCCTAGCGCTCACAGCGCCGACTGGCGGAGCGTGAGCGCATGACGACCCCAGCGTATTAATATTTGGCTGACGGTGATTAGGCGGTGGGTGACGGATTGCGGCGGGGAGCGTCCCGTCTCCGTGCGCGGCATGCCCTAATCCCGCGTAATGACGACTAATGGCGGCCTCTACTGATGGCGGCTGACGTCCCCTAATGGCGCGTCTCCGCTGTGACCTGGCCTGTCCCTCCTAGTCCCTTCCCGCGGCCTAATGCCCCTTATGGTGACTCCTCCCACTCAGCGTCTCCTCCTGAGGTAAATGTCGTCTGCTGAATCTTACCTCACTGTTGAGTAGTCGTCTGCTCATCCCCCTATAATAAAATACTTGTCTACATTATCTCATTACATGTCGGGACCGATTATGTCTCCATAATATGTTAGCATAACTATCTCACTATAATATGGATATGTCGGATATGATAATACGTATATACTAGTATATATTACTATGTCTCATGGAGTAGGCTGTAGTAGGCCTATATACCGTACTGACACAATACTTATAAAACCGATGGCTGTTTGAATATAATATACATTATATAAATACGTTTACTCATATCATGCCATAATTTCCCAGCCTGTGACATAATCACAAATAACCACCTCACCATTAAAAACGTTTTTCAGATTAACTGCAATAAGTAGAATTTTGAACAGAGTTGTCAATAATACATGTTTTATGGTGTACTATAGAACGAGCTTAACTATTGTATACATCCGACGTGGGACCATTCTGCTGATGGCCCTGATTGGTTTACCTATTCGTGGCTGTAAATGGCTAACACTGTAGACGCCCTTAATGGTACTTTACTGACTGCTGACTGGGCCGATGTAGTCTGGTAGTAGCCAACTAGGGCAACAGGAATACAACCTGTGTAGCTGCATCACCATAGAAACCATGTCACCTCCATACAAATATCATACCGCAATATGATTCAATACATGGCAACATTGTGCCACATATTAGATAGACAGCGGTTTATGGATTTAACTATAATAACATCTATTAACAACTAAGGGTAATTTCACTTGGCTTCGTTACATGAAAATTGTCCTCACACCTGAGCTTTATTTCATTTGACTCATGAAATAAACCCCAGCTTGACTGCTCCTAAGTATTTATGTCAATATTGACAACATTTCTTCGAAGCCCACCAAGTACATCTACGAGAAACCTAATTAAGTACTACTATAGTCTCAAAATCACATGAACATTATCTGTCATAATCTATGTCTCTTTCTTGTTGGTCTTATCTCATCGGGGGCTCCCCTCATACTTCATAATGACATCTCATGTTTCAATTCCTTTCCTCACTCCATCAATGTCCATTAGTACTCCCTCTACCATTAAATCTATGTATTACGATACCTTATTTCTAGAATTCTTTTTCATTGTTCTAGACACGTTACCTTTCCCACCAGCATATATGTATAACTACATTTGTTGTACATTGCTCACATTATTAGTCCACCATGCCTTTAATCATGTCTGTCTCTTACACCACATTGCCTCTTATAGCAGGTTCTTTAGGACTAGTAGCACAGTATGTATCACCATACCTGTCAGACCTCCACCATTCATACCTACCTTTACTCTCACTCTCTCATCATCTGCCTCCCTTACCCCCTTTACTGGCCAGATATAATTCCTACCTGGATCCCGCGACGAGGCAATATAACGAGTCCTACGGGACCATTTCGCAGGAATCCCTTCTTTTAGAACAATTTAACTTTATTTGGAATCTTTTATATCACAGAGTCCTTCGATAGACAGAGAAAAGTATGCTTACAATTTATTACCTGGTATATTAAATGTATGTCACTAAATGCTGATTTTTAAAAAGATATTTTAAAAAAGTACTGTGCCAAACAAGTTAAACAAATAACATTGATTCTTGTATCTTGTTTCCATTTTTGTATTCCATAATGTTTCGTGACTAACTCTTTCCTGTTTATGATTGCTACTACAAACAAAATGGCATCGCAACCCACCCGCCCTTAACGTAAAGCAACTAGTTGACACATATCCACCTTTCTCTACATATTACGACTTTCTAGATGACTCATACATCATACCATCAGCATCCACTTATGTATATGCATGTGCAAATCTCAGTAATGCCTGAGGGTTAGCCTGCTAACATGCTGCATACATCACCGTGTACACCATAATGTGATAACCTATACTGGGTGATGATGAAGAGGGAAGGATGATGTGATATTGATGATAGGGCCACCTGGGCGATGCTAAATAACAGCTCATATTGATGACAAGGCCGCCCAAGTGATGCTAAATAACAGCTTGCCATTATCTATTCCTTGTGTCCTACACCTGATTATACAGCATATAAAGAAGCAGCACTATTGGGTGACGGATGCCCTGATTGGCATAACCTCATTTCCCTAGTAATAACCCACTGCAGGGACAGGGAGTATCAGGATGGAGCCATTATACATGTATTGGGTGGGAGATGAGCGCTATCGGAGGAGGCTAAAGTAATTGTCTGTGAGAGCTGACAAAAGTGGGTGGAGAATAAAGGAGTAGGTAGAGTAGGAGTCCTATACTAGGAGGCTATGCCACTGTATTCTTTTACGTAATGCAATTTGGGCTTTGATGTAAGCTATTCTCATGGTGCAGAAATAGCCAATCAGCAGACAGGGAAATATTTAGTACCGTACTTAGGCTATGACAGATGCTTGTATACGATGGACTCTTATACATCTATATACGGGGCCAGGAGGGAGCAATGGAAACTGAATCAGCAATTATTCCCATTTGATAGTCATCAAAGTCATCAAGTGGTATATGCAACCTATCAAACAATACGCCTATAGGCCCATAAACTGATCCGTTGATAAGCTCATCATTTTGCGATCACACGGAGTAGCACATGGTGTATGTGAGTTTACTATTGCATCTGTTGATCAAGTCATTATAGACAGCGGGCAATTTCGAGTGTACGGGACATCATAGTGTAGACAATAATAAATGTATGGGCTAATTGCCAAAGTAACATGCATTATAAATCAGCTAGGCATATATCCCTAGGTGTTTAGTATCGCTTTATGTAGGCATATTCAACTGAGTAAAACCCCTATATAGGCACACTATCATAATGGAACTCTATTGGTTTTAGCTTCAGTAATTTGCTTTGGGTTCGTAAAGGCCAATCCCACAAAGGCACTATAGCGTGATAAGATAGTATGTAGATAAGGAAATGGGACTGGATTGGGAGCCACCCTCAATGTCAACCTACCACTAAGATAACACCTTTGGAAGAGCTATTTACCACTATCTTTCCGCCTGTGCAGACAGGGACCCTGACGGATCGTACCAACCCCATTACATCCACTTCTGGGAAGCCATCTTCTTTTTGCTTCCCACGAAGGCAAGAGCCATTCACACGAAACCATTGTCATTTATTCTGAGGGATGGATGATAGGGACTGACGCGCAGGATAATAAAACTGAAAAACATGTCGGGAAATGATACTGAAATAGATCACAGCGGATTCTTTGGTTCCTTGAATGAGGTCACGTGTTCCTCAAATGGATAAATCGTCTTGCAGAACACATAATTCTCAAGTCTGTGCTTGATTTAGGAAATTTGATTAAATCGGTTTAAGATTGAATGATATTTGAAGGTTCAGGATAGTAAAAGTACACTGAAAACTCTATATGGAAAAAAGTCATCAGGGGTGATGACTTTTAGTCATCACCGTGATTGTGTCCCTGGTGATTACTTAGTCATCACTAGAGTCATCATATGTGATGACTCTGAGTCATCACCGTGATTACTTTTTTGACCTAATTAGAGATTTTGACCTGATTAGAGATTATGCAGTGCTAGTCAGAATGATAACCCAAGTCATCAATGTGATCACTAAGTCATCATCTATGATTAATTTCTTGTAACTTATTTTTCTGTACAACAAGGTGTTCATCCCTAATAATTTTATGATTACCCCCTGCTCCTGTCATCAGACCTTAAGTGAGAGCACTTCTTCCAGCATAGCAAGTCCAATAAGGCATAGATATGTATAGTAACTGACAGCCTATCCTAACATTAGTAAATGTGGTCTCAGACACAAAAAAGGTGTCCATGTATACAAACATGTGTGCTTTTGAGAATTTTGTTCAGAACTTGATTGTAAAGTACTTGAGTTTCTAACATGATAATATTCTTCATATACTTACTTCACTTCATAAGATTCTGTTATCATAGTTGATATAGATAAGAATCAGTGAATGGCCTAGAGTGGGTACTGCATATTCCATTATTGCCTAGTGGGGCCCTCTAGTGGCAAATATTGTAATCAAGATGATAACTTTCGGTCATCACCGTGATGACCTGACCTCATCAACTGGGCATGATTACCCTAACTCATCAGTAGTGATTAGTTTCAAATATGCCTAAGTTTTCAGTGTACCTAAAACATCACAAGACAGCTTCCATGTCCAATGCTTTATGTACTCTGTAAAAGTTTAAAATAATTAGTTTGATCCACTTCCACATAAAAAAGAGTGTTTTCTTTGGAACGGATTTTCACCATAGAATAACTGAAAAGTATACTATGCAATGTGATAAGGTCCTATGACATTAATGGGAAAAGATTGATGTTGGAAATGAGTTTCAAAGTAGTTCATATACCTATTCATCAGGCAGGTGATTATACGGCCACAAGCAGTTATATGGGTCACAAAATAGCCCATACAGTAAAGCTTTGAGTATTCTACTTATTTGTGAGTTCACATTGCCTGTGCACACCAATCCTGTGCTGTATACAGCGAAATAGAATTCACGGATAGACATGTAAAGGCTATTCCACCAATTGCTCTAGACCTCCATACTTTCACTTTTGTCATGGTAAATTAAGCTACTTTGGAAAGACCTATAACCATTGATTGCATAGGATACTGGAGTTAACCCCAGATGGTATTATAAAGGTTTTATGAAAATACGTGTCCACTGAAGACAATGGGGAATTGTAGCAAAGTTGATAGTGCTGCAATTACCCGTGTGCTGCTCAAAGACTGATGGCTGCTGCTGCGAATGGCCACAGTTCATGGAAGTAACGCTAAGCATAGGCCTGGTTATCATCATAGCAGAGCTGCACGGAAAAGCCTGTTCCCCTAGCTGGTCCCTACAAAACGCGTTTACCTACTCATGTCGATGAAATGTATTAGCCAATGGCTTCAAACTGTTCTGTATGCACCTAATGTATTCCATCATGGTGCTCTTATTCTGCCTTGGGATTTTAAACGATAGACTACAGTCGGGACTAACTGTGATATCCCATTATCTTATTTCATTATCATAATTGTTTTCTCAATTACCAAACAAAACCACCACATTTATGTTGCCAAAACGTATTACTTTATGAATCTCATGGCAGATTTACCTCAATGGGGTCTGAATTAAAACACCTATTTTGTATCAGAGTAGACACTCTGAAATATATAGTCCCTACAAAAAGAATGTAAATAGTATAATATGGGAACACTATTTTAACAGCACAAGTGTACTAGTCTGTGAACAGACAACAATTAAAGGTTCAGTAAAAGCGCTTGTCTGCTTTGGTGGTCAATTTGATATCACTTTTTCCTGTTTCCTGTCAATGTAACTGCTTTCCACTAACAATTCTCCTCACTTTCCTCCTGACTGCATGCAGTTTCAGAGTGTGTGAAGTAACATCAAGATATTTTCGACCCAGGAGAAGCGATTCAAGAATAAGGAGTAGCAAACACTTGAAGAGGCGTCAGAGCAAAGTCTAGTTTCTTTAAGTCTAGCAGTCTAGGATGAGGCAAAGTTGTTCTTCTCTTTTTTCACTGGTGATAGTAGTAAGAACACTTTCCTTTAGCGTTAAAAATAAGTAAAATCTATTATATTGATGTTCATTGGCCCCTCACTATTTGGGAATACACTGCAGTCTAGCTGCCTTCCACACATATAGCTCTCATATTGCATCTCAAATTATGAGCGTTGTCTGTTATTCACGTGTCTCATTGTTTTAGCAGGTATAGGCAGCTTGCAGATACATATACATATACGATACATTACTGCAGTAGTATTTCTTTGCTCCCTATGCACTCCACTTCCCTCTCCCTCCCTTTCGTAGGCTACATATTTCCCCATATAGCTACATCATCTGCCTTTGTCTCCCTTATATATCATATGCCATCACTTACCCTACCTTTCTGTCTGCCCTCTACATCGGCAGTGGACCCTTTAGAAATATATACTTCCTTAGAACCATTCCAACAGGATGTATCATTCTCTATACATGTTCGCCTGCCTAACTTACCCCATACCTACTCCTCCTCACTTCACCTGCTGCGTCCACCTTCTCCCACTGCACTCCTTTCATTGTCAACTCCTACTTCCATTCTACAATTGTATTCCCCTTACTCATAAACCGGTCCAAAATGGCAAAAGCAGGAAACTACTTACAGACATGTATTGCATATATTGTTCTCTTGGCTATGAATAGTGCTTTGTCCCAGCAATCCTACTGTGGTAGATAGGTAAAAGAAGGAGCACCGTTAAAAATACTGGCAGCATCCACTAGTTTGAGAGATTTGAATAGCGGGATTTGAAACTTTCCTTACCGATATACATCATATACTTTAGCACATGAAACTATGCACGTGTAAATCCCACTGATACACATGCATGGATTAGCCTCCTGACATTACTGTATACTAATGTATCATGGTCTACATAATAGCAGGATAATCTCTGTCGTGTCATTATGGGAAGTGAGGAGCATGTGATATTGATGATAGGGCCACATGGGTGATGTTAGATCACAACTGATATTGATGGCATGGCCAACTAGCTGATGCTAAATAACATCTGGCCATTATTTTCCTACACATGATTATACAGCAGATAATGAAGAAGCACTATTGGGTGGCAGATCACCTGATTGACATATCATCATTTCCCTAGTAATAGCTCACTCTAGGGACAGGATGGAACCATTATACATATATTGGTGAGGAGATAAGCTGTGTCAGGGGAGGCTAAGGTAATTGTCTTTGTTAGGAAAGAAGGTGGAGAAGAAAGGAGCAGTGGCATGCAGAGGCTCTGTCACTCTAGTTTGCATGTATCGCAGTCTGGACTACATGTGGTAATCTATTCTCCAGGACATAGGAAAAGTAAATAAGGATAAGCACGGGGGAAGATATTCACTACATAATGACATATGGATATAGATAGGCTCTGTATGCTTGGATGGTGTTTCCATTTGCAAGTCATGGTGACCATAATATGCAATTTCCCATCAGAAACTATAGTGTAAGATCATTATGTTGCAATCACATGGAGGAAGACATAATAATTATAGGTTCATTATGACATGGCATGTATTTTAAGCAAGTCATTATGGAAAGCTGTTACTTTAGAGTAGATAGAACATTATGGAGCCTATGATGTCGACACTAAGCAAAGTACGGCCTGATTGTTGAAGTATGATATTATGCATAAGCTGTATCCGCAGGGGCTGCATACCTATATAGGAGGGCATATTCATGAAGCCCTAAAGGCACAATAATCAAATAGGAGTTTAATTGGTTTTAGCGTCAGTAAATTCGTTCTTGTTTGTATATTTCCACCCGACAATAATACTATACTGTTAACTGCAGTGAAAAGAGATAGTAGGTACATTTTAAAAAGCGACTTGATTGGGAGTCACATCTGTGTCAAACTAAATAACGCCAGGCATTGTGTTGTACTGTTTTTCCTCTGGAAGAGACATCTGCCACTATCTTTCTGTGAAGATATGAAACCTGCCTCATCGTACTAACCCCATAACACCCACTTCTTAGGAAGTATCTCCTTTTTGCGTTCTGTGAAGGCAGCAGCCATTCATACAAAACCATTGTCATTTATTCTGAGCGGTGAATGATGTGTGGGGATAATAAAACTGAAAAACATGGCCGGAAAAGATAGTGTAAAAGATTGTCTTGGATTCTTTGGTTTCAAGAATGAGGTCTTGCATTACTGAAAAGGTTACATCATCTCAGGGTCACCGTCGACAGAGCATAAATCGGCCGTATACGGTCATTCTATACACAATTTACATAGGGATTGTATGGCAATTTTCTTGATATATGGCCGATTTATGCTCTGTCCACGGACGGTGGCCATTATAGAACGCAATACTCTCAAGTCCATGTTAAGTTCAGGAAAGTTTTAATATCCAGTTTCGGATAGAACTGTAGTGAAGGACACCTGTAGCACATTTTACTTCCTCGTAGGCTACATTTCATATATTTTTCAATCTTCAAAACAGAAGCTTACTATCGTCATCCCATCGCAGGCTCCACAGCTTCTGGCTATATACTCTCTTTGAAGATTTTACTGAAACCATCAGATCATACATTACTCTTGTGACAAAGGCAAGGTATTTATCATTTATATCCTTCATAAGCCCAAAATCCACGGCGACAAGAACCGGCGTTAAAACGGTATCGCCCCTCTGCCGCGCCTATTTCGCCGCCATTTCGCCCTGCCGCGCAGATTTCGCCCTTGTAACGCCGTGGACTTTGGCGGCACAGCCGCGAAAAAGCTGCGGCAGGGCGAAATGGCGGCGAAATAGGCCCGGCAGAGGGGCGATACCGTTTTAACGCCGGTTCTTGTCGCCGTGGATTTTGGGCTATAGTGAAATAGCCTCATTCAACTAGTCTCAGTGAACTTTTATAAGCATTGATCATATTCAGTGATATCAATTGGCTGGTAAGTAGCAACATCAGACGGTATGAGCTGTGCAGCAGCTCTGTGTACTGCTCAGAGGTTGTTGGTGGCTGCTGTAAATGGCCAATGTTCATGGCAACAAAGCTAAGCATGGTTATGATCATAGTAAGACTGCACGGAATGCCCTAGTACCTGGCACAGAAAGCTTTCACATAATTCTGCCACTAAGAGTACTAGCTTGTGCTTTGAACTGCTATGCATGCACTTCAAGAATTCCACCAGTATGCTCTCTTTCTGCCGTAGACATTACCTACTAAGGAACCCATACAAAATACAATTCCTTACATGCATTGCTAATTGCTCATCAGATTTGTTTAATTCTCATGATTATCAACGCCAATTAGGCTGTACCAGTAAGGTGTTTTGTCACTTGTTACAATTAATTAGATAGCACTACGTTAAAATGTCGACTGGTCTCTGCCGAGGTTGCTGTCCCCAATATCCTGCTCGCTTTCCCCCTGACTGCAGTGATCAAAGGTGCTTGAGTAACATTGAACCGGAGACATTTTGGGACCCAGAAAAGTAATTTAGTATGGAGCTTTCAAACACTTCCCCCCATGCTCCATAATTATTGTGAGGACGTTTTATATTGTATATCTTTAACTTGGTGATACGGACAGATGAGTTGTCTTAATCGAAGCATCCCTTGTTCTCTATCCAGATATTATATTCTAATAAGAGGTGATATCCACTTTGGGTAATGACAAAACAGATTATAACGAATATGTCTTTTCTAAATATCGAAGCTGTTGTACGTCAAATTAAGTTTTGACTGATTATTCTGATACTCTTATTTCAGAAAGGGTACAGGTTCCATAGATAATTATAGCTGATTTTCCTAAATTATCGGCTTGTGTCCCATTTCATATTGTTATCGGTAATAGTTAAACAAAATAGCCATTAAATATATTCATGAGTAGGCTTACAGGTCTATTGCCAGACTGTATTTATAAAGTATCTTCTTACTAAAGTCCAGTGTGGTTGTGCGCAGTATATTGCATTTCTCCTTCTGTGAACAATTTTCTTTTCACTAAATAAAGACTAAAAACAACATGATAAGTGATGAAAACAAGCTATCGATGATAGCAACTCATATTTACTCCCCATTTTTAATCATCGCTAACACAGGAACTATTTGCACTACCCTTTAGAGTTAACAGATCATTAGATAGATAAAATTGGATTCTGAAGTCGTTTAATCATTAAAGTCTGCACAACAAGGTATAAAAGACCACTAACTACCTATACTTAGTGAATATCTTCCTTCCGTTTAATTGAAATATTTTGCATGCGAAGTGATTATTATTGCTCACACAAACATTGATATTAGGTGGCTGGCTACTAGATATCATTACCTGTAGACCATCTTTTACCCAATAACCATTTAATTGGAAATGTATTGCTCTTATAAAGGGTAGTGAAATGTCTTTGCTAACCGCTGGGTCCCACTTCTCAATACCTCTCACGTTCCTCTCATACTTGTCCTTTAATCATGTAATTTATTATGTACATTTCACGGTTGTAACTACTAAATAAACCTAGAAAGGTTTATTCACTACTACATAATAAACATAATGATTTTATACCCCCAAACCCGCCTCCACTCTTACCTTGCCTAGTAATGCCTCTATACTGACCATGATAATGTCCTCCGAAAACCCTTGCTAGATTATGGTTATCTTCCGTGCATCTATATTTACTATCCAAGACAGCTGCATGTACACAGTACTCTGTTGATTGTTGACCCCCAGTAAAGGTAACTGGGTAAGAGCCACCAAGGTTGGAGGGCAGTGCAGTGGCATCTAACTGATGACAGTCTGACACGAGAGCCCAAAGTACACCTTACTCTATACTGACGGTTAGCGTTTGTACGGTAAACAGAGACACAGAATATGTGCCTGAGACAGAGACAGAGAGAGGGTACCAGAAAGAGAGGCAGACACACAGAGGCAGACACACAGAGACAGACACACAATGAGACAGATACTGAGGGAGAGATGGACAGGGGAGATGGACAGGAGAGAAGGGGTTATGCTGAGACGGAAAAGGCGGACATGGTTTGCAAGTGATTCTTATGATAAAAATGCTGGTATCGGGAGTGCAATATTATTACAATATTGGGGAGAAAGCTGTGTATAAGCAGATAGCACAACACAATTAGACCATTAGCGTTTTGGTGCTAATTGGGAAAACTTGTGCTTGCAACTTGTGCTTGCAAAGTCTTCAGTCCTACTGATAGATAATGACATGGCTACTCCTTTTCGTCCTAGTTCGCATCTCATCGCATTAAATGTGTGACGTCCCCTCGTAAATAACCCCATCTTGGCTATAGGCACCAAGGAAATAGTATTAAATGTGTCATGGAAGATCACAGAGAATCCGATCTCTCGCCCACAGCGACTCTTTAGAAGATCAGAGGTGCAGTGAAATCTGATTGTAAGGGACCTGCTGCGTATATGCCAGTACAGGGTGATAGACCTTTTCGGAGGGAAAATGAGAGATGTTACTGCCCCACCCTCTCTCTCTCCTAAAGGCCCCAGCTAATGCAACCACTGATCCGACCCTAAAATAATACCTGTTGTCAATGCTGTGCACCCCATGACCTCCTCCTGTACCGAGCTATAGATAACACCAGCGGGGAGGATCACAGCTCATCACACTTAGCTCCTCCTGTATCCCCAACACCCCCCCAACAGCCTCCAGACCCCCACTAATGGGCCTCCTGTGTGACTACAGGTGCGCTTCCATTAACTCCAGGGTATGCTCCATGTTGCGGCCTGCTTCAACACTAGAAGCAACTAGATGTGCCCAGTATCGTTGGTGGGAAATCTCCTGATTGCCAGTGGGATTAGAGCCAGTCTCAAGACGGCAAATACCCGTGCCGATGGATGCAGATTGCAGCGACATATGGACTGGTTACAGCAGATGGTATAGCGGACACTTCAGCGGATAATTTCCCAATCAATCTGGGGGTAAGGTCGTCTTATAGAAACTCTATTCATCCCTGGGCATTCCAGGGAAAGCCTTGAGAAACCTGTACCACATAATTCTCTCGCCATTATTTCGCCTCACCCCATTGCCCCCCCCCCCATGTGTATGTATATGTATGTTAAAGGAAGGACTGCGACCATTGAAGCAAATCACACAATTTAAATAGCATATCACATGCTTTGATAACCATAACAACAATTTTAAGGTGTCCACGCTACCTTATAGTGCCTCATTCCCAGCAGCGCCCTCCGGTTTGAACGGAGCAGCTCGTGTCGTTTCCGCTGTTTGTGAGTCACCTGTTCACTCTCCAAGCACTGCCCATGTGCAATGTCCGTGCTGTCCACGACTGTACACTGAAGATGGAAGAGAGACATTCCAAAATATACTATGAGCTGCACATAATGCAAAAACTACATCCCGTAAACAAATACCTTGAAAACAATGTAACATATGAGTTTTACTTATCATCCCTGAAAAAGAAAAAGCTACCCTAGGATGTGTGCTAATAATTGCCCTATCAGTGTGTATATACGTTCAGTCCTACATAAGACACGTGCTCTAGTCTGCATAATAAGGTATTAACAAGGTTGCGTTGTGCATCCCAAAAACGTCCAGAGACCTGTCTGATGTATGGGTGTAAGGCTAGTGTTAAAAGAAAAAAACGTGCGTTTATTGCATCGTGACAACAAGATATGCAAAGTAGCAATTCTCTAAGTAAAGTTCCTTGTCTCCAAATGATCCCTTTTATTAAGCCCAAGAATTAGATCTTAGGAGGAGATTTCTATGTCTTCCTTAAAATGCTTACACTAGTAGCCTATAAGCCGCCCAGGATATGTAAGACAAAAATCAATTATTTCCCTATTTGACAGCACATGCTACTAACTGCTTAATCGCATTTGCATATCACAGTATATCATATCTGTGCACTATAATACAACGTAGTACATTCATCTTCAACAAATGAAAGATAGCTTAAGGATATGGTAATAGTTTTATGATAATAATCAAGTGATATAGCATATGTCTAGATAAATAATAGTATAATTAGGCAATTTGTATGGAGCACATTTCCTGTATAAATGTAATCTCATTTACAGTTACATCAAAGTACTGGTATAATTTTGTTTTTTATGATCGTCCGCACAAAGGAGGGCCGCATTTCTGTCCGAGATAAAGCTTTGTTTTAGCAGCAACCAGAATATAGTCCTGATTGTATGAAAAAAAATAGCAGAATGACAATATTGCATTAGCTATAACATGCATTTTTTATACAACTCAACCTAGAACCGTAACATAGACTGACCATCACGTGCTGCAGAAATAAGCATATTATTGTTGATTCTAGGGACACACCAGGTTATTAATCTAATGAATGGCAGCCTATAAAAAGATGAGGAGCCCTGCGGCAATCTTCTTACACTACAGTATTCATGATAATCTAACCAGCCCACAACCCTGCAAGAAATTAGTCTCATTAAGCTGTTTGGCTACCACAGAGGGCTCCGTGAATTCGCCCTGGAGGAAGATTACCCAAATAAGATTCTGCAGTATGGGAAGATATTGGGAACAGGTAGAGCTTATGAAGAATTCACGCCATCTTGATAAGGGAGAGATAAGGATCTGCACTGGAAACACAGCACGGCTGTTATTGAACATCAGCAGACTGTGCAGATAACCCTTTCAGGGCAGCATGATGCTTAAATGGCCTCACATAAGGTTTATTTGCATTGGTCACCGTGATGCTCCAACACAGTGCCTGAGAGTAATTCGCCGGCACTGCATTGGTGCATATGCTCACCTTTGGGAGTGTATCAAGCCTTACTGGCCCTCTCAAGGTACTTAATTAGGGATGCTTTAAAGGGTTTATGAAGTCGCCTTCTCTACCCCCACTCCACCTTCAGACAACTATCAAACAGCCACACAGGCAATAGTCGTTTCCTCATTTACTCACGGCGTCCACTAGAGAGGGGTCTGGTGTGGAAGTTGTGCCTTTGAGGGAAGGATCAAAGACAATAATTAATCCCCCGCAGAGTGACAGAGCAGCTCACTGAGCAGCTCAGTGCCGTTAGATGTAGGCATACACGGCAGTCAGGCTGCATTACACAGGGTGTGGTCTCTGTAATATCTACTGACAGGCCAGGGACAGCCAAACATATGGCCACTCTCACCAGGATGCCTGTAGGTACGCATTGCTATACAAGCGTAGTTGTAAACAATACCCCCAGCTTCAAATGGATTTAGCTGCAAGGCCGAGAAAAACGCGAAGCCTATGACCACTCTCAGCAAATGGACATGCATTGACAGACTATACAGTCATGTATCTGGCTTTTACACCTAAGTATCCATGGATACGGTATGCACTGTGAACAGGCTTTGGACATTGGTATGAGTGATGCCACAGACTTTGGCTATCCCTGATTGGTTTTGAGACTTTCTAGTCTCGTGGGGGGAAATATATCATACCCCCAATACATTTTTCAACTCAACTAATAAAATCAGTGTATTATGTGAATCCATTGTGATCATTAATTCATTAATAGATCAAATTATACCTACCGGTAGTCATTGAAAGCTATGCCCTTCCTGATCCCCTGTAACCATCTTTGACGTAACCTCCATGCTGTTACTATACACCCTACACTAACCACCTTGCTGATACAATGCTCCCCCTCACCTCCAACCCCTTGATTATCGCTCATCGTCCACGTTAACGCCATCTGTCGGTCCTTTTATAAACACCATACTCCGGGTATTAGCGCCACACACGGGAGGCGAGGCAAAATGGGTGTCGATAATAAAGAGATGGATATTGTCAAGATCACCCCCGCCCCAAACCTCCCATCTCCCTCTCTCGCCCAGCGCATCCAACCACCTTACGTCCAACCCCGTTATTTCCTCGTAGAAAGATTACGCTTTCAGTTGAGTTATCCTACACGGTCTACATCCACAAATAGATAGGAGTCCTGCTGGTGAGTTACAAAGTATTTCTGGTCTAGACACATGAATCATCTGGTTTGCTGGTTTCAGAGAAGGGCATGTATGAACAATCCGGAAGTGGGGAGTTTTACGACAATTACATGGTGGGTTTGGCAGTCCCTATAATATTATGAACACATGCCCATCACACCAGCAGAGAGGAGGGCAGCTCGGGCTGACGGAAAAAGTACGGTGTTATTTGAAAGACTTCCATGTTCTCCCACACCCAAGAGCAGATCCGTCTCTTTTTGAGCTGCTCCCTCGCTTCTTTGATTTGCTCAGCCATAGCCTCGTTCTGAGGACATGATGTGACGGATAGGGAGGAGGCCCATCAGTGCCTTTTGTTGCAGCATATCTGACAGATGAGATTACTCTGCGATCATTGTGTAAAACCTAATTGACATTTGAGGCGTTTGCCTATCTATAACAGATACGTCATATTGTAAAGCGAACTGACATATTAGTATCGGACAGATGAGATGTCCTCTCACTTAGCCGCAGTAAGCTGGTGGGGTGGTCCAGATTGGTTATTGAGATGTAGTAGCTGAGCCAAGACTATTGGTAAGGAAGATACAGAGATGTACATAATTATATGCATCTCGATGAAGATATCATTCGTATCCGTTTGGTATAAATCCTCCCTTATCTTACATTAAGACTCAAGTGCAAAGTATGTTGTTAAGGTTACATTTGTTTAAACGCCCAGGACCGTTTGAACAGAGGACCAAGAGGCCCCCAGTTACCTTTCTAGCAACCTTCCATGCGACCATATATAATGGAAAACACTAGGATCCCTCAATCTTGAACAGTGACTTTGTCCCTGAAGAAAATCACCCATGGTATTTGGGTTGCCGTGATATAATGTTCCGGGTATTGTCATGTTTTTTTATATCTTTCTGTATAATTATAGTGAACTTCCAGTTATTATATAAGGCATGTATTTGGTAGGTTGCTAACATAATCTCTACGACAGCCCAGGCTAGTCTGAATCTTCTCTCTATCCTTGTGAACTATACTGACTTGCTTTGCCGTACAACTGCAGGGTGGTTGGTACCATTGAGCAGTATTGGCGTGGCAGTGTGCCACAGCTCTACAATAGTTTTCCAATAACAAAGACACATCCTCTCTTCCTGCATATAATAGGTCAACCCTACCCTGATTCAGTTGGGGCACAGCCACGGTTCATTACACTTCATCGCCGCCTGGCGGGGAGACCATGCAGTGGAAGTAATGCAGTTTCGTCACCAATGTGCCACAATGTGTCCCTGTAGTGTGTGCTATGGTATGGCACAGGGACGGGGTTTCCCTTTTTATAGAAACAGATGCTAGGCTCTTTTTATAAACCTCTAATTTATTCATTATTAAAGGTTTCCGGACGCTGATACACTCCCATGAACTAGTTATTGCTCCACTTACAGGCCTTATAAGGTTATCTGTACATATATGACAAGATATATAGAAATGAGTTTTTGAAAATGCTTGCGAATCGATGACAACATACTTGAATGGCCCCTGGCTTTATGCCGTGACTATTTGGAATAGACCGTATTCTATGCATGCTCTGATGCAACCACTCTCTGGTAACACTAGCATCGACATGCACGTCATAGCAAAAAGATAACAATACTAAAAGGCAGTCTGAAGTGCACCCTCCATGGTCACATGCACTGTACCCTTCACTATAATACTGTACTGCGTTGTTCTGGTGCTATATGACAAATACAGAAACAAAACTCACATGATCGGAGATATTCTGGTATATAACCTACGTCGCCAACAGCAGCAGTCATTCACAATAACGAGTAGTAATCTAGCTATGATACCCCGAAGAACAGTGTTTGTTATATACCGTAGTTCATGGCTGCAGATGTACAACACTGAAATACTTTTTTGAAGCATAACATTTCTATCCGGAACCCTATGGCATGACATGAATCTTTGTAGTAGTTTGCTTTTTCCCCTCGACTCCCTGTTCTAAATTGCTGGGTCAGACCTGTGACGTCACCTTTTGGCTTAACGGGGTCTAAGTGTAATTACTGGTCTGCTGCCCGACGTAATCAGCCGCTGCCAGGGAGGCTTCATTATTCATAGCTGCTGCTACTGCTGTCTGCACCTCCGGGCAGTGGTAGTTTACCCCCTCCCTCTGTCCGCCCAACCCACACCCTCACTCTCCAAACATATGTGTGGCTGTACTCGTGTGAACTATCCCCTCTCACTGTCCTGACATCCAAGCTAAGGTGTCCACTGTTGGGAATAAGGAAAGGAGAGGATTAGAGATATGGCTGAACTATTTTAATCAAGTTTATGCAATTTGGGACCAAGGATTGTCATTACCTATGTGAATCGTAGGTTTAGGTAGAGAAAGGGATCTAACAGAATAAGATAACCAGAACATTCAATAGGACTAAAGTGAGAGACATTGCCTCTGTGCCCTAATGTACGAGCACAAAGCGTCTGTATGAGTGCTGCACCGGCCACAATACCACTACCCCTGGGGCATGTTTTATCTTTGTGTTTATGTTTATATTACTGACAAGGGACCACCGTGTCAGTGCCAAATGTGTATTGGTATTATTCCCGTCCCAACATGTACTGCACAATATAGCAAGCACGGGTTTGCCTTATACACATATTATTATGTATTATGTACAAGGTCATCAGCGTACCACAATCAAATAAAGAATTGAGTGGGCGTTGCCTATGGTGAGTATGTATACTGAAGACAACGGCAACAGCTGTCGTTTTACCTCAGCAGTCAAGTGGTGTAGAGGTATTAATGTGATTGTCAAAATAAACCACTTACACCAAATACTGAAGTTACATACCTCTGGCTGGCCTATCTTGCTTTACTATCTTCCTTTACCTTAAAAGTACAAAATGCGGAACGACTATTCCACAACCCCCCTGATGCTATAGACGATCCTCAACCCCCAGAATCCCTATGCATTTAATGCCCCCTTGCCTGACGCAGTCCTATCTGACCCTTCTCGCCCTGCCATTTCCTGCAGAGCCACTAACACTCTACTGTCCCTCTGCGTTAGCCATTATCCCTCTTACTCTCCCCGCCCCCTGACCTTCCTGTCAGTTGTAATTCTCCTTATCTGTATCCATATCACCTCCTTCTGCCTCCCCTGAGAGCAGAATAGCTGCACACTCTTTGTCCTCAAGCTTCCTATGTAGATTATGTAGTCTCCTCTCCCCCATTGCTATAAGATCGCCCGAAGAGAGGCAGGCGAGGAATCTGCTGTCTTCCTATTCATGCATGCCTGTCTCTCCCTCTGTTCGCCTCTGTCTCCCTCCTGTGTCTCTCCGAAGCTCTATGCCGCTCTCTTTCAATCTCCCTATCCCCCTATAACTCTCCGCAAGTTGCTTCCTCTGTTCTGCACAGCTCTCATCCCGCTCTCTCTCTCTCTCTCTCTCTCTCTCTCTCTCTCTCTCTCTCTCTCTCTCTCTCTCTCTCTCTCTCTTTCTCATTTTCCCAATCTTTATATCCCTATTCTAGTCCCCTCTGTATATCCGTATGTACTGTTCCCACCTATTTCTCTATCGGCCCTAATGATAGTCTATACTATGTCGTAAATTTCCATTAAATTCTACTGCTGCTTCCCATTCAGCATGGCGGAAATCATTCATTGTTTATGGCAATTACGAGCAAAAACCCATAGTATAGGTAATTACCCGACTATGACTATTATGGGAACACTTCATTAATACTGCATAGTCTATTTCTAATCGGTGAAGCCATGTTCCCACAATGATTTCTGCAATGTCAACTTCCCCTTATGTAAAGCAATCATTTCTATAATGCCACAAAGCCAAACTAAAAGCCCTTTATGGGAGAACAATAACAGCTGTGTCTTAAAAGCCTTACAGTGCCATTCTGCAGAAACACTATCCGCATCCCATTCTGTTCTCATGCACTTGCCGCCGGTATTCCATTCCATTGACACAAATGCGATTTGAAACGCCTCCGAAGAAGAAGTGATTTTCCCGTGACAATATCTATAACTGCTTAGGGGCATAACGCAACTTTCATATCATTACAATCCCCATAGCTCCCACATGGATTTCATATCGCATTACGGAGACACATTAACGAACAGGAACAGCCAAGCACTTTGGCATTATATGCCACGTTCACATTACCATTGCCAGCGTTAACAGAAGAGGTTTATGAAGGCAGAACGCCTCCTAACTGTAACTCAGAAGCTCCTGAATCTCCTTTTACTAAACGATATTATGAGCTGCTCTCATACTGACGATTAAATGGCGGGCGTCAGTCTACCTCTCCCTATATCGCCAAACTATACACTCGTTGGAACCAAGGCCATGCATTTTAACAGTACTTGGACAATGCTGGACTCTCCCGGCAATGTTGAATCCTATATGAGCCTAGCCATGTTGGACTCTTAAATCAGGGTCGTGTGGATGGGGCACCGTAATAGTTAAAGCACTGTAATGTTAAGAGTGCTGAGTCTCGTTTTATACGTACATTTAGTACCAGTGTGAGAGGAGCAGGTTGGCATTATGGGCCTCTATAGTCTGAGACTGTGGATGGTGTATCTTTTTGTAATTGTTCATGAGAGATCGCCCTGTGTTGAAGGGAGCAGGCGCTTCCATACTCTGTTACCTTCCCCAAGGAAGAGGTTTTAGCCTGCCCTAAGCCCATCTGACAAAGTAATCCGACAGCCAACCACTGTTTGGATAATCACAATGAAGATGCATCGTATCCACACCGCGCTGGGGCTCAGTAACCAAAGCCCCGTTTGCAGTGAACTGTAACATGCGTACAATACAGGAGGCTCTGGGTTTCCCTAACCATCATAATTATGTGACTCGATCTGGGGAAAGGGGCCTATGTACTCACTTCCACAATGTAAATAAATGAATATAGTGGAAGTAATATATGCTGGCCATTGTAGATCCGTTTTTCTGATAAACGCAATTGATTAAGATGATTGCACATAGTGCCCATATGTATATATTCTTCAGCAGTCATGAATAGTATAGCTGACCAGTCTTACAATAATTATTATGACCATGAAGGGGTCATAGATAATTCCCATCGATTGATATTTAGGTGACTATGACTATACAATGTCCACTTCTAAAGGGCAGCATGCAGATTATTCACGTGTTGATGAATAGTTGATAAAGGCTATAATGAATACAACGGTACAGTAATATGATGTAATCAGGTAATGCTAAGTCTATTCTTCTTCTCTGTTATGCTCATCAATGTAGTGCCCTGGGGGATCTACGTAATGGTGTATAACAGTCTATATAACACCGCCAGGCAGAAACAGGCATGTTGAATAATTCGGAACTACTATCCTGTACCTGCTGACCTGTTCACACATTTGTAATTGCAGTGGTCTGGCAGTGGTTTAATATCTAAGGCCAAGGCACGATTGGGTGACATTCATCTGATGATATGAATTCACTGTTTAGCATTTAACTAACATACGGTAAATTATTCATTATAAAACATTGCAAAACTTTCCTCAACATCATGTGAAATCAGCGAGGCTCAAAACTACATAAAATCCAGTGAGGGAAAGGTCGACGTCTACACATGAGTGTAAACAACAGATTCGCCATATATTCTCAGGTTCTGCAGGAAGAAGATAGATACTCTTACAGTCATGTCCACCTCGTAAACATATTACAGAGATGGGTGGGTGGCCACGGTAGCCACCTAGATGTATCATAGTAACAGATATATGTCCACCCAAATCTATTTCAGTGATAGATATACGTCGACGTAACCGCGTCCAAGTGATGGATGCGCCGACGTAAACGCATCCTGGTGATGGATCCATCCGGGTCACCTTGACCCTATTTATTATACATGCCGTAAGCGGCCGACAAAACGCCCCCCTTCCGCTGGTGGCTGGCGACCCGTATTTCCCGGTGAGAGGGCGTGGAACCCTGCGGGGACCAGCGGCACTCTCTACGGCAGTACTTCACCTCCACCCATGACTCTGCATCAGCCTGAGCTTTATCTCCTGTGAAAGAGGGGAGAAGATGGGCATATCATATACTATGATACCTCATAACCCATCTTATAAACAATGATAGCTATGGAACTGTCTTTGACGTATGACAAACGCATTTTGTGCAAGGCATTCATTCCAACCCCGAATTAAGGGTGTATAGTATCATAGTATCGAGTATCATCGAGGAACTCTTTTCACAGAGCATCAGCAAGGTGAAGGTAGGTTGGAGCAGAGATGAGACTGACCAACCAGAAAGGACAGGATTACGCTGGGGGAGACTGGGAAGCTGGTGGTGACCAGCGGATTGATCTGTGGTCGGCAAACGAGTTAGAGAGTGGTTTGTAGGGGCGGTGGGCAGGCCGGGCCACCGACCGACGCACTTTTAATGGTCCAACGGACGGTCGGGCTATTTAGCTGGGCGTGAGTTGAATCCAGAATGGGTCTGTGTTTGTGTGTAGGGACTGTAGGATCTGCCCCCTCACATCCCCTGACGGACAGCAAGGTTGATCTTTGGTGTCGGTGCCATGGCTAGTATTGGTGAGTTTTGGTCGCGTTGAAGGGAAGGCCATGAATAATATAATGGAAAACCTACACAATAGTACTATTCAAGCCAGGATATGCAGAGCCGACACAGCGCCCAGTCGGTATTCTCACCCATTTTTGCTTTGGAATATAATCTCAATATTAATAATTTAGAGGTTTATTTGCATTGTATTTTTATTGTTTGAGTCATTTCCCCTTTTGGAATCAGAAGAATAAGTCCCGGGAATATGTATTGCCCTTATCACACTGTAAGGCATAGCACACTGTAAGATGAAAATCGTATCGCTCCAGAGCTATACCGCCTACAGCTACCTCCCCCGTCTCATTGCTCCACCCAATCTCTGGTTCTGACACAAAGGTCGATGGTCCGTGTCACCGGAAGCTGCTGGCTGTAGCTGGTTGCTGGCAGGTTGGAGGGCAGCAGGTGTGCAGCTTTAACAGCCCGCTGGGTACCGACCGGAGATAGACCCGTGCCATATAGACCCGGAGGGGGCTCCTGCCCCCTCAGGACATTCTGAAGGGTTCCAGCTAATAGCAGAGCTACCCAAGTGTTAGCATGAGGGAAAGGAGGGTAGGGGGTGATGGAGGGAAGGAAGGTAGGGCTGCCGTATAGCCTTCTATAGCCATCATGTAAGTAGTACATGGAAGGAGCAGTAGGACTGAGGCAACGGGAAGGCACTATGTAAGTAGTATATGGAAAGGGCAGTATGACGAAGGCATAGGGAAAGTACTATGTAAGTAGTATATGAAAAGGGCAGTGGGACGAAGGCATAGGGAAGGCACTATGTAAGTAGTATATGAAAAGGGCAGTAGGACGAAGGCATAGGGAAGGCACTATGTAAGTAGTATATGGAAAGGGCAGTATGACGAAGGCATAGGGAAGGCACTATGTAAGTAGTATATGAAAAGGGCAGTAGGACGAAGGCATAGGGAAGGCACTTTGTAAGTAGTATATGGAAAAGGCAGTATGACGAAGGCATAGGGAAGGCACTATGTAAGTAGTATATGAAAAGGGCAGTAGGACGAAGGCATAGGGAAGGCACTATGTAAGTAGTATCTGGAAAGTGCAGTAGGACTGAAGCAACGGGAAGGCACTATGTAAGTAGTATATGGAGAGTGCAGTAGGACGAAGGCATAGGGAAGGCACTATGTAAGTAGTATCTGGAAAGTGCAGTAGGACTGAAGCAATGGGAAGGCACTATGTAAGTAGTATATGGAAAGGGCAGTAGGACGAAGGCATAGGGAAGGCACTATGTAAGTAGTATATGAAAGGTGCAGTATGACGAAGGCATAGGGAAAGCACTATGTAAGTAGTATCTGGAAAGGGCAGTAGGACGAAGGCATAGGGAAAGCACTATGTAAGTAGTTAATGAAAGGGGCAGTAGAGCTGAGGCACGGGGGTTGCACTATGTAAGTAACATATATAAAAGGGGCAGGAGGACGGGGGCACAGAAGAGGCAAATAGTCTGATATGGCATGAGCAGAATGACTCTGGTACTGTGGGCAAGTAGTATGTAGAAAGAGGAAATACACAGCCAAAAATAATTTTCTCATTTTCAGAAAATATTTCTTGTTTTAAGTAAAATAAACTTAAAACAAGTTTGTCCGTAGGATAACAAAATTTTACTTGAAAGCATGGTTGAGTTTAATATACTTAGAGTAAGAAAAACAAACAAGAAAATCAAACAAGAAAGAAATTCTTAAATTAAGTATTTTATACTGGAATCAAGATGATATTTCCTGACATATTTCTCAAAATAAGAAAATATTTCTTACGGAATGGACCTTTTTTCTAGAAAACCCTTTTCTAATGTAAGTTTTAATTTCTTATTTGAGTAAATAAACAAGATTGATGTTCTTGCCTGGGAAAGGGGTATGATTATTTTTAATTTTAGACTTAGAGAGAACAGATTGATGCCAGAGCATCAGAAAGAGGTTCATCAGATTAAATGCAGCTTTTTGTAGCTACAATAGAAGTTTAAGCAAACAGACCTTTATTCAGAGTCATTTCACTTCATGTAATGGGACAGGTAATCCTTCCCTTTATCTAAATGCTGTTATCAAGCAAATGGTGTCTCTTATCATTTCTCCCTATAGTTATTATAATTCATTCACTGGAACAAGGGTTCTTACATCAAATTAATCCCTAACAAATTTCCCCTTTTCCCACATGTTTTTACCCTCTTCTGTTTCTTTGGGACTTAATTTAAGGCAGAAATATATACCCTGTTTGATAGGAAAGTTGTTGTATTGCATAGTGGTGGCCTCTTGTGGCACAACATGTAACTAATGTTCTTAATTTAAGAAAATAATTCTTATTTAGTAGTCTGATCCCTATGGAACCTAATTGAACTCACATTCCACACCTATAAAATTCCCAAATAATGAAAGGAATTTGGTGAAGGCATTAAGCATGGTCATAACCATCACATAATAGAGTATACTTGCATATTTTTTGCCCTAATTGACACTTTAGACACATGGTTTCAGATTAATTCTTAACTGAGCAGATTTTCAAGACATGGCAATCTTAAATCTAGAAATAGAACTTTCTTATTTCAGGAATATAAGATATAATCTTGTTGGGTGCACAAGTGACCAGTTTTAAGAAAATTCCTAAAGAAAAATAATCTTGAATACTTGTTTCTAGAAGAATACTAGAAAAATATAAGATATTTTTTTTAGCTTCCCCTTTCTGAAAACAAGATAAATGTAAAAACTCAGAATGAGTTTATTCCTTAAATCAAGAAAATTTAATCTTGATTCTAGTATTTTCTTGGGGTAAGAAAATTATTTTTGGCTGTGTAAATGCAGGGATTTTCGGGATTATCATTGTCAGCTATTTACTTCTTATCATTTAGAACGGGTTCATTCACTCAAAAACGAAAAGAATCTAGAGAATACCACAGAGTGATGTGATGAACTACAAAGAACACTATAATTCATTCTATTTGTGTATTCGGTGATCGAATCGTAAATCATTCATGGAACATAATTTGTGACTTAAGCTTGTCAATTAAAAGGAGGAATACGAACTAGGATGTATGTTATTTAGAGCAGTGTAAGTTCAAGAAATGACAGTTGGCCGGTGTCTACCCGCCCACGCCGACTGCCAACATGCCAGCATTACACAGGATTTGGGCGGCAAGCGGGGCATAATCCAGGCATGTTAACGTGCATGAGGGTCAGCCAGCCACCCAATCCACGCTACCTCACCCCACCTCATCAACCCCGCACTTTATATACAGCCCCCCCCCTCCCCACCACAAGTAGCCTGCCATACTTTATGATGTGTCAGGCTGTGTGGTTCCACTATAGTACCAGCGGTATGGGCACACAGCCCTCCCTCTTAGCTAAATTTCCCCTGGGAGACCTGTCCCCAATGGCAGTAACCAGGAAGGTGGGAAGGGGTTGGTACTGGAGGATCAACTGGTTCTAAGAGCTGAGGCCGTGGAGGAGAGCGGGGAGCCTGGAGGGGCAGTTTGTGGTCAGTGTTGCATACATACAGATGGAGTAGGGGAGGTTAGTGTTGCTGCTCAAGCGGAAATCACGCGCTGAAGTATGCATATCTGGGGACCAAATACACCCTAAGCCCACCTGCCCTCTCTCCACCTCCCACTGCCCATCCAAAGGTCCTTTACTACATTTACCGCTATCCAAATGAGTTGTTATCAAAGGCGCACTGAACCCACAACGTTATTTGCGTACAAAACTCGGCAGGGCTAGGTCCTCAACTCAGTGCGCCTTTAATACCATCTATTTACTACCCATGTAGCCTCGGTTCCCTATCAATGCCCACACCTTTAATACGCCCAGTGGTGACCCTCCATTTTCCTAAGCATTTGGCCCTTTTTCAACCTATCTTTACCTTTACCTATCCGGCCATGTTCTTTTTTCACTCCCTCTGTCAATCTGCTCATCAGCCCATTCCTATGTCAATCCCTCCACGATTCCTTCCCTATCCATTCATCCTTACCTGTGCTCCTATCCCTCCTACCCACTCTCAACTCCCACTCTGTCTATTCGCCCTGTCTCCCCCTCCCTTCCTAACTCTTACAGACACGCGTCTGCCCCCTTCCTCAGTACCACCCCATCGCACCCTACCCCTTCCTCCCTTACTACCTAACAACCCGCCAAATCCCCGGCCGATGTCGGTGCTTGGGCGGCAGACTGCGTGAAAACTATTTCACGTCGGGGAATACCACATGCCATTTGCAATTCAAATCGCCGGCTGAACACCACCGCCCCAGCCGCCGAGTAATTTTACGGTGGAGAGGGGAGGCGCCGCGGCCCCGACCATCCCCTTCATTTGGACAACATTTTTAACGGACATGTTGTGCCGACTCTCCACCAGGAGTCGTCGGGCTTTGTTTGCGAGGTCATGTTCTGTTCCCGAGAGGTAGATTGGACGTTTCTCCTGCCCATGCGCACGCATATCCAAGTAAAGTTCCCGAAGTAAATGTGTTTTGTATGTACTATTTAGTGAACGTGAGGATTAAGATATGTATTTTTCTGATAGAAATTAAGTAGCAAACGCTGTTATTTCTAGAATTGAGTCTTTGGGATAGGCATTACAGGCAGAGCTTTGTGATACTGCAGGGCTATAGTGGCCCTATGAATTACAATCTATGTAAATTTTGATACTGGTGTGGCAATATAGGTTGATCTGGTGACTTATTTCGCGTGCAGACTCGCAGGCTCAGTTATTGGACAGCTGTTATTTCAACCAACCAACGCGGATAAAAATAAATAAAAACATGCAGACCTCATTTCTTTGAACTTATGGAAAACATTCCCTGTCAAGAATCAAGGCCACAGCCGAGTGCTTCCTGAAGTACAATACGTATCACCCCCAAGCCTTTTACACATGCTTCACCAACGACCTATAACCAGAGATAGAGGCTTATAGAACCCATTACTGCAGAGTCATTATAAGCCTTTCACCTCCATAACTCACCTCAAGCTCCTCTTTGCCTTTACACTAGCCCTTTCAGAGGGGACAGTTTTTAATGAGCCTGGTTACCCTGTGATGTGCCTCAGCCTCAGGACAGCCTAAGTGATCTCTGACCTCTTGGCATTTTGGGGTCATCGGGTCAGCATCCGGGACATTACGGCGGCCATTTTGAAGGACAATCAGGCCCTAACAGAGGCCAGACGCTGAGAGCCTCAATCTGGCACTTTGACAGGGGCACACCCTGCTGGGGCCATGGGTATTATAGCAGGGAAGCCATATCGGAATGGACGCTTTGTGCTCAGGAATCCAATGGCGGCAGCGTGTAGGGCTCCAGAGGCCATCGTTTAAAATACAATGGTGGAAGCCTATATCCCACATATAAACTCTATGCCTACATGTGCTTTAAAGGTATATAAAAGTGAATCTGTGTTCGGAAAAGGCAAGGGAGGCTTCAACATTAATGTAGGCTATGTTGGTGGCTACATAAAAGCTCGTGGGCTCATACAGGAAATTCATAAATCATTTTTTGAGAGGTTGATTGAGAGGTTGATTGATCTTTTATTGATCTATTTATGCACATGAGTTATCAATTTTACATCGAGGTTAAATCATAATGTCACTAAAACTTGTATTACAAATGTATTATCGTATCTCCAATAGTGGAACATATTACGTACCGGTATAACACAGTTTGAGCGAGAGAAACAATTGTGTGTTTGTGTTATCCACTTCTTCATTTGACTTTTTATATACCGGTATTACACAATTCTGTAGCATAACAACAGCTATGATTTTGATGAAAAATAGGAATGAAATAAAATATTGTCCCTTGATCAATAAAAAATAAGGGTGGAAGTCTGCATTGCTGCATTGGTGCCCATATTCTAGCGTTAGCCGCCATTACATAGTTTCAAAGCCTGCTGAGTAGATGGCAGCGACTGTTATCGTATTGTAACACCGCACACCGCAGTCACGGAGCCAGTGAAGCCAGTTCTGGGAAACTGTCATTACCTGGCAGACTGGAAGCCATTAGAAGGCTTCCTGGCTTATGGAGGACGTCAGGGAATCCTTTCCCGTGATGATATGCCATGAACAGACATCAGAACTGACAGGTATGGACGTCAGAGAAAACTTCAGTAGCCCTATTAGTAAAGTAACAGTACTCGGTGTCTTGTTGTCTGTTCTTCACATGCTCTCAGCTTACAAAATATGATAATCATATCCCTCAGATTATGAACAAGGGCATTTGTATTAAGTATTTTGTGAGAAAAAAAAGGACTGAGATTCTAGCTGCACAATTGTATCACACAGCTGAATTTCGCTCCACGTCGAGCTCATTAATATTTCGGAAAACTCTAAAAGAGTATGTGGATACTGCTGGAGTTCACATAATATAGACATAAATAGCGGTGCTTACTACCATTGTGGAATTCAGAGTACATACATATACACGGCCGATTGCAACCTCATTGGGAGCTTCATCACCAGGAATATACATCTCTATTATTTGAGGGGCCATGACCACTTTGAATGCCTCACTTGTAGAGGTGTATGAATCCGCCATTCACCAAAGAACTACTTTACCGCAGTGTCTGTATGCCAGCGATGAGTCAGGCGTCGAGCTGGGGATAGTTTGTGTCTCGCTATAGCTACATGGACAAGGAACACATCGGTATGGGTCCCACACCGTTGGTGACTAACGTGCCAGTAAATGAAACCTGAACTGCTGTCCTGAGCAGGCCAAGTGAACAAATGCTAAAGGGCAATGGCACTGGCAATGGTTGCCTGCCTACTAGTCCATCTCCCATGCTGTTCTCACCAACACCATTTACCCTACCGTTGTGGGTCATATAAGAGCACGGGCACTTATCAATTTCAATACGTGTTCCTGGTTCATATTAAAAACCAGTCGGCAGACTTATTTTGATACTAAACTGAGCCATTGAGCGTATGTTGCTTATGGTGTCATCTTTCAAATTTATGATTGAATAGCAGGCAGCGATGGCAAAAAGAATCTATAGGTGGGCCCACACCATGAGCAAGTACCTGCCCTTAATCCTTGCCTTTCAGAAAATATTTTTTAGGTATTTCAAGTGAAACTTGTTTTGATAGCCATTGTCACAAATAATGGTTGAAAGAACAGGCCATAAATTATGGACACACTATAAGAAATGAAAAAGGAAAGACCCCCCCGACTTCCACACACCCACACACCGCCACCTAATGACAGCCATCTGCAGCTTTGTTAAAGGCATTAGATGCTGCTCGCCGACGTCCGCCATCTTGTTTCGTGACCCGGAAGTGAGAACCACATGGCTGTCGCTGTGCATGCATGGAGGAAACCATTAGTACGCCGGCTCCGCGGCAGGTGGAGTACCGTAGTGCTGGTGACGTATTTACACAAGCTATTCACGTGAGCTATTTGTGACGTATTACTCGGGGAAGGTTAGACGAAAGGGCGACACACAAAACTGGGCTATTAGTTAAAATGCTCCTCGTCGCGTGTCGTTGGTCTCCATGGTTCCGAAGCACTTTAGAGCCTAGTCCCCAGGGGGAGCCAGGAGCCATGCAGAGACTTAACGTGACCATGGTAATAAGGGCGGAGAGGTATAAGGGACACGTCATTCATTGGTTGAACGGGGTGGGGATGACTGTAGGAATTTCTCAAAAGAGGGATTCATTCACGAATACTCTCTTTCTCACACACAAACTCTGTGCATCTGGAGGCAAAACAGTGAATCGATATAGATTAATAAACTTATTTTTCATCCTTGAACTTGAGAGTATTCTATCTTAGACGTAGATTTATAAGGGTGCCCCAATACCATTCACTCCCCAGGCTCGGTCCATATGGGCCCTATGGACCTGCTGACCTGCCTTCGGCTGTGTTGGTTTTAAAACTATATCATTCACTCTTCAATTTTGAATTCTTTCAACCCACCAAGCCCCAACCCTCACATCTTGCAATAACGTCTCTTTCCCAAAGCCCCAGGAATCATGTGAAATAAATGCTAAAGTGGAACTAAGAGCCAACACTCAGCATGGGCATCTGACGTGACAAGCGAAATTAGCAGCCACTATTTGATAGCACTGTTATAGCAGCGATGGTTGTATTCTGGTTGCTGTAGGTGTATGAGTCTGTACACTAAGTACTCAATATGTTGTTCTGTCCCCCTTTCTAACATTTACCAGATGTCTACATGGACCCCTATACCATATATCGTCTCCCCTGACACTAGTGCATCTAGTCGCCTTTTGTCTATGCATACGCATAATTATGTATGCGAATACTTCCATCTCATTGATTCCTCTATCATTCTTGTTTATCATTCTCCCCTAACACCATACATTCATCATGTCTACATATGTACAGTATTCACAATCACCATCATGATCATTAAGATATATCAAATATGATAGCTGTCCTGTTTTTCCTTGCATTCAAATAATTATTATTTCACATTCTGGAGAGCTCCATCGTCACATGTACATGTATCCCATTCCAATTCTGGCATACTCACACCCCACCAGCTGTTTCTAATGTACTTTCTCTATCTTAATTGAATTTCTGGCCTGCAGTCTTATGCCCTTTTATGCTCTCCCATTCATTTTATTTTACTGCTGTTGCCTTACCTTTGAGGCCTTTCACTTGAGACACACAGCAAACCATTGACCCGTTCACATCATAATTAACTGGAAAGAGATACTGGGTCTTATAAGACTAGGATGAGCTGCTGGAACTTTGGATCTGGGAACTGTTCCCTAGTACACCATGTGGCTTCTACATGTATGATTCAATACACACATCGGTTCAGATACTATTCTGATAAGAGTGCTTGGCTCAACTCAAGAAATGAGTGTATAAACCAAGCTTTAGTACTTTTCCCCACTGGCATTCAATGAATACTGACTATGTAAAGACTGGATTGTTTGGCTATGAACTGAACTGGCCCTCAACATATACGACTTCTGCTGCTGCCCACAAGGCTTTGTAGTTACCCCTTTACGAACCAGATGATACCTCAAGATTCATTTCATTCACCAACGCTGTGCAGGCCAGTTACTCATGGACCCTGTATTAGTGCATCATGATAAGCCTTTGGAAGTGTATCAACCCTGTAGATTATCCATGATCAATGAATGCATCCCTAGTTACTACCCATTCCTACATGCCTGCATCAAGAAGTAAGGACGTTGTGCATTAAAGTACCATACAGGCCTTAAAGAGTGCCATGTCAGCAATGGTATTGTGAACAGTGAACCCAGCATTGTATGGTGTACAGCTGGCGGCATGGGAGGTGCAGACATGTCGGTGCAGCACAGGGCGTGCCTGTAACTGATATCCTGGCGCACATGTGTGTGTGTGTCGATACCAACAATACCAGTAATCCCCAAAGGGGGAGGCTTGTGCAGCTCCGGTTCTATTGATTGCACAGCTCTGTGGTGCCTAGTTCTATCAGAGCGACACAGCGCAGTGTTAGTCTACATGACAGGCTTCTTGTGTAACCTTGATGTTAGGTCACTAATACAACCTCCACAGTAGCCTACAACAAGGGGTTTGAGGCCAGCTTGGGGTGAATTAGAGCTGGAAATTCCATGCTTTTCAACATGATCACCACAAGTCAATCAAATATGGCGCAGCACTGCTCCCATAAAGCATGGCTGTACTTACAGAACCATAAGGCTCGATGACCGGACCTGAGCCCATGAGGAAACGCCTCATCTCACTCTCCGCCAACACAAACAGCCGCCCCCTATCTGTACAGTCCCTGCTTGTAAATATTAGCGTCCTCCCGTTGTAGGAGGAAGGCAGTTAAATCACCCGCCTACCAGTTACACCGGGATTAAAAGGCTCCGAGCAGCTCGCCCGGAGAGCCACTCAATGGTGCATTGTTGAAAGGCCGCTAATCTCCGAGCAATTCGTCCTGCTCAAAAATAGAGGCCAGATTGACCATTAGGATAATTATAATCTTGTTTCGGGTAATCCCCTGCTCTGTCCTTGTTATCAGTGCTTAGAGCCGGGTTTCCATCATAGGGCTCTACATGCTGTCCTGGTATTTATGATCAATTAGTGTAATAACTCGGGGGTGGTGAGCGGAGGGTTATTTAGCATACTGTGATTGTAGTAAGCGAGGCTCTGGTTCAGGGACCGCTATGGGCAATTGCATACCTGCTTAAATCACTGTTTCCTTGGTCATCTTCTACTGAATGAGAAGAGTCCAGACCATGTCAGGGGACTTTTTATACTTGCACAACTTGGAAAAATATGGGTTGCAGAGAGCTACCCTATAGATTAAAAAGTGGTATTGTAGAAGGAAAATTAAGGTATTACCCAACAGAATGATGCTGGTTCCGTGTAGACCTCACACCTCTGTATAGCATCGCCTGGCAGATGACCAGCGAACCTCTGTCCGTTGCTGATACAATGCTTTGCACTGCACTAAGGAGGGTCATGAGTACTATAGAAGGAGGCCAAGTTAATTACAGGGAGTGGCGCCTTGGCCGCAGCTCGGGTTACAGAAGGGACCTGCTGGTAGCCGGCCGGAAACAGGATCTGGCCGTGTTCCATGCCAGCAACCACACTGCCCTCCATGCCTCCACTACCGCCATTATAGGCACTGCTTCTAGGGGCTATGCGTACATAATAATTTCCCCTTGGAAACTACAAGTTCATTAAACAAGTGTTATTACATTGGTGCACTGGAGCAGTAGTCGCTTGTGTGAAGCAGTATGACTAGATGGGTACCTAGAGGATGGTGCCATCTTGTCATGATTTGGGCATGATGCCATGTGGAGAAGGGAGAGTTAGGGGAGAAGCCACAAAGGCAGGAATATAAATAATTAACTATTCCCCACTACTGACGCCACACCAAAAGAAAAATCGTGTATCACTTCCTCTTTTCTATAGGGGCACATAGCTGGGATACATAATGTTGTACATCCCTATACTGCATGGTTTACGTGGCTGTGGTCAGCATTAACACATTAGATGTGCCATTATACTCTGTAGGTGTATGCAGGAACCTAGGCTAGAAACCACAACAGCAGACAAATAACCCTTGATTTCACGGTACACTACTCGATTACATTCCACATACTGATTAATTACCACTTACACTTGGCTTCCCATCCATAATTCATTGTAATCAAGACATACATAACCTTCATAAAAAGCGATTTTATCGGATCAAGTCTAATCTGTTGGTTAGTTACCATGTATACATGACGTTTGCCTTTGGTATTCCACTCCGATGCCCTTAACCGGCATCGGCATACTGTGGCAATTCCAATGTCAATGTACTAGAATGTCCATTCTGCACGGTGGCTCACAGGCCCAGTGCAGCTGAGGCAAATTTATGGACAGATATGTGTAATACATATCAGTATAAATCATATATGTGAAGTAATAATCCCAATACATCACAGCAAATTACATCTACACACTGATTTACATCCTACCGTTATGGAGGTCACCCAGGAGATAGACCGTTCGGAAAACTCATTAAACGACCGCCCCTTCAATCAAGATCTACTGGCATTTTTCACTGAGCCCACATTGGCTGGAAATCAGTGGGAGATAAATCAGTAATCAAAAGCATTGCCAGGGTGTAATTGAGGTCCGTATATCATGGGTCTGACGGTTGTTAATGAGCAGTTAGAGCTGCTCTGAAGCTGCTCAGAGCTGCTCCGATGGACTCATTAAAGGCGGGAACTTGTCGTGACGTGACAATGTGAGGGCCGGAGGTGGGTGTTTACTGGTAGGGCTTTGCAATGACTGCCTCCACTGTGACGTGTTTATTTCTGATTGCGGCTCGTAAAAGCAAAAACCATGAGAAGAATGTAAAAAGGACATCCTAAGGTAACATGGGCAAATGGTCTGTGCTTTTGATATCAGGGTTTTAAAATGCCATTTTTGATAATTATATGAAGTTCCCTCAGATTTCTACTAGTCTCTACCAATATTTGCCTCAATTACACCAAGGAATACCTATCAATGATAAAGGGAAATGTATAAAACAATAGCACCAGACCAGGGTCGGGTAAGCCTGCCTTCGCACTGACTGCTTCATCATTGGTGGCTTGGCTCCCAATATTCTTATTACAGATGCTAAGTTACGGTATACATTCAACCAGAAGAGAGTCCTGAGCTGCATCCTACCACCACTCAGATTGCTTGTAAACACAGTATGCACCACTAGGAACAAACCATTAATGCGGTAACTCACCGTTTGATGTTTTATGGAGCAGTAGACTAGACATCCCAGAACACCCATGAACCTGTGGTAGGCCTGTAAAGTGGGAGATCAACGTCTAGTATGCAAAGGATGTGCCACCCATGGGCCACCCTCCGCCCACAAGTTTTATTTGATTCGTCGTATCTCTGTCTCAACCTGTTTGCTCACAAGGAAACCTTTATTTAGCCATTCTGAATTTTCCCCTGGATATATCCCACGTCGGTGTTTGAATAGAGATCGGACTGTAGAAGTAAAGGGCTTAAGCCTCATGGGTAAAATTGGACCCAAGATATTCTGGGAGATTATGCTCTGTATGTAATGATTCTGTTTTGTGATGCTATTAGGTCTCAACAGCTGGAAAGGTATAGTCCCTTTAATGTACATTTGCCCTCTCTCCACCCGTAGTTTTCAGCAGAATAAGATGACCGAACAAACAGCTGCTTGGAGAGTGCCGATAGCCCTGACGCACCCTGCATATTACCCGATACGCATCACGCGGCGCATGCGCCCCTTGGCACCAATTTGTCCCTCGGCACCTCCTTCAGTTACCCAGCAGCGGACAGGACATGCCGGAAAATCCATCCCTCTGGAGAAACAGGACTCCGTGACTACTTGAAAAGTCGACGCCCATTGAAGATGGCCCAAGGGGAAAGGTTGAGGGAGGTGCTGGAGCCTCTGTGCTGGGGGGGGGGCTGGGGGGCTGGGGCTGGGTGGAGTCGGTTATGGGTGTGAGTGGAGAAGCATAAGACTTAGTGTGCCTCTACATGGGTAAAAATCGACACGGGCGACACGGCGACACCGCCCTTTTAGGCCCTTTTAAAAATGGACGGACACAGGAAAATCAGGGATAAAAATCGACTCACAGGGTTTTTTCTCTTTGTTCTTATACTCGGGCCTCTGGTTGGCCCGCAGCACCGAACGAGCTGAATGGCTGCAGAACATCACCTCCGAGGGGCTCTACACACCGTGGGCCCTCGGGGAAGCCCCTCTACCTAACTACCTACCGGGCCCCCAGACGGCGGCCCTCAACCTGGAGATCGGGCAAATCCTCAGGGATTCTGCTGGCCGGATCCAGGAAACCATGGCTGCACACTTACGTCTCAGAGCCACCTCTGATCGGGAAACACGTGACACACTGTTGGACACGGTGGACAAGCTCCTTGCTACTGAATCCTCCCCCGATGGCCCCAGGGCCAGGGAAAAGTTGGAAGAATTCATAGGAAAGGAGCAGAAGAGACTCAAAGAACAGCTGGGGAGACAAAAGGAATTCATGAGAGCCAGACAACCCACTCTACGTCAGCTCGCAAACGGCTCCTTTAGCCGGGGTACCGACTCGGCCCCTCCCACCCAGTCCCAGCCAGGGCCCTCAGGCACGAGTGCACCCAACACCGGCACTTCGGCCACACCAGCCCCCCGGTTCACGACCCCAGTGGACGCCTGGCCCCGTGCCAGAAGCAGGCCACCTGTCACCAATGAACCCTCAAGCTGGGACGAACAGGCCCTAGACGAGTGGTTGGACCCAAACTACCCACCACTCCCAGCACCAACAAGGGGCCTCCCTCAGAGACCCCCCCGCAACAACTCCAGAAACCCCACGCCCCCCTCCGAGCCCCAGACCAACGACCCCCCCCAGGGGTCCAAAAAGGGCAAAGGCAAAGGGAAAAATGGAAACAAAAAGAGAGCCAACAACCGCTCCCCCTCAGCCCCCCGCGCCAAGGAGCAGAGGCGGGCTAGGTCAGCATCCCCCCGGGCCCCCCAGAATTTTCAGGGACCCCGTCCTGTGGAGGGCCCCAACGCCCAGCCCCAGAACGGGCCCTGGCAACAGGCCCCCCAACGCCGTCGCCAAACCCGACGGGCCCCACAACAGGAGGACAGACCAGTAACAATGTCGGATTTAAGGAGGGCCATCCGAGAGGCCCTGCTATAATCCCTCAAGCCCTGAAGGCCACAGTAAACTCCTTACCCTTTGTTGACCCCTCTGACCCTTTAACCAGAGGACTTGTTGATAAGGAGTTCACCTTTGACTGTGTGATGGAAGACAATTTTGTCTCTTGTGACACTCTTCCGCCGATTGATGACGATGAAATGGACTGTTTGTTAGCCCTTGTTAACCATACTCAATTCAATTCCAACAATTCACATATTGACCCCGTTGAGGTTTTTACGAATAAAGTTTGGGACATCTCTGGACTGTACTCAAATGCTGTTGTTAATCTGTCATCACACTCTCTAACCCCAGATGAGGAATCATTGTTGGAGAGAGGTCTTAATTTCTGCCCCACCCCAGGTGAGCCCAACATGGGAGACCTACGTAGAGATTTAGACGCATTTCACCGAAGGTTGAAAATAAAAGCCCTTTTTGACCCCGCAAATAGGGCCCTGAGACCACCCTGGATGGACTCTCAGGACACACCTGACCCTGACCCTGAACCTACCAACAATGATAACTCACTTTTGGGTATTCTAGATAGATCAAAGGTCATAAAAAAGGACACCATTTGGCAACCCTCTGCTGCCCCCGTGCCCTTAAAAGCTTATATTCTAGCTAATGAAACTGATCTTAACAAGCTAATTGTAAAGGCACCTTCTAAGCAAAATATAACTAAAAATGAAAGAAAATCCCTTAAAGCTTTAATGAAAAATCGCAAGATTGTCATAAAACCAGCTGATAAGGGGGGCGCTATAGTCATACAAGACCGAGCAGACTATGTAGCAGAGGGCGTCAGACAACTCTCTGACGCCACCTTCTACAAAGAGGCCCCTGAAGACCCCACTGTCTCTCACAATGATTATATAAATGGTCACCTAGATCGACTCTTGTCACTAAAGGAAATGACCAAGAAATTCAATGAACGCCTTAGGACCCAGCGCCCCAAGACTTCAGAATTGTATCTGCTCCCGAAGATACACAAAGGTAAGTCACCTCCTCCAGGTAGACCCATAGTTTCAGCCAATGGCTGCCCCACTGAAAAAATCTCCTGTGTGGTGGACCATTATATTAGACCCTTTGTCTATAAAACCAAGTCCTACATTAGGGACACCACAGATCTCCTTAATGAATTAAAGTCACTAGGCCCTCTGCCCAGTGGCTGTATCCTAGGCACCTTGGATGTCACCTCCCTGTACACCAATATCCCTAACGAGGAAGGAGCCATGGCCATTTATAAACACTTGTTTTATAAACGGACCCCCCTCCCCGGTGAAATGTAAAATGAAGCTATCTACACACTACTTTGGATTGTACTAGCCAAAAATAATTTTGACTTCAATGGGAAACATTATTTACAGGTGGGTGGCACCGCCATGGGAACTAGGGCCGCACCTAGTTACGCTAACCTTTTCATGTCCGCCCTAGAGGACGCTAAGGTCTTCACCTATAAATTACAGCCACTAATGTGGGTAAGATTTATAGATGACATTTTCTTCATCTGGCAACATGGTCAGGAAGAACTTGACACCTTCACTGACTATCTAAACAGGATACATGAGTCTATCAAGTTCACCGTGATAACCTCCATTTCACGTGTAGACTTCCTAGACACCTCTGTCCTGTTAGACAATGAAGGAAATATAACAACAGACCTGTACACCAAACCTACAGATAGTTGCAATTACCTCCACTTTGAGTCTGCCCATACCAGACACAGCATCAGAGGTATCCCGTACGGCCAATTCATTCGAATTAGACGTATTTGCTCTGATGAGAGAAATTTTATCAGACACTGTATCCAGAGAGGCAGACACTTTGTACGCCGTGGGTACGCCCCTAGCATGGTAGCACATGCCTTCTATAAGGCATGCCAAAAAGATCGCTCAACCTTGCTAGAGATAAAGGCAAAGAAAAACCGGGCCCTGGAGGAAGCTACCTTTTTAGTTTCTACCTACATCCCCGGTTTCAATGCCGTTCACAAGATTGCACTAAAAAACTGGGACATGCTAGGCGGTTCTTGCAGTACCAGAGAGATCCACAGTAAGGGTTTCAAAATGTCCCATAGACGCCCTAAAAGTCTAAAGGACCTTCTTGTGAAAGCAAAGTTGCGGCCCGAAGAGCCCCTAAAGCCTAGGCCCAACAAAAACAGGTGTCTATCTTGGCCCAAGTGCAACTATTGTCCCCAGCTGAACAAAAGTGGCAAAATAAAGTGCACAGTCACTGGCCGAGAGTATACCAGTAAATACAATGTGTGTTGCTCCAGCACAAATTTAATTTACTGCATCACCTGCAAGATCTGTGGCATACAGTATGTCGGCCAGACAGAAAATGCCATAAAGACCCGTTTTTCCGACCACCACGGAAAAATAAAGAGAAAAGAATTTGAAAAGAGTGCCGTGTCACGCCACATGAATTCTTGCTCAAAAAGAGGTGAAGATTCGAAACACAGAGACATGACCATCACTGTAGTAGACTTCATACATGCTGTCTCAAAGTCCGACAGGGCCAAGTACCTGCGGAACTTGATTGAGTATAATTGGATTCAGAGGTTACACACTAATGCCCCCATGGGCCTAAATGTGGCTGACCCCCTGGTCCACTGATGACAACCCATAATCGGAGTGGAGGGGGAAACCGGGTGGTTGCCACGTACAACTAACCAAGTTACCCGAAAGGGCCTTTTCCTGGTACCCCCCTCCCAATATTTATTTTTATAGTAGGTGGGCACTCCCCTATGAGTCCCCATAACTGTCACTGTTTTATTGCACCTCGGTGCAATTTTATGACCGCCCCCCACGGAATTTCAAATTTTTAGGGCCTAGCACCTACAAATAATTCCTTGGTTTGACTCTAAGTCATGACCCATAAAACCACAAAACATTTATGATTTTCACTAGATTTAAATAAATGTCTGTGGCTTTAGTAATTTTTCACACCCCAAGAAAACTTTTTCTTGACTGTAAAAAATTAACATCCATGCCCCCAGTGGTGTATGGTACCGCATAATTAATTAGAGATTTCTGACCTGTCAGGATTATTTTTAATTAATTTATTTCAATGCAGTCTGAAGATCCCCTTAGGTGAAACCGCCAGTTCCTCATATTAATCCCTCTGTGGACTGAGGACCAATCAGAAGCCCAGTTGCATATCCTCCATGGCAACCATTCTTCTGTCAACAACCAGGCCAGTCCCAAGACTGACCCTGATTGGTCAATGTAGGTCACGTGACAGACACTATAAAAGGGCACTTCACTTTTGAATTTGCTCATTCCAGCGCTAACTGCTAGACCAGTACTTACCCCGTATCCAAATACAAAAAAAAAAAATCTTTGTTCTTATATAGCTAAAAATCGACACAATGCCACTGCCCTACTGCTAAAATTCGACCCGGCGACACGGTCAAAATTGCGGGTACCCATGTAGAGGCACATAAGTGAGAGGGAGGGGAGCCCGGAGGTTAAAGGAGTGAATGTAGGGTGAAGAGGAAAAGGTGCAGGAACAACCTTGGTGCAGGCAGGGCAGGGAGAGGGACTAGATTCTGGAGAAGGAGGGACAGGGTGGGGTTTGCCGGGGGAGGGAGGTAGCTAGGTGTTGGGTGTAAGGGATGAGTAGGGGGCGGCAGATGCTGGAGCAGCTCAGGGACCTGGAGGAACTGCAGAGGTCAGCAGAAGGAGGGGTGGTTAGAGGAGAGGCAGCGGAGATATTATAAGCGGTAAATAAAGAGGGAAACACATGGGTGAATCAAAAAGATATTCCTTTGGGTCCCTGACACCCTTACCTAGGCATAGCCGTGGAAAGATGCATGCAGATAGTGGTGTACATGCGTAAATGTCTGGTGGGAATAAATCAGAATGGGGTATTAAAGAGGGGTTTCACACCATTTTAATAAACGGACCGGCGAAATTTGTGAGAGAAGGTCAGAGGGCAGCAGAGACAGATATACCAGGCAAGATATGTAGGCCTATACCAGCCAGTATTTTAGATGACAATCCCATTGCTTCCTATGCATGTCTTGTTATCGCAGATCTCGGTAATGAGTTTGTCTCATTGCTATGGCAGTTTCCATTCTTCTTATTCAAGGATCCTTATTACCGGCCTTGTATATTTATAGAATACCGAGATTTACCACCGCAACAATGGTAGTTTGGATATACGTTAGCAGAGGTAGGCAGATGCGTAGAGACGAACAGAACGTGGGAGACAGTCATAGAGTATACAGACGGCCAGACAGACAGGTAGGCACAAATATATTACAATAATGGATATGTCGTAGTAAGGGTGGAATATATGAAAAAAGGTGCAAATGCGTGTAACAGAGAAAGGGAATATAGTCTTGGCGGAAGGATGAGAGTGCAGACGTGGCCCATCCGTTAGCAGCGCCATCTATGAGGCTTATTACCAACTCTGCACAAACAGCTGGAACACGACACTGCGCAGGTGCGGCCATATGTCACGTGACTTGGTCATTTCCGGCAGGGCAGGGCCTCCATAATAGGCCTGGTTATGAAAAAGGCTGTCCCGCAGCTAGAATCGAGGCAAGCGTGGATATCATATTACTACAACGTGGGCGACTGGGAACTGCTGATTCTAGTATAAATTATCCATATCCTCGCGTGGAACTGATTCATGTCTCCTTTTTGGGTATTTCCAATTTTGAGATTGTGTCGAGGTCCCTGTGAACATCCTGGAGTGATGGTCAGAGGGATTTCTGAGAATGATGTTTGGATTAATAGCCTTGACGAGAAGGGAAACGGATGACGGTGGTATTGTTTTGATCCCAGCAAAATAGGGTAAGCTAAGTCAAACGTACTGGATTAGCTTGGGTATGCCCAAGGCTGGCACAATCGCGCACTAATTTAATGGGATGTCAGCTAGCTATTTTCAGCAATAAAGCCCGCAGGTTAGAGTACACAATATTGTGGTGAGAAATTATTTCCAACCATATAGGGGCTGGCAGAAATTTCAGCTTGCCCGCGCGGAAATTTACCACCTCCCATGTGGTGTAAACCTTCCCTTTGGTCTTTGTCATGAAGATACGCTTATAGCTTACCTGTAGAAATACAGGTGTGTTTAGTTAGATGTTTACTCCACCATCCCTACCTCACCTATCTGACTTTCTTTATCCACCTGTACGTATTGATGAACTCGGATGTCTCAAAGCAAGCCGACAGATAGGGTAGATGATAAGAGCCCACCTGTCTCCCCCAACTCCCCACTTCTAAAGAAAGGTGTGCTTCAGGCTGTCTTGAAATCTAGGAAATCTTCCAGAAGTTTGCATAGAAAGTATGTAGAAAGTGTTGCTATGGTGCATTTGGTTTTCGCTGCAAACCAGTTTTTGATGAGTGATGATAACCATGCCCAGCGTAATAAACATGGATTCCAAGGTTATCAGGGCATATACCTTATCTGTTGCTGTCTTCAGGTGTGGTGAATGGCATCAAAACATCAAAGCTGCAGGTGTCCCTACTACCAAAGGCCGTAAAGACGGTGTTCTGATGGATCAAAGATGGCATGACTTCAAAAGGGGGAACTACTGTCACGATGGATTACTGCTTGTGTTTAAAGATGTTGTCAAGCCCAAATTTACCACTGCCCAAATGGGTTCGACCCTCTCCGCAGTTAGGGAAAGTTAGGCTATTTTTTTCGACTTATATAAAAATATGAATTCCATTACCACAATTGATGTGGCAAGATTACCTTTTGGCTCACAGCATTTAGATAATTATTTCTTTTGATTATCCCTGAGTTGCATCTTTAGTGCAGGTATTCTATTTAGGTCTACAATGCCCCCACACAATAGCCTTCAATGTCCAAAGAACAGAGATGCACATTAACTTGAAATATGCAAAGAAGTTACAAGCAAGTGTCACAAGATACTGAGGTCGTGGGCCCTATATACCGCGTCTGTCTTGTGCGTATAACCTTATGTGCGTCTATACATGTAGGGCCTACGCATTGCAGATGTAAATAATGCCATGTTTAACCCTTTCCCTGCTGGCCTTGAAAAATGTCATTTGGGACTTAACCACCGGCCCTATGCCATGGGAATATCCAATTTTGCAAGTATGTGCTCCCTGGTACAGTGGCTAAGGAGTAAAATAAGTTGTATTGGAGACAGAAATTACACCTTTTTGACAAGGGGACGTAGTAATCATATTACATATTTTTGGATTCATTCAAAAATTTGTATTCTTTGTTTCATAGCAGGAGCTGTAATTTAGTGGTACTGCTGCCCTAGAGTAGCAATTTTGCTGCCCTATGGCAGCAGCGGTTTTTCAAGGGTATTTTAGATGCTGCCCAGTGGCAGCAGCGGCCCTTAAAGGATTTGAGGCATTGGGTATAAGACCTAAAATAAAGGACCAGCTTTTTAAAACTGTTAAGAATCATATTACAGTTGAGTTAAAGATTAAATTGCAGTAGGGCGAACGTTTCATTCAAAATAAAATCAGTATAGTCCTCAGATTGCCCCAGCCTCTGTATAAATGAGGTTTCATGCATAAACCATGGCTGACAATGCCCATTCAAATTAAAGTGATCACATTTCTTTCACTTACTTCATACTGTTAACAACTGTAACTTATTCATATTACTAAATAAACCGTTACCAGTGCAGGTACTATCTCTTTGTCCTGCTTCTGTAATGAAAATATCCTATTATTCCGATGGACTTAACCTAATTTACATCAGGACATCTTTTTGAATCCCATCTATGTTTGTTCCTCACTTGTTACAGCATCAGTTTCAATGGGGTGGATGGCCATGGAATAAATGAAGGAGAATATTAAAAAAGTAAAGAACGTAGATAGGTGGGGCCTCCTGCTCATGTACTAACTTTAACATTTATAAACAGATGAACATTGTACCACATTAACTTTGGTCTGAACACTACACACCACGGCTTTCATGTGTTTCTGTTAAATCCTCATAACAGAATACATTATTTTCTTACTTCATGTGACCAGACGGGATGTATAAAAATGTGTATGAAATCCAGCTCAGTTCTGCCCCATCTATAGGTCAACATACCATTCCCCACTCATACAGTATCATAATGTCGTGCACCCATCCAGTTCTTACCATGTTTGTTCTTTTCAAGACAAGACTAGTATTGCTCTTTTCTTCCTCCTGTACGTTCCCTGGTCGGCCTATATTTCCGACCACACACCATAGGTCGACCCCCTACATCACCATACAGCCTATATCCTGTGCTGCATGGGGGTACAACCACTATTTAAAAGTTGAGGTGTTAATGGTCTGCATAGTATCCATATTTTTCACCAATATCACATTATTCATATGAATACATATTGCGAAAGTGAAGGTGTATGACCTGTTTTGACCATACACAAGAAGGAAATTCTTCATAAATATTTAACTTTGGTGCAAGTTTATTATACATCTCAGTCGATTTATGTATTAATTGAGATGTTGAATGAACGGATACACATATTTTGAACTTAAATCACCATTCCTTAAAATGAAACATCCAGATTCTTAAAAGGCAGAGCTCATTAGCTAGCACCCACTAATTTCACCATGAAACGACCAGAATTTCACCATAAGACGGCCTCCATTTACAAGGTGTTCGCAGTAGTCCTATCACAATAGTCGTTTTGTAAGGAGTGCTACTTATATACCTACTTTTCAAAAGCCCCAAAGTTTAAGAAAATACTCCACTTATAGGAAAATAATGACCATGCATAATTCTAACAATTTTCTACTGAGTAAATCCAGTTCATCTTGATTTGAATTCAAAATGGTTCATATTGTTTTGATTGAAATAAGAGTGGTTGACTCTAGGTTCATTTTGGTCGACATTGAGTGAAAATGGACAATATGAGATTTCTAAATATAAGGGCAATAATTTACATATTATATTGTTCATGAAATCATCAAACATGATAAATTGAAGGCCCTGGATCATTTCTCGATGTCTGATATAGCAAATATGCCACAATAATGGTTTTAATTGACATAAATATGGATCTGCTAAAGGTCACAAAAATGTGTGACGGGAAGGGTCGACTTATGGTGAATCTACCCTAGGGTCCAGGGCACATTTTATCGTGCATCGGCCTAACTGGTCATTCTGTCCTTTATGCCCTCCCGCAGGCTCACACACTCATCACCCCAGCGATGTAAAAGGTGTGTGTGGTGGGGGGGGGGCATGGGGGTGTTGTGTCACATACTGTCTGCACGCTACTGTCTGCGTTTCTGCACTTCCCTGATATATAATATCCACACATACCGCAAGTTATCCTTTCATCTCAAGCATTCCCCTCCCTTGCCCGCACATATGGACAGATTCTCAGTTGAAGTTGCGGAAGTATTGGCCCATATAAGCACCTGGGCGTTCAGAGCACTCAAGTAGACTTTACCCACCTGCACCTATGATATGAGCCCGGCCCTCATTGAAGACCAGTCTTGAGAGCATTAGAACATTTCAATACCTCTGCTCCTGAAACTTATTAATTTATATGTATATATGCTGATTTATTTGTGAGAGCCAGTTGCCGACAAAGAGTGTCATGCGGACCTTTTGTAGAATGCGGACAGACCATGACACAGCATGTGGGGATAGTGAGGGTTGACTGTTTGATCCAGGCTCCAGCTGTGATCACAGACCCAGCAGGCCTCCACCCCAGCTAATGAGCACCCCTACTGATTGCAGCACAATGCATATTAGCAGCCAGCAGCAGCAACGCTAATTGATTTCCTAATTTCAATCCCCGAGCGCAGCCACAGCTGATTAGAGTCTGGCGGAGGAGCAGAGAGGGAGGAGAAAATGGGCAATGGAGCCGGAGAATCATGACCGGGCTGGGAATGGGGGCGGGCGGGAGAGACTGTTTGCTGATTCTGTGTGGAATGTGTGAGCAACTGAGGCAAGCAGAGAGTAAAATTTTCTCATTTGAACTGTTTGTTGGAGGGACGAGCATCTCAATGAAAGATGAACTACTATTTCAAAAGATCAGTGGCCATGAATAGGTAGCTGGAAAGCTGAGTTGAGGTCAGTGGAAGGAGGAGCATTCCCAGTGAACATGGGAAGGTTTGGGACCGTTTGGAGCAGGGTTGAAGGATATACTGTGCACTAAAAGGGAAACTATTTAGTTATCTAGGAACAGCTCAGTGGAAGTATGTAGAAGAGAATCAGTGGTAAGATGGGCTTGTAGAAAAAATGTAGAAAACGTAGACTTTACTCAATGGAAGGGTGTCCACCTCGGTCGTAAGGCTTGGGTACTGCGGGTCGGGCAGGTAGCTAGTTGAATGGAATTGGGGCACCTCCACTGCCTACTTAAGGATCATATTACTGCTGTGCGTTATAACGTTAGAGAAGTGGCCTTCCCAAGTGGGCACAAAATCAGTTCAAAAATGGAAACTGGCCCATGTATGGTCGGTAATTTTTGATGATTCCATGCATAGTCTATAATTCTGTAAAAATGTATCAAAATCTGTCAATACATATGTGTATCACGCCTCAATGGAGAATGCCAAGCAGTATAGCCAGCCTGTGGCTATAGCCGCCCTGGAGAACACGGTCCCAGACACATTGGGTGATGTCCCCACACATTATTAAGGCTCCCTGGCCGCGCTCCTGCACCCCGTAATGGTAGACTGTGGCCTGAATATAGAAGACAATAACTAACGTCTATAGTTTTCCTAAAGCAATAAGATAAAATAAGCCTAAGCAGGACTATAATTATACAGAACTAAAATAACACAAGATTTCCTATTGAAATAAATGAAGGCATTTCAGCAGGCATAATTAAAGCTATTACACCTTGATGCAACATTGTGGACAGGTTGTATCAACATTCATCATGTCGGATCATTGCTATATGCCCACTGGAACGTCAAGGTTTACACTATTTAAAAATGCACAAATAACTTCCATGAATGCAAGTATTAATTATAAGACTGGCCACCCACATGGGTATGTCATGATAGGTGAAAATAGCAGATAATATATATGTTTGGATGTCTAAGCTGATTCCATGTGCAGTATATACTTCTGTGAATAATAATCACTGTCTCTCCATAATACGTGTATCATACTACGTTGAGAAAAGCTACCATGCAGCCATAATAAATACAGCCTCTGTTCAGGTCAAGCAGTAGTTGTAGGCCCCTTGTGGCTAGCCGCCCTGGAGAACACGGTCCCAGACACATTGGCCATGCAGAGTGATGTCCCCACACATTATTAAGGCTCCCTGGCCGCGCTCCTGCACCCCGTAATGATGGATTGTGGCCTGCGCCCTACTGACAGACTCATACCGGGAGGTGGGCCGAGCGGTCAGGATGGGCGCCATAAATAAGGCCGGCCTGTCCCCTCAAGACGCTCTGGTCACCTCTCACCACCACCACCACCCTCCCACCCTTTGTACACTTCACTTTGAAGTGCTCCTAGCCCTTTATGAAAAATACACAGGGAGCTTTATTAGTCATTCTCAGTGTTCCTACCCTGCTGTTTCTTGGAGTCCCTTTCAGAGGTACTTCAGTGAACAGATGGTGGATTTAAGAGGAGGTTCACAGCTTTTCCAGACGCTTGCTCGTTTATAAACGTTTAAATATTTTGTTGGCTCGAGGCACCTTTATAAATAAAAGGATATAAAATTCTCCGCAAAATGGGCTAATCATTGTGAGCTTTCTTGCTGGTGTTTTCTTTGCATCCCTTCCGGAGTTAGAGGCTGTTTCAGAGGGGGGTTGTCTGGAAGATTTCAAGATGCTTAAGGCCATGAGTATCAATGATCCGCTGGCTTTAGGAAGCTTTTGTAAAAAAATAAATGCTATGAGGCTTTGTGAACCTTTCTAAATGCTGAGCCGTTTCCTTGAATGTATTCCGTTTGAGATGTGTAATGACAATTTCAGTTCTTCCTAGATGCGTATGCGGTGCTTCTATACTAACCTGCTGTCTTTAAACGTTAAAAACAGAATTCCTGCAGGAATTCGGTCACTCTTGCCTCCATTTTAGTCTTTAGAAATCCAAGTGTGTTCTTGTCTCCCTTGAATTCCCTTTGTGAGCTCTTCAGGATATGTGGGAGGAAGCTCACCGAGGATATCTCACTTCTTTACAAATGCTTTTGACTCAACTTTCTCTTTAAGTGTTCTATCTCCTCCAAAGAGCTCACGACTGTCTCCCTTGTTATCTTACTATCACCTTTCCTTTCTAAAGGTCAGCATCTCTACTCTAGTATGTACAAGTCCTTTCTCACAGCCAAAGAGACTTCATCTAAGACAACCTTTCTTCGTTTCCCTTTCTAAAATTGTTATTCTGAAATATGTATTGCCTTTCTTATATTTTCTCGTTCCCATTTCAACTCCCCTTTTTCCTTTTGGCCTTTGATATTATGAGTATTACGTCTCTCTACTCCTATCGATACTTACACTCGATTGGCACGTTTAGAAATGTCATGTGGGTCAGTTCCGTAGAGGTTATCAGTAGATTAATATTTTTGTTTGACACATGGTTCCTCTTATAAGTTGCCCTGGGGGATATACTCTAATTTACAAGTGCCTTACCCTGACAGTCAAAGCAGCTTTGCCGGGGTAACTTTACCACAACCATTTTGTTTGACTATACGGAGACGGACTGTTCGTTTCCATATTTAGTTTTAAGCCAGGTTATAAGCCCTATATATGGTGCAATAATTATTACACACTTGTATCCCCCGTCTCCCACCCTCCTCTCCCTCTCACCTTGCCTCCTTCTTAATCCCCCTCCCCGTCTATTACCCTCTCCCTCCCTCCCTAGACCATACCAACTTCAAAGGGGACCCTCTGGACGACCTCTAAGCCCAGAGGTGAAGGAATAAGGCGACAAGAGGGATCCAATACAAAGGAGAATGAGCCTGAGGGTTTAGTGGCTGAGTTGGATGGTGATAGGGTTGGTGAGCAACTGGACGGGCTCTATGACGTACCTTAGGGCATCTAGTGACGGAATGAGGTCCTGTCGACACCCAGCACCCCCTTGGGGCACCAAGGCCAACTACTTTGAGGCTAGCCGTCTTCCGGTTCCGGTTCCGCTATCGACTACCCGCGTCCTTCACGTCAGTAGACCAGGCACGGACACCCGTGCTCCAATCCACCACGCCTTGGCGCTCAAGTTCCTCTTTCCCCTTGTATTTCTTTTTGCTGTCAGTGGTGTTGGTTTTCTCTTTTCTTTTCTCTTTTAGTCTTATATCCTCCTCGCCGCAGATAATTGGACGACCGCCCGATTGGCGGCAACTCTCGTCGCTTCGTTAGTCTCGCTCGGGCGACGCGCGTTCGTGCGCACACAAAGTGGTCTGAACCAAGCGGGAGACGCCCGGGAACGCAACGCCTCCCTTCCCACAGTCCTCTTTTTGTCCACACTGCTCTGGTGGCGCCGTCCGCGTCCCGTGGCGTTCTGAGGAACCAACAGGGACAATCAGGTCTATTCTGTCCCCTCCCTGAGCTGACAAACGTATATGGAGGCCCGGGTAATTGCAAATTAAGAAACACAAAGTCGGTTACACATGGAGAAAGATTTGGGATAGATTATTTCCCACAGCTCCCCGTGTGATCTAGATGGTATTAACGTTTATAACTAACACTGCCCAAACTAGTTAGCAGAGGTACAAGAAGGGCTCCGAAGTAGGACTGCCATATCTTCTTTCTATAGTACTGACCACGTTGAAAGTGAAAGGAATGAAAGATGGTTTTACACACGGCTAGCAGAGACTCCGCTGTGGCCAGCAACCACTCGATCCATTCAGGCCATGTTCAGTGTGTTCGTGTACTCATCCATTCATCCATGCATACTGGTGATTACTCCCCGAACACATGAAAAACTTTCAGGAGCACTGTCCTGTTATACTGAATAGTTCACACTAAGTGGGAGGTTGTCACGTGGTGCGAGCCCGTGCTCTGATTGGCTATATAGTATTAGTTCCTCCCACAATGGAGCTGTCCCTCACTCGGTGAGTCCTCTATGAGCTCCTGGCGTGACTAGACCTACTTGAGCTGCTCAACTCCTTCAGCGTAGCCGTGCTCGAGACCTCTGAGATGTTCGGAGCTGCTCGGAAAATTATATTTTTCGATGTGTCATGATATGTCTTTCATGGATGGACTGTTAGTGACTGAGCGAGTGAGCACGGCGTAAAGGCTGTCTGTTGGACCACGTGTTCTCCCAGCCAGCAGTCAGCTGATGAGCAGCTCAGCCAGCAATAAGCCGAGCTACTCATTTAGTCAATGTTGGAGCTAGTGCTCAGTCTCCCCACCAGAGGATGGTAGGGTGGTCGTGGAGCAGCTGATCACGTAGCCTCGTTGTAACAGGTCCTGGTGCTCCGTGGTTACAGCCTGCTACAATGTTACCGACACCATCTTTAAAATCAGGGAATTCCTCACTCAAGCTAGCCCCAATTCGCAGGCAGATAGGATATGTTCAGAGACTGTGCAATGACGTCACTTCAGTACGTCGTTACACACAACTGCCCTAGACGCCTACTGGGCAGGCCTGCCCGGTAATCCTCCTAGTGGGCGTGGAGAGAACTAGTGCAACTAGTTCACGGTGAGGAGTGCTGGCGGCAGTGTCTACTACAGCGGGAGGAGCACCTGTACCGGAGGTCTGCTGCTACAACTACAGCTACTACTGCCTCCTCCTCTCCACCAGCCACCCACCGCCGCCGTCCCCACATTCCCCTGCTGTGCCACTACCTCACTTCCGCTTCCTGTGCTGTAGCTGGTTCCTGCTGGTGGTGACTGGTGGCTCCTCCTGATGGTGTGATACTGTCAGCTGGTGGGAATGGTTAGGGTGGCCACGTCGGTCGCCGACATAGCGGCCATAGCGCCCTACGCCGCCGACACCGACGCTCATCACCCTCCGTGGCTGCCGAGGAGGCTGCGTGCTACTGTTATTGTTAGGGACCCAGTGAGCCAGCTGCAGTGAGCCGCAGCAGTGGGAGCAGGAGGGAGGCAGGCTCCTCCCCGCTCCCCCTCCAGCACCTCCCGCCCACCCCATCCTACACTACCGCCGCCGACCGAGCCGACAACAGCCGCAGCCCGCGGCGTTTTCCGATGTTAGCCTCCATTCCTCCCCCCCCCCCCCTCTCTTCCACCCCCGCCTCCTCCCGACCACCGATGGATCATGGCTGAGGAGGGCGTGTAGCGATTCTCTGCCCGTGCGTCTTCATCGGGTGTGTATCCAACATACGCCGCCTCCATCCCCGCTAAGACATTACAGGCGCGTCTGTCATGGTCCCGTCTATCTGCGGGTCAGGGGCCACCATCTATCAGCTGGCGTACCTTTAGGGTCTGGAGGAGGGAGGAGGGCTTGTGTAGCTTTAGCACATGATGGTTTATGCTGCTTGTTATAGTAAGTAGTGTAGTGAAATAGGTGTCTTATGGAGGGGTGAGTGCGGGGTGTGTCCGGGTCAGGAGCGGCCATCTATCAGGTGCTATAGCCTATAGGATGTGGAGGTGGAAGGAAGGTTTGTGGGGGATGTTAATTCAACACGTGGTGATGCTGTTTTATGGCGGTGACTAGTAGTATAGTGAAAGGGGCCTCATGTCCGAATGAACAAGTAAGTAGTATAGTGAAAGGGGTCTTGTGTCCTGGGTGAGCAAGTAAGTAGTATAGTGGAAGGGGCCTCATGTCCGGGTGAACAAGTAAGTAGTATAGTGGAACAGTGGAAGGGACCTTGGGTCCTGGGTGAGCAAGTAAGTAGTACAGTGGAAGGGGCCTCATATCCGGGTGAACAAGTAAGTAGTATAGTGGGAGGGGCCTCATGTCCGGGTGAACAAGTAAGTAGTATAGTGGGAGGGGCCTCATGTCCGGGTGAACAAGTAAGTAGTATAGTGGAAGGGGCCCCATGCCCTTGTGTCATGGGTGAGCATTAAGTAGTATAGTGGAAGGGGCCTTGTGTCCTGGGTGAACAAGTAGGTAGTATAGTGGAAGAGGCTTTTCATGGGAACATGTAAGCAGAGTAGTGGAGGGTAGCCTTATGTTAGAACAAGTATGTACACCCAGGCAAATATGAGTGTCAGCGAATGTCGCCTATAGCACTCTCATACAAGAGTCAGGCACCGCTGGACTATAATAGATGGGTCAAGGGCAATTTTACTGAGGGTCAGGCTATACTGGACCTTCATCTAGCGCTTTTACTCACCCAAAATGGCTCAAGAGTCTATGCTGGATCCTCATGCCAGAGTCTGGCACTGCTGGACTCTGGGGAGAGTCCCTTTCAGCCTGCAATAGCCCAGCATTGTCAGACTCTGACATGAAAATCCAGCATGGCCAGGCTCTCTTGCTTGAAAGCAATTTTTAAAAACTCCAGCCTGTTATTGAAGGTCCAGCATAGCCTGATCCTTACTAGAATGACCCTTGACCCTTCTATTATAGTCCAGCAGTGCCTGACCCTTGTATGAGAGTGCTATGGGCGACATTGGCTGACGCTCATATGTGCCTGTGTGTAGTAAAGTGGAACGGGCCTTATGTTCGGGGTGAAGACGTGATGTCTAATACATAGGGGTGGTTAGGAGGGGTGGGAAACTGTGTGCATGTGGCTGCATCATACCAGCACATGCAACACATGTGACCAGGCAGTAGGGGACCCAGCCTCGAGCTTTCCAGGCCCAGTACCGCCGTTAGGCAGTACTGGCAAGAAGCGTATATATAATCCTTGGTACTGGCAAGAACCCTATATAATCCTTGGTACTGGGCCTCGACAAGTTTGTATCTAATGAAGACTATCCTACTTAGAAAATGATCCGGGATCCTGAGTCATTTCTTAATGAGATAGGTAGCTCACTGATTGGTCAGCTATGGCCACATGATCATGAATGAAGTTGTGCATGACATTGTGGGTTCAAATCCTACCATAGCAACCCTTTTCAAGCATAACTCTACCTACACTGACATAGTAATATTACTCATTAAATATGTGAGAGGGTATATTAGTTTAATTCAGGCCCATTATGTAGATATGAATTGAGATGCTGATTGAGCCACAATGGGATTCGAACTCACATCCTCCTGAGAACTGGGACACAGTAGCATAGTATATAAGGGCCAGTGCAGGTATAGGTCAATGAGTGAACCCCCAGACTGTAAACCTACAGTCGGGGTCCAAGACTGTAGGGGACCGGGGTAACATGGCATACCCGTATAAAGCAGAGTGAATGTTATGGGTGGAGAGAGATGAGAGAGATAGAGGGGCTGTGCCCATGGGTATCGGACGGTTGGGGTGGAGGTGAACAGGGATGCCCTGTTACATGCAAACTCGTGTCTGCATGGAGGTGGTATGCGTGCTGACTGTAAATTTAAAGAGGGGGTAGAAGAGGTTATTCGGTCGAGACATGTTATTGGGGGGAGGGGGGATGGAGAGAGATTGGGCTCATGGACAAAAACCAATGAGTAGATGAAGGAGAAGAGAATAACACAATGTCAGGGTTTACAGGAATTGGGAGGGTAGGTAATTGACAGATAGATATAGCCCTTTTGTATAACGATAGGCTCAATGCCTCGCCTCACGCATGTTCTGGAATGCAACTCTCTAATTTCACGGTCCCTTCACCTTGTTCCCCAAAGCTGCGTTCCACAACCCTATCCAGCCAATAAAAGCCCCCTTTACAAACAGCTTACGGCCCCTTGTAGCAGCCAATCAATGAGCGCGTTGTAATCAGGCGCTGCTTGGCCGATCGAGCATGAAACACGGCACACCAACACCCAAAGTACACCCATCAATTTGTCCCTTTCGCTTCTTCCTCTTTTTCTCTGTGTCTCACATCCATTTATCCAACCTCCTCTCACATTGATCGAGGTAGGGCGTTATTTGGACAAGGAAACGTCGATATAAATCGGATAGAAAAAAGGCGGAAAAGCAGCAACCAGGAGCAGACGATTTTCATACGGTAACAATCTCCAAGCATTTCCCTGTGTCCATGCTTCTGTCTCGGTCTCAGGCTTCAATTTGCTGTAAGAGGAGGTAGGAAAAGGGCAGATGATCGACAATTCAATTTAATTCAATTCTTTATTTCAGACTCATTTGAAGTACAAAGGTCCATAGGATATATAGATGGGTACATAGCATAACAATTATAAAAGACAGTAATAATAATAATAATAATAAAATCTATTCACTAGCAAATTATTCACCAGGCATCAAACATGAAGATGTACATAGAGTGCTTTGTGCCAGTGCCTCTAGATGTTAGATGTAAACTGGGTGTCGCTTGTCATGGTATCTACCAAGTTGTGTAAAAGCACATTTACTGAGCTCAATAGGCGACACATAAAACTGTACACCAGTCTTCTAACTGTGGCAGCAAAAGTAGGTAAACCATAGACTACAAAAGCTTCACTCGCACTAGTGTATACATAGTACAAATGACTATATACTACCTCACAATACCTCACAGTCACATTGTCAATGTTTATCTACAGGGTGTGGTCCGGTCCAGGCTGGGGAATGCTCAACGCCACTTCTAGGAAGTGGGGGTATTTTGGTTTGAGTCACAATTAAATACTAAACTTAAAACAGTGACAAGGAGGTGGGGGATGGGTGGTCCTAAAAATCGTCCAAGAATCAGTGACATGATTGTCCAATGTTTGCTGTTTATTTAATTACAGCATGATTAATAAATCGTATTCCAATACAAATCCTGGGACATAGATACAAATAGCCGCTACGCGATGCGTGCTGATTTCTGAGAGCAGAGTGACAAAAACCAAGGCAGGAGTAGTGATGATTCAGTAGAAGCAGACGACATTCGGTTTGAGACGCAGCTGATCCGATTTTCTCTCCAAGCGGCGCCAAATTGGAAATGTAATGTTTGCAGTCAACTACACACAGACTGTTGGAGTCGATTGGACGTCGGGGTTGACGGGAACGTCATGTTGTATTTAGCTCTAGTCAACGGCATAGAAAGCATGCAGTTTTGTTTTGGAGGTCCATTCGTGTTCTGGGTGGGTAGGGTATGGAAACTAGGAGTGGTTTTCAAAGAGCGCTACCGAGGATTCCGATGAGGGGTTGTTTTCTGCCTAAATCTACTAATCTAAAGAGGTCTCAGTCTGATTGACATCACACTCTATAGTGGCATTTACAGTAGTACAAATGCTTTCCGTTACACATAATGTATCCTGTCAATTTTATTGTGAACAGTTAGTTTGGTCATGGCCTTAACCTCAAACCGGTGCAGCATACATCTCTTTAAACTATTGCGTCCCTCTTCGTTACACTCCCATGATTTGACATCAACTGTAACGTCAGGTTGCAAAAGGATAAATCAGATTTGTAGGTGTATATATAGTGCTACAATATATATATATATATATATATATATATATATATATATATATATATATATATATATAGAGAGAGAGAGAGAGAGAGAGAGAGAGAGAGAGAGAGAGAGAGAGAGAGAGAGAGAGAGAGAAAACAAAGCTTGTGTGTCATTATGAGGCCGCACCTGAACAGCTATGAAAGTATGAATGGACAAACATGCTGACAAAGAAGGATATACTGCAGTGTTAGACACAGGGCACATTGTAATAAAAACAAGGTACAATCCATCGATCGCTTCTCCTTTTACATCAGGGCAAACAGTACCCTCTACAAACAATTTAATTGATTCTCATTTTTATATAGGCTACATGCATCGCTCCATTGCGCTGGAACAGTGAGCAGGTTGGTTGTATGATGCAGTAACTATTGTGATGTATGTAGCACTGTGTAGTCAAACAGCCAAAAACGTTTATATCACCAACTATGAAGTTGTACCTACATCAAAAAAAGGCAAACATGCAATCTGCTTCTAGACATCACGTGCAACACGATCCTCGACATCTACATGTTCCAATGACCTCTGATGCGATGTGCGCTTATTGCTGGTATTCCATGTATCAATATTGTTGCACGGAAGGTAAAATGCCGAGCTTCTAAGGTGGGATTATCTAAATGTTTGACAATCTAAGTTACAACAGTCAAGCAATGAGTCGATTTAAGTCACAAATAGTTGCAAATGAGTATGAGTACCTTGCCTATCTGCTATACAAATGTATCATAACATCCCTACATCGTAGAGACCTTCTGACATACATTGAAATCTAGAGTTTGGCCTATAACCCTGCAAGGCCTTGCCCTCACGTTTGAAAACTAGTGCTAAAATACACAGCATTGACGATAGAGTTTAACGATAGAGCACTCCCACTAGACCCACTCCCCAGTGCACCTGTATAGTGTGGCCGCCTGGAGGTAGCAGGTGCTTCCTCCTGGTGGTAGAGGCGCACAGAGTGCCCCCAGTTGGGTGCAGGAGGAGATGTGTGAACGGCTGCAGCCTACAGGTGGCAGCACCCTCATCTCACAGCCTGCAGCAGCGGCACAGGCAGCAGCCAGGGGCGCGTTACATTATTTTGTTACTTTAATTTCACACCTCCCTACACCCATGACCTTATCACAGCTAACAAAAATACGCTATTTTACGTTAAAATAGTGTTTCTCACGTCATATGATATTTCGCCATAATAAGGAGCCACAATGAAACGTTATATAACGTTGTATAACGTTTTCCGTTTAAAGGGTATGACTATAACACTGACAGGAACATTTTCATATTACCCTTTAATCAATGTACTGTGCAACTTCGCTCGAAATCGTCCAATCTGTGGGAGGATATAAGTAATTCATATTATATGTATCAGTGTATGCAATATGAGCTAATTCTGATGCATTAGTTAAGCTATAAGCGCAGGGACATGTGTAGTGGTGTTTTTCAACATACATTGTGGCGACCAACCTTAATGAATGATCATTGGCTTATATAAATACTGATAGTGGACATTTTATCCTGTCAGTCTTTTGAACATGTTTTTAGTTTACAGTTGATGACCATAACTTATTTAATGCATGCTAGGCCACCTCTGAGGTATTGTTTCCCTTCATGTTTTTATTTTGTTGAATGAAAAAGGATTGAAGAAAATCACCTAATTGTTTGGTAAATGCAATGCAATCGATGCTTTTTGAGTTGTAGAAACGTCTTTTGAAACGCCCCCCAGTGGGAGAGGGGAGCAGGTGGAGTCAAGACATGTATTTTGCAGGGACTGGTGTCCATTTTCTTCTTTCTCCAGGCCCTTGCTAATCGGGTTACTTCTAATAGGCCGAGTAGAACTTCTAATAGGCAGAAGATATTGGAAGTAACAAAAGCCGAACAGCTCTGAAGTAACATAAGACTTAGACTAGCATCCAATACCTTTCCCATCAAGTCAGAATGAGATATAGTTTGAATTATTGAATACTGGAGCGGGGGTGTATGTACAGTTAGCTAAGAACTTCTTTCAAATCATTATCAAAATTCCTCCGAAGTCATTTCTTGTACTGAATTCTGATTTAGCAAAGGTATATGGTTGAACTTGCCCAGAATTGAGTCAGGCTGATGACTTTGCAAGAAACGAGAATGAGAAAAGAGAGTAATAATCGTTTGGTTTCGTCTTTATCTGTAAGTTGTAATGAAAAATGCAGGTTGTTGCATGGGAATATTGCACAGGATTTTGTGACATTGCTATGATTATTTCTTAGGGAATCATGACCACAGAAATACCAACTGAAATCACCAGTTTTCCAGGATATCGGCCTTTTCACACAAAAAGGACTGTTTCTAGGCAATCGCTCGGGATAGAAGGAAATAATGGAGCTCGTTGCAATCCTTGATATCGATATGGGTTAAATTTATTGTATAATGGATGTTGCAAAAACTGTAGACTGTCATATCTTAATAGCTGATAACTCCATTATGGCTTGACATGGCCTAATATGTCGTAACACTAACAGACGTCCTTAATATGGTCGTTATGTGACATTAAGTTTAAATTCTGCAAAATTGTATTTTCACTCCCTAAAATGTATTTTCACTCCCATAAAAGATTAGCACAAAGTCCCCTATCGTTCTGGAGCATTTTACACCCGTGATATCCCTTTGATTTGTTTCTTTTTCAATCAATTACCAATTTTTTCAGAAAAATGACACATGGTGGGACGCATTACAAATTTATTAATTCTTATCAAAACGTGTAAATACATCTAAACTACCCACAGTCATGTGTGACATCCTTGTGAGTGTAACCCATGAGTTTGACCATGCTGCTGTCTTTTACAGCTATATATTTGACTCGTGGTCAAATACCATATCATTTCTATTCCTAGATAGGACCGCTTCTAATTTTTCTCTCCCAAGGAATATAATTTATTTTGAATGAAACCATGTATTAAAAAACTACATTTTCTCCATATAATAAATGGAATAGTGCATTTAGATATGCTAGGTGAGGTCACGGTGGGTCTCAGTTGAGATTACACACTGTTAAATCAAACATATGAGGAGGATGTGAAAAGACTCTAATACAGAGCTTAAGTATGTAAGTATTGCTCTCAGTATGATTATCAGTTTATAACCTACAGACAAGGAAAACAGATTGCTGCAAGTGGAGTATACAGTATTGTGACCTTTTATTTAAATACTTATCGGAACATTAAATACTTACACCTGCAGGTGCTTATTGTGAGAGGCTTATTTCTATTGATGATTATGAGCCGCCTACATGAGAAAATAGAGGTCAGTGGGTCCATTGCTGAAGGGTCAAAGCCTACAATGTGTGGGTGACTATCTAGTATCACAATGAAACCAATCTTAAATGGATGGCATCTACATCATTACACTGTCCTATATTACTTCCAATAGATTTGCTTTTGAATGTAGAGACCTTTCTAGTTAAATAATAGCAACAGAGATTTCTACAAGTGGCTAGGTTCTTGAGTCAGCACAAAAAAAAGTACAATATTTGTATACAAACTTCGGCATCTATGATGTGTCAAATGATGTGACAGGGATAGAGGAAGGGTTGGTGGGGGGGGGGGGGATTCGCTAATTGCAATTGCTTATATTAGTCAGCGATGATCCTCATGTATGCTCTGTGGACGGTGGCCATAAGCAGGTAGTGTAAACTGCACAAAAAATGGTTGTGAGGCATATGGATTTATATCATATTCAGCCACTCTTGTGTATGGTCATTTAAGGTGACCTCATGTTGTATCCTTGAGAGAGAACTATTATGGTTTAATAATCCACATGTTAAGTGGTTGAATGCACAACAGAAATTTTCGGCTTGGAAATTCTACAAGTGTGAATTCGAGTATGCCATCTCCTGCATATCACATACTTTTATATTGTATTCGTTTTCTGAAAACCAGGTACGATGAAATGAATGAAGACCTTTTTAAAATCCACCTTTGCCTATAGACTTTCGGACCACGTGACCCGAAGCACATGATCTTCAGCCTTGTTGACATACAGTAATGCATATTAGTATGTAGAAGATGTGAAACTGCTAAGTTATAGGAAGAGGCCATAGCAGTTGATGATCAATTTGTCGTAGCAATGATGTGTGCCAAATTAATACCCTGTAATTAAGCACAGTATTAGTAATACTATTAGTAAGGGTTATGATCATTTAAGTCGTTACACGTGCTCCATTCAATACCAAATGGTGCATATAAAGGGATTGAATCAGGAGATCTCGACTCAGATGACCCTAAGATGATTATGCATGTGAATGTATTACATCATGACATGTAGTCATGAGGTAGAAGCACAACAAAATCATGTTTATAGTGTGCACTTTGTAAACAAACAGCAGAAAAATGTAAACACAGTTTATGATATACCTGACAAACCTTATCTAAGCGTTTTTCCCACACGCACATTTTCTTCATTATGTTGGCAATATCTATGGCTGCAGAGTTCCCATGCTAATGACCCTAACCTAAAGATATTTTAGTCAAGCCTACTCTTCCCAACAAAACAGGGTGGGCTCTACGGCCTTCTGCAACAGGGGAAGGGGGGGTGAAAAGGTTTTAGGTCTTTTTATTTTTCCTTTTTTTATGAACATCTTTAGTGAAAATAGGTGTGGACAGTCGAGGGAAAAGGGTCCTCCAAAGGTTAAACTTAATTATAAAATTGAGGTCGTCAGCTTTCCAGTGATATATTTCATTACCAGGTACCACTTCTAGTTTTTGAGAACTAGCTCCTTGAATATGTGTGGGCACTCTCCAATCTCAAATGCCAATAAGCTCTATCTTACTTTGTTTTAGAGATATCTCTATCTAATTAGCATTATTACAAAAATTCCCAAATATCCACACTTTTTCAAACATTTGGTAACAGCTTTTAATCTTAAAATGGGATTTACATTCCGTTTTCAGCATAGAAATCTTTGTGGGGCCTGTAATCATTAATTTCTTGAAAAATTCAATTTAGAATGAAAACTATGTTTCCATGGCAACCAACAAGTGCAAAAACACTAATTTAAGCCCAAAAATGTTCTTTTCACATTCCAAATATGGAAGGTTTTCACTAAAGCGGCTTATTGTATTCTCCATCAAAAAGTAGTATAGAACAATTTTTATGATATTTTGATCATTGTTGGCTATATGGAGCCCCCTGGTGGCCAAAGTTGGAGCTAAAAATCCCCCGCGGAGGTCCCTTTTACCTTGTTGATCCACAGGTGTTCACATGGCCTTTAGGTATCTAAATTAAATTATATTTCAGGTTTAATTAGGGGGAAGTGGTTAGGGACAGGGAAGACATTGTTTTTGCCATATCAGATTCACTTCAAAATCTGGAAAGGGACAGAGCCCGTGAAGGGACCGTCTCAAGAAAAAAGATGTATTTCCAATTTTGCCTTCTTTAGAAGTTAATTAGATGCAGTGGGTAAATAATAAAAAGGGTTCTAGTGTAGATACAAAAACATATTGGGACGATGCAGGTATACTGCAGGTATACTATACCAAGGACGTTGTCCTGTTTCTAAGTAAATCTAAAAACATTGTCTTTATATATTATTACATTATATATTATATATAAAATGTTGATGTCTTTTGGCCATTGTATTTCAGTCACAATAAACCTTGAACGTGATTCCAACATAATTTCAAATCAGCGAAACAAGGGCTACATTCTTCATTATTGTTTTAAATAGTGTTTATTAAGTCGACGTCGACAGCTATAGCTCAACATTGTGTCCGAGTTCTTGCAACACCCTGTCTAGGGGTTTATTGAATTGCCTGAGTCATTGCTGATGGGGCATTCCCTAGCCTTCCACAACATATCCAATACAGCCTGGTATATACAGGTGTTAGCTCAGTACCATCTATCCTTGTACTATAGAGCAGGGGTCGCCATAATAGGCCTGTGTCCACTAGCATATATAAAGCCGTTTGTCCTCCGTTAAAACGTGAATTTGAATACAAATATGAAATATATGTTTTGTCTCCCTGTGGACACAGGTGGACGACAAAATTCTGGAATATATAAAAATTGTGTAAGCCATTGTCCTTCAAAACCAAACGACAAAAGCCCTTATTTTAAAATCTAACATGTTTGATTTTTATTGCAGAAATTGAGCTATATATGCTCTTTATTCTATTATAATAACTCGTCCATGATTGCCCTGGGCAGTCTGGGCAGCAATTTATAACGCCTAGTGGACACAGCATATACCTGCAGTTGACGTAGAATATATCTACAAAATATATGCCCAGATATGAACATATTGCTGGACGTCAAAACGGCCATATATTTCGCTTTCCTTGTCGTATAGTGGACACAGGCCTATTGTAGCCACAATTACCTGGTTATACTATAAGGTGGTGCATAATCAACCACAGCCGCGTACGGTGGATGGTTATAAGGTGTAGACTGAATATATAGCCAAACTCTACAGTACGATTTAGGTAGGAAAAGCCCTGTGGCTGTGGAAATTGGAGGTATCTTGGTGGTATGCAAGGGCTTGCTGCTATATTGCAAGGGGTTATTGGCAAAGACCCCTTGCCTAAGCAGTCTAGCGTCTAGCGATTGAGAGTGGATAAATTTTATCCTCTTGTAAACTGATCAAATAGTGGCCGCCGGCCGAGGATCGCCGGTCTCTCGTCGGCCTGACGCCTGACTGTAAGTATTGCAATGTGGATAGTGTCAAATATCAAAAGGTTTAGATATTCTTCCTGGCAATGCCCTTCAAATCCCTGCGGTTTACCATATTGCAAAGGCATGGCCTGTAAGGGGGGCACTGCAAATATCTTTGGTTTATTATAGAGGCAACGACTAGCCAAAACTATAATGTGAAGTAACTCCCCTTAGCCACAACTATTAACAATTACAAAAATGTACAAACCACAGAGCTTCAGCTTAGGGTATAGGCTATAGTGGAGCTTGAAATAGGCAAAGCTGTGCTGGGAACCTTTGCAATTTGGGACATTGGTATCAGACCTGCATTGCAGTTGTACCAAACTGCAGGGGTTTCAAGCCCATAAATCGTACAGTGGAGTTTGGCTAATATGGACAGAGTTATACATTAACTATACACACTGTATTTGTGTGCATATTATAGAACATACACCTTCAGCAAAGCAATTATAAACGTGTTACTGATGTTTAAGTTTTGAGAAATTTTCATCATCAAGTTGTACTGCTGATGTTTATGATTGGTGATAGCATCTGTAACCTGGATCAATGATTAAGTCACCCATTTACCATGTACCACATGTATAATTACGAGAAACACGGCATCTTTGATTTATTGGCTAGAAATGACACATTGTTTATTTTATCACAGAGCTTGAGTTTTTACAACCCTTGTCATGGTTCCGGTTACAGTTTGGGCATCAATTATTTATTTGCAATGATGAACTATTGCCAACACCGAACCTCGGTGATCCTACTCAAATAACAGAGGGCCTTCAGTCTTCAATATTTGATACTTTGCTTTTTTTCCTAAATCGATACTGCTAGCGAACTCGATATAATCAGCAATGTAGGAAGACCGACAATATATCCGTAGATCTCTACCTTGCAAACACAAGTGTGTGTGCGAGTCATATGGATTTTATCATCATTCGTATAGGCATATTAAAGGCAGAGTCACACCACACAAGTTAAAGGTGTTTTATCATAAATGGAGGAAACTAGTTCCCTCCGCAATTCAACTAAGTTTGTAATGTTGGACTGAGGGCAAATAATTGTCTTTAATTCCAGGAATGGGCCTCTCTTTGCCTGTATAGCTACCCCTATAGATCCACACGCCCATGCTTTGTATGCACAAATATTAAAGGGCTGATTCAGACTGTATTCCACAATGTTTGTCATGAATTGGGCTAAAGTACATTGCATTGCTGGAGTGCTTATATATCTCAGTGAGTCCACACTGTTCTGAATGGCCGTTCAAGTCTGTTACCTAATGAGCCCGACGTATTAAGTTCCATGCCTTATGGTCAGTACTTAAATATGTGTTTTGGTGGAAAGACTGATGAGGCGGAAATTGGCAAGTGTTAAGGCTACACACCTCACCTTTGATCGTGAGATTTCGCAGTTACACAGTCGTCAGTAAATGTCAATGAAGGACTTACAAAAAAGCCTTTTTCTACGAGCTAGTTCCACACTGCCATCATCGAGAGAGGGGATGTCCTCCAAAAGAGCTGGCTTCTGAGTAGCCGTCGAAAAGACTTCCTGAACAACACGGACAAGTTGGTCTGTCATGATTATTAAGCATAGAGTTCGGCTGCAACAGAATTTTAGATTAATTTTGTTTCGTCGTAGGACAACACCTTACGTTTCTTCAGTGTATAACAGCTTGTGCATATCTTAGCCAGTACGTCTCTTCAGCTCAACTAGTGCATTACAATTCACTTTGCTTGATAAAACATCTGTGGACTTAATTTGGCATACTGCCTGCAGCGCCTCCATCGGTCAGTTATGGCCAAACTCCACAGTACGATTTATGGGCCTGAAACCCTTGCGTTTTGGTAAGATAGCAAGGCCAGTATAGCAAACAGCAAGGATTCCCAATACTCCCTTGCATTTTCAAGCTCCACTGTTATGATTTATTAGCCAAACTCCACAGTACGATTTATGGGACTGGAAGCCTTGCGTTTTGTTACTAGACTGTTAGCAATATATTAAACAGCAAGGGTTCCAAACTCACCTTTGCCTTTTTCAAGCTAGACTGTTACGATTTGGTGGCAGGAAACCTCTGCGTTTTAGACTGAACTGTTGCGATTTGTAGATAGCAGGCTTGAAACCTTTGCATTTTGCACTGAACTGTTGCAATATGCAGATAGCAGGCTTGAAATGTCATGCATTATCAAACAAAACATTGCAAATGTGTAAACCGCAGAGATTTTAGGGCATTGCAGGGAAAAATATCTAAATATTTTGATATTTGACTTGATGTAAATTGCAACACTTAGGCAAGGGCCCTTAGTCAATAATGCCTTGTAATAGAGCAACAGGATCTTGCATATTGCCAAAATATCTCTTATTCCCATAAACGCAGGGTTTTTCCTACCTAAATCGTACTGTGGAGTTTGGCTATTATGTAGCCGATTCAGGCCTATCATGGCTGAATCGGCTGACAGCGATGTGTGGCAATTGCTGCAAACCATGCCAACTTTGCATAGCGTTGTCCATCAGCCGAAAATTAGCAGATTAAAGCAACACATTTAGTATCACCGATTTTATAAATATATACTGTCAATCTAATGTCCATAAGCACACCTGTAGAATAGTCTATGCAAACTTTGAGGGTGGTTTGTAAGGCACCGTCTGCATGACAAGTCCCACTGGAGTCCTATTCTGTGTCCAGCACATGGAGTGACGACATCTGGAGGCCGAGTCCGTCCTAAAGTCCCCTTTCACCAACCTACACTGGAGTCTGCTCCTGAAGGGCCACTGCTGGGTGTGTCCAGCCGCCATCCAGTGGGTGCTGGACACTAGGAAGCCTGACTCTGACGTCGTCCCCACTGGGCCAAGCGACAGCTGCTTCAGAATTCTCTTCTGTTTTTGCTTTTCTGTCTCTTCGCATTCCTCTTGCTCTACGAAAGAATCAGATTTCCCTGACTGCTTCTTCTTCAGTGAATTAATTGTCGTATTGTCATCAGCTTCTTGTGATTTATTCGCTGGTTCTGGGTTTGGTTGATTGGAGTAGCCGCTGACTTTGGTGGTTGGTTCAGGTACCATAAAGAGCTTCTCGTAGACCTTGGAGGATGGCGGGTAGGGTATGGGTGGTTGCGGCATTCTGTAGGTCCTCACCCTGAAGGGCTCTACACACCCAGCCTCCTTCTCCTTACATGGTGCACAGTTGTTATCTGGGACGTCCATCATGGTGCTGGTGTTCCCTATATTGAAAGAAATATAGATGAAGACGGTTTAGTGCTTTGCGTCTTTATATAGATATACATGTATCGTAATCAAGAGGTCTATATTTTCCCTGCATACTTAAAGCTCACTATAGAACCCGCGGAATAGTATTATAACAATACATAACTACAATTTACATGAGATTATGAAGAAGTTTCTTTAGTTCATTCGTGGATATAACTGCCTCCCCCCAGTGGGCACAGAACATTGAATCAACATTGAAAACTGGTTGACAATGTTGATTCAATGTTGATGCAACATTGATTCAACATTCAACTGAGTTTTGTGCCCACTGGGCCTCCCCCAACAAAAAGCAGAAACAGAACACATGGCACTCTTAAAAGGCACTTTAGAGGTTCACATTTACTGTAAAGCAGGCTCATTATAGTCCAGAAGGCAAGAGTAAAGCACAATGCAGTTTATAAAGCTGCAGTAAACGCTGAGGACCTGGCCAACACCCTATTGAATGTTGATTTTTAACGACCACTGCTGCCCATATACAGTGAATGCCATTATATGAATACCCTTTCTTGAACCTATTTGCCAACTACTTCATGCATCGACCCAAAGCCTTAATTTCCTCTACAACCAAAGGCTCGCTATAACCCATTATTGATCGCATGCGGTGATAGGAATGGTGTATTCTTGTATATGTGTATACCTGTGCATTGAAGAGTTCACAATTGGCAGCCCCTGGAGGATTAGATTGGTATAGACCCAGACCCCACACCGGCTACCTGTAACTTATTACGTGTGGAGAGGTAACATGCTATACTACTTAAATCTGACCTGCTGAAAGGTGTTCAAAGTATACAGGCTAAAACCACTATTCATTTTGAGAGCTCTTACTTTCCATTTGTGTATTTTATATTTTAAGGCTATTTGTACTGTGAAGGATGAGGGGCATATACATCTTAGAGGTACAGACAAATATGATGTAATCAACAATAATCTTTTTGTCATATGATATGCATAGATACATGATTATTTTCACATCCCATGATTAACATATTTTAGCTCAAAAGTAAAGAATATACAGTAGGTCTATAACCCACTGGGTTTATCGATGTCCTCTACCCGAATAGCCCATGACACCCTTGGTGAATGGAGTGTAGAGCCAACAAAGCCCACTCAAACCCCATTTACTTAACCAGAATGCATAATAATATTATGCATTCTGGTTGCAGGCAAAGATATTATGGAATCTAGTGGCATGAATAATCTTTCACTCCATACCTGCCTTTCTCATTATCCAGGATGAAATAAATGTTCTAAGTGCGACCCGTGGGCCGTATACGCCATACACCACAAGCTTTGCTAAAATCTGCAATATTCCCTGAAAAACAACACACACTTTTTCGACTGCTATTCCTAATACTAAGTGTTCAACATTATCCAGGCTTAGAGTTAGCCATCAGATTTTAGTCCCTTGTTATCAGCTATACCATAATATTTCACCATTTAGCACTATTTTGATTGTCATGGAACAGTACTACGCAATGCTAACCTATGTAGGATCACCGAGAGTAAACACTGTTGGCGCTCTTAAATATCTATAATATCGGTATGGTAATGGTTCTGAACGAGTAAATGCCATAGGAAAACCATGAACATGATATCCAGACGGCATTGGTCCATGAGGCCCATATGTGTTTTACTTGGGCCAGCTGGGCTTGCCCATATCTGGGTTATGGTTATGGTCCTTTTTGTCCAGGGCTACCAGTGGGAGCCCAAATGGGCCAGCCCAGGAAAACCTTTTTTCCATAAAAACATTGTAAATATTTCAAAACATGTGAACATGTGATTTTCCTCCAGAAATCACTATTTATTGTACATATTTATAGTTTATAATTATTATTTAATCTGGGCTCGAGCTGGGCACTTTGAATCTGGGCTGGCCCATCTGGACTCCCACTAGTAGCCCTGGACAAAAAAGACCATAACCCAGACATGGGTAAATCAGCTTGCCCTTATAAAACATATATGAGTCCCACTAAGCAATGTTGGCTGGGTAGTTAACTATACCATAATGTAATTTATTGAAGGCCTTTGTACAAAATGATAGGTTTGTCCATCATCTCATCACACAATTACTATATTAGAGAGAATGCAGTTCTGGATTTATCATGATATATCGAGTTCTGAAAAACACGACTTCACCAATAACTATTAATCGCTAATGCCTATATTTATTGTTTAGGGAAGGGCTCGTATAAAAAGTGAACTTACCTGCTAACAAGGACTGAAGTTTGAAAGTCTGAAGTTTTCCTGCTTATAGTTACCCTTATATATAAATGTAAATATACAGTAAATAAGAGTCCTCCAGTAATCGTGGTGCTCAGGCCTGGTAGGAGGTAGCCACACTTCTGACCAGACTGTCTGAGTTACAGCCCTCCTATATAGATTTCCAACCACTGACCACTGGTCACCTTTGGCCTGCGCTGACCACTCTATATCCAATTACATCAGGCCTGAGTGACTTCTGCCTGCTGCTCCAGGGGGTACTGAGGACCTTAATGCCACTAGTTAACATCGTCTTGTACAAAGCTTATACTTACAATAGATGATAATTATGTGGGCGCCGATATGTGTGGGTTATACTTATCGTTGCACCTGTCAGATATGAGGAGAGCCAGGGTGGTATAGCAGACTGGTGATGTATTTCTTCCTATTAGTATTACTTTAAGGAGTATGTAGGCCTACTACGAGCTCATCCACGAATATGTACATGTGCTCACAGACCTAAGCAAGAGTATCTGCATGGTGCTGCTCTCCCCACCTATCTCCTCTGGATAAAACAACGCCGATCAATGGTCGATTGGTATACCTTCTTCTCGGTACATGAAACCATCCTGAAACCATGCACTCCGCTGCCTGTAGTATATATATACCAAGTGATGAGGGTGTCAATTTTTTGCACCTGTCAGGAGTATAGCGCACTGCCTGTACTGTAATAGCTATGATGAGGATGGTGCAGTCACAAGTGCTGTCTACCTGGTGTGTTAAAGGTATGACAATGTTAGATGCAGGTGTGCCAGTTGGTGCAGGTACACCAGTTGTTGTATGTACAACAGTTGATGCAGTATACCAGTTGTTGTGTGTACAACAGTTGATGCAGTATGCCAGTTGTTGTATGTACAACAGTTGATGCAGTATACCAGTTGTTGTATGTACAACAGTTGATGCAGTATACCAGTTGTTGTATGTACAACAGTTGATGCAGTATACCAGTTGTTGTATGTACAACAGTTGATGCAGTATGCCAGTTGTTGTATGTACAACAGTTGGTGCAGGTACACCAGTTGTTGTATGTACAACAGTTGATGCAGTATGCCAGTTGTTGTATGTACAACAGTTGATGCAGTATGCCAGTTGTTGCATGTACAACAGTTGATGCAGTATGCCAGTTGTTGCATGTACAACAGTTGATGCAGTATACGAGTTGTTGTATGTACAACAGTTGATGCAGTATACCAGTTGTTGCATGTACAACAGTTGATGCAGTATACCAGTTGTTATATGTACAACAGTTAATGCAGGTAAACCAGTTGTTGCATGTACAACAGTTGATGCAGTATACCAGTGGCTGCATTGGCATGCACCTATATACGGTGGCAATTACAGAATAGAGCAAGCTGTTAAACTCGTGACGATACGCGAGGCAAATCACCATTGCCAGGCAACTGTGAATAATTGAACAGTTTGCCGCGCTCAGTGGCCTGTCAGAGTGTCACTGGGGGATCGCAAGTTCCGGGATTCACGTAATTAATTAAACCAGCCACTCAAATTATCTAGTCTACTGAGACAGGGAAGTAGTGTCTTTTGAAGAGGAAGCTAAATCAGCTGCAGATCTAGACCCTCCCCTCTTACCCCCGCATTGTTCCTTTAGATGCTCAGTTAACATTATAAGTGAGTCTCATTGCTGACGCCATAGCTGACATCTTCATTAAACATTTACCATGATGTATGACGCTGTTCATTGTGAATAAATACTTTGGGCTGTCGCAGCAGGTTATTGCACTCAATAACACAGAGATACGAAAGTGATCTACATTGAAATGAATTCTCCTCCCAGGTCGTTGCTCCCTGATATTTGACAGATAGAAGTAGTTCATTGAACAACAGATAGTCGTGACTGGTAAGTATTTAAGAGGGAAGATTGCTTTGGAATGGCAGTATCAAGTAAATACTTCCAGCATATCACATTTGATCTACAGGATAACAATGGCTGAGCAACTCTACGTTCTGTTACAGCCTTTATTGGATATTAATTATCTGGTAACATTAAACTATCAGGACTAAAGTCATCGACAGGAAAATGCTCATACACCCATATTCTTAGACTAACATTATAGCCAAACTCCACAGTACGATTTATGGTACTGAAACCTCTGCGGTTTAGCACAAAGACACAGTTAGGTTGTTGCAAATATTCTAAACCGCAAGGCTTCTCAACATACCTCTGCCCTTCTCAAGCTCCACTATTGCAATTTACTGGCAGGAAACCCCTGCGTTTTGGACCATATTACTGCAATTTGTACAGATTCACTGTCTACAGTATTGATATATGTCAAATATTCTTGCAATATAGGAAAAAGGCAGAGAATTCTGAGCTTTTCATAGAAAAATATCTAAAAGGTTTGATATTTGACACTATCTAAATATTTAGACAAGGACCCTTTGCCGATGATACCTTGCAATACAGCAGGAAAATTATGAATATGGCCTAAATACCTTCAATTTTTAGAAGCTCCGAATTTTCCCCACCTAAATCGTACTGTGGAGTTTGGCTATTAACGTGTGAAAAGTTGATAAATATGTTAAATAATTCATTTAATCCGTTGATCTCTAATATAATTATATTCATCTTATCATTCGGGAGTAATACCCTCTGAAGTATATTACCAGATTACTAGACCACAATCCTGATGTGTTAAATCCGGTTGAGGATACAATGTGAATACGCGTTACGAAAGTGTGTGTCTCAGGCAGTATGGTCAGACAATTATGGTAGGTAGGTCGGATTCTTTTTGCAAACCTTCGCTGAGAAGGAATACAAGAATTCAGTTTCGGGTCGCAGTGGTCTATTGTGTTTGTTATTCTCACGTCATAGTGATACTTGCATCAAATCGGAGTCTTTGTAAATATTAAAACACCGAATGTAGGAAACATTCTAATTTTGGAAACATGCACAAATTACTTCAGCTAGATTTTATTATTAACGTAAACGGGTGACAGGGGATTGTGGACGTAAGGGGGCAGAAAAGTGACCAGAAATGACTGACGTAATTTGTTAATGTTATTTTTTTACTTTTGCTGTGGTGCATCATACAATTCATTAGACTAATCCAATACTACAAATGTAATCACTCTTATCCAATATAGGTGACCTCCTAAGATACACTGCGTACGAAACTGAGATTGAATAATAGGTATCAATTGCGATGCATATTGGATGACGTCCATACTAATCTTTTGACGTCATACATCTATCACACCGCTGGACTCTTTTGTATGCAACCTCTCGGCAAATAACATACACATATATAACATAAGGAGAGAGGTGCATTTAATCTACTTTAAGCCATACCTAACAGTCTTGCCTTAGTAAAGAGCAAACGTACTTTTATTAGAACACATACTTATACAGTACATTCAGCGTTGCGTTCACTGCCTGAAGAGGTTTGCGGTCTAATCAATTGTTAAAACCTCAAGAGATCTACTTTCCCTACATACTTAAAGCTCACTGTAGAACCCACGCTTCCTTATTAGCATGCCTTGAAGGGTTTAGGGAAGAACACACTTATGGTTGCTACAATGATGCAGGCAAAACATCATTGTGTTTCACATATATAGTGTAAAGCGAAAGAAACATTCCATGGTGAATCATGCGAGCAATATTTGAGAAATGCATAACCCTCTCAAAGCCGAAACCACTAAACTCATATAAGCCTCATCATTCCGAAAATATATCCCTCCACAAATATGTGGTGTATGCATACTACGGGCATTATCCATTAGTCATGTGTCGTGCGACATGCACAGCGCCTATACCATTACCATATTACAGATATTCTACAGGCAAAGAGTGTCCAAACGCCAAACAACGAAGTTACATGATATATATAGGCCTAACAACAGCACAGAGAAAAGAAACAGCGTCAAAGGGAGTCCAGACTGCCCCCAGAATGACTCCCCTCTTTAGGGGAATCCAGGTCCTTATGTGACTCTCTTAGGTGAGTCGGGGAACTATGTGACTTCCCAAGGTGACTCCCTTAGGTAGGCCAGGGAGTCACCTAGGGGAGTGAGCCTTGACTCCCCTAAAGAGGGGAGTCATTCTGGAGGCACCCTGGACTCCCTTTTGACGCTGTTTCTTCTTTCTGTGAACCTATTATAAGAAAGAAAGAAAGAAAGAAAGAAAGAAAGAAAGAAAGAAAGAAAGAGAAAGACTGAGCCAGAGAGTGGGGTAAGAGAAAGTGCTGTATGGTGATTATACATGTTACTATGCTTCAGTACTGGAGTAGCAGTTGTCCGTGCCCCAGACGATTTTCACATGTAACTAAATGTAATGCAATGGCTCACTAAGCAGATTCTGACAAACTGATGTTCACTAGATGAGGGTTCCCCGGATATAGTTAACCAGGGACTAAGGTACGGTATATATCCACGATCCAGACTGAGGATTAGACCGCGCAATAGGATCAACGCACATCTGCAGACAGTCCTGAGCCAGAGAGGGCAGAGAAAAACAAACTGATACATACTACAGTGTTGTTGATATGGAAAGGCAGTATACAAAAGGAGCACCATGCATGGACCATGGTCCCCATGTACAGATGTAGCTTCTTATTAACCCCAGACCACAGAACAGAACACGCCTAGCTAATATTGGTACAGGAAATACGGAAGTGGGCTGCACGAACTACTGTTTATAGTTTACCACAAAGCCTGATTTCTGTCAGCAAACATGGATTAAGGGACCCTACATTGTGCCCAGGGGTAGTCAATACTGCAGCCCGTACAGCCTGCACCAGTCCTACCTACCTCGTCACTGTGGGATTATCTACCCAGCCCGAGGTCAAAGCTGTAGGTTTTAGAGGCAGCATAATGCAGGCTCCGGCGAATAAATGGATTTCGGCCGTTAAGCTACTACAATGTCCTAACGACCCTTGGGTACACATGGAGAGTAGCCCCAGGGGTGTGAATATACCCAGAGCATGCACTTTGCAAACAGTATGGTCCTGGTATTTTATCTTAAAAAAATAGCTTCCAGGTTCTCTTTCTGCTGGATAAAAAAAACGTCTAGTTGATCGCAGATGTAAAGAACTTAATCTTTATGAGTTAGATAGACTACACCTGGACACGGTTCTTCCATATACCCACTGCCCCACAGGGTCATACACCGAGTCAATGACCAGTGGGCAGTAGGTATGTGGGCGAACCCTGGCCAGGTGTAGTCTATCTATATGTATTATATATATATATATATATATATATATATATATATATATATATATATATATATATATATATATATATTATATATATATATATATATATATATATATATGTATATATGTGACGAAACCTGGGAAATCGTAACTTTAGGGGGAATAGCCATAAATGCTCTAAACATGATATTTCAGGAGATACAGCTAAAAATGTGAATACTTGAGAGAAAATGACCTTATACTAATTTTTCTCAAGGAATCTTTTGAAGCTATTATCAAAATTCTATTTTCATTCTAAATTGGTCTTATTTGGAATGTAAAAAGAACGTTTTAAGCCATTTTTAGCCCATTTGTTGACGTTTGGTTGCCATGGCAACCATCAATTCATTCTTTTGGAATAAAAAACATCCCTATCCAATTGCCCCATACATGAGGATTTCAGAACTGAAATCAGAATGCCAATATTCCTACCAGATCCAAATCTATGTACAATAATATGCATTTATTGGTTTAATTTCTAATAATTATGATTAATATGGATTATTTGAAAATAGATTGATATGTGATCGCATTGCAGTCTATTCTGAATTCCAAAATGCCCATACCATCCCATGTTTGAGATGTCATTTCTCGGCAACTATTTCAAATATGTTGATGCTTGAAGTATCAAATTGTAGCTGAAGACATGAACTTGAATAAAGGTGTTTTCCCCTAATGTCACGTTTTCCCACGTTTTGTCACATATATGTATATATCAGGTCTAAGCAATGACCAGGAAATGACCCTGCAAAGACTTATGAAGCCGGGGCCATTTGTCTCTATGCCTCCCTCCACATTATCCCCACCCCTCGCATCTCCCAAGGTGTGAATGCTCAAGGCAGGTTTATTTTTGGGGCTGCCCTACCCCTATGATTGTTATGTAATCCCATTGAATACACCTCCCTCTAGGCCTTTCTGGTGTGTTAGTAAAGAATACACATACAAATATAATTTAAAATTCAGTTTTCTCAGCTGCTATACTTCTGGTACCAAAGTTCTCCCGGATTTTACTAGATTATATTGTGGTTCTACTGATGGGGTGCTTTTTTTCTGTCACAAATTTTGGCACACCAGTCACATTGGCATTCTTCTGAGAATAGAGAGCTACTCTCTCCCATGCCTGGTGCAAGTATTTAGTATACTACTGAGAAAAATCATTGGGAGATATTTTGAAATACTAAATTGCTAATACATATAGTTCTCCTTCCATTTATGATGATTTCACAATTGAAAAGTGAAGGCAAATATCTGAAATATCCATTAAAAAAGGCACTTACTATGATTTATGAGCAGGGTCATTTTCCACCATGGCTTCATAAGCCCTCCCCCCATGTGCCCCACACCCTCTCTTTTATACCTGTGCAGACGTTATGGTAGCATTTTATGAGCGCCAGAATAGCATAGGAGAGATAACAGTTACTCTTGTTTTCATTATAACATAATTTCTAAAGGACTTCAGGATCCCCATGCACCCTATTGAAATTGTAAAGTCTCAGTCTGGTGTCAATATCATAACGTAAACAGGGAAGATTTAGTCACTGTGTTAGTCACTTATCTGAATGTGAACAGCATGCTTTATTTTGTACCAATCAAGATTGGACTTAGTCTTTCCAAAAACACATGTTGTTAAAGCTTAACCACCATGTTGTGTCTTATCCCGGCCGTGACAACAATGTTCAAAACGTCAATAATTAATGGTGTCTTCCCGGCCTCTTGGTCAAAGGGTCTGCTCATTCCGATACCCAAAAAGGGGAACCTCAACAACATTAAGAACTGGCGCCCCATTACCCTCTTACCTCTGCCTGGCAAGCTTTTGGAAAAATTGGTCCACACCATCCTATCTAAACACTTAGAAGATAATGATATTCTGAACAAAAACCAATATGGATTCAGGCCGGGACGAGGTACTGCTGACGCTGTATTTGCAGTTGTTGAGGATCTGTTTGTTGCACGTGATGATGGCAAAGTGACAGCCGCCTGCTTTGTGGATTTCTGCAAAGCTTTTGATAGTGTCCACCACCCTACTCTAATTCAGAAAATATACAGGCTTAACATACATGGCGCCCTGAAGAAATGGCTGAGTGACTACTTAGGCCACCGCTCACATGAAACTATGTGCAACGGCGGTCTCTCTCCGTCCTCGCCAGTACACTTTGGAGTACCCCAGGGGTCCATTTTGGGCCCGTTGCTCTTCGTCTTGTATATAAATGACCTAGCTGACACTATTCACAACTGTAAATTTGCTATGTATGCAGATGACTTAATGCTATATGCATCACATAGTGACCCACAAGAGGCATTGCGGCTGTTACAAGAAGACCTAATCAGTGTAGGTAATTGGTGCCACCAAAACTATATGACCATAAATACATCAAAAAGCATGGTCATGTACTTTGGCTCTGCCAGTAGGATTGACAGGCTGGACGATCCGTCAGTCACTTTATGTGGACAGGTTCTTCCTAGTTGCAAAACTTACCCCTACCTAGGAATAGAATTAGACAGTAAACTAACAATCAAACCCCATGTGACAAAGGTAAAAAAGAGTTTCGGCAATAAGAACATCAAATTAACCCGCTTACGCAAAAGCATGACCCAGTCAGTCAGTTTACGACTATACAAGGTAATGATATCACCCTCAGTTGAATACTGCTCGTTTTATACTGGCAGTGTAATAAAGGGTGAACTAAACAAACTGCAACGCATGCAAAATCAAGCTTTAAGAACCTGTCTACAAGCGCGCGTTAGGGACATCAGCATTGCTGATCTACATAAGGAATGTGGAGTCGAAACCCTGTCTGTTAGAAGGAGTAAACAGCTTCTATGTATTATGTGGAAGAAATATAAAAAAGGCGAGGCTTTATTACAAGCAAATGTGCGTACGAGGGGCGATCTGAAAGTTAGGTTTGCCAAAAGACGAGCTAAGTCAGCATTCTATGAAAGGTCACCCTATTACCGCGCCGTGACTGTCTGGGACAAATTGCCTCATGAGACACAGAAACTGCCCACCTACAGCAGATTCAAAACCGCCATTTCCAAGCTCAAGCTGGAATAGAGCCCCGCCTATGTGCCTTTGAGTTTGTTACGCCTAATTTTCACAAATAAGCTTATTCTACCACTATTGACACTAATTGCTCGATCATGTATTACTGTATACCCAATAATCAGTTAATAGCTGGGATATATATCATTCTATTATTTTCACCAAAGCATTACACTCTTGTACAACCTATCTACGCCAATAGCACCATACTTGAACCAGGCTTGTACTCTGTATGGTGCGCGGAAGACCGTCCCGTAGGGACGATAGCGCATCTTAATAAAATAATAATAATAATAATAATGGTTGAAGTGAGGCCAAAAGCACTTTCGGATATAGTTCAATTTTGATTCACAAGAGGGCTCATAAGGGCTGGAAGCTCAGCTCTTACAGGCACAAGGGTGAATATGTTGTAGCTGGACAATGCTCATGGTCCCCTGTCTAAACACTGCTGCCCTATGGTGGAACTGTTATTTTAGTCTATGTATAGAAAATGCTGAACTTATTCCCTGACAGCCCAGCTTTAAATCTTTAGAATGGGCCATGTACATTTCATCGACGAGCAAAACCCACCCTAGATTGTATTGGAGACCATGACTAGGTAGTTCCCAGTGAAAAGCATGTATAAATTATATCTGTATTCCCTGAAAAAAAAGTGCTAGGCCCACTGCTATGTAAACCAGTAAAATAGTGGGACACTGTGAGGGGATCTGTAGTGTATCTTCCAAAGCACAGTATGCCTATATTATTCCCTACTCTTTCACCTTATATGGAAGAGTTGAGAATAATGTTGTGACACAACCTGCGTGACATATGGCACAATGTACTTGACTCTCGCACACTACTTATAGTGTGGCACAGCATGTCACACACCAGCAGCAATGCCACTGATCCATGTATGCAGCTCCACCCCTCCACCTGGTGAGGTAAACATGAACTATAGTATAGTAAAGGCTCCATTCCCGAGCCATTGGTCGACTGATGAATGTCCCTCCGAGGGGTCCAAATCTGTAACAGAAGCGTCACTCTCCCAACACTTGGCTCTCAACCCATAATCAATGAGATATTGTGTAGGCAGTGGGTAAAGATGGTATATATACCTAGAGAGCGGTATTACATCTTAGGTGGTATCATCTTTCGTTACAAAGTAGAAAGGCTCCCCAATTAGTATGCAAAGTGTCGCCATCTACTGATAGTTTTGTTAGGGGTGGGGGATGGGGTACTTAGGATTGTCCCAGCTTATTTTGATCAGCTATAAAAATATAAATCTGGACCATATTGCTCCACATTATAGATATGAAACGATGAATATTCTCCCATCAACCCTTTGGTAAGGTATACTCCCCGTTTAAGAATAGGAACTGTTCGTGATAAATTATGTATAACAACGATATATGAATTACCACGTTCAGTTCCTTGTCTTTCACAATACAGTACAAACTGACAGACATTCACATTAAGACAACATATGGCTGTGTAACAAAATACTGGTAGGTGCCGTAAACGCTGATAGTGAATAACAAGGTCAGGTTAGACCATGCATCTGTCTACATGCACTGACGCTGTACATTTGAATTTAAAGAATGCATCTTAGAAGGATGTCAAGAGCGGGATGCTCCTTATTCAAAGATAACACTACCGTAATCGCTCTATGGTAAATAAATCTGGAGTCTGCACATTTTGTGTGATACTTTTGTATAAATAGACAAAGGTGCCCACTGAGGGTTAGTTCACGAGGCAAAGCCTCGTGAACTAACCCTCAGTGAGGAACCATACAAGTGCTCCTTTGTGTTTATTTTATGTCATTATTAGCAATGTTGGTCAAAATTCCACTGAATTGATCTAAAATTGCTATTTTATAGTGATTAAATAGTCATTTTCAAAGATTTAAAAAGCCATGAAATACGGTAGAATGATATTTAACAGGGGTTGTGAAATACGGCCTTCCTTGGTTAAGTCAATAGGACTGCAATACAATAATATTTTATTTTTTATGAAATACTGCAGTGCCATTGATTTAACCGAAGAGCGCCGTATTTCATACCCCCCGTGAAATAACCCATGTCCGTATTTCACGGCCCCATGACGTCATCAAAAATGGCAGTTTGTTTACATTTGAACGGCACAGAAAGGATCAATTTAAGCCATTTTAGACTCCCCCTTGCCATAATTTTGGTATTTTGAATCGAAAAACTTAAAAAATAAACACAAAGGTCCACTCGTTTATGTCTTTTGACTGGGTTATCTCACTTGTTGACCAAGGGGCCGCATTTCACTCGGCCTGCGGCCTTGTGAAATACGGCCCCTTGGTCAACTCGTGAGATAACCCAGTCAACAGACTAAAACTCGTGGACCTTTGTCTATATATTTACAATAAGATAAGTGACCATATTGTGACAACAAAGAGTATCCAAAGGTTAAGCAATAAGGCTACTTGAGATAATAACTTTAACAGCCAACCATTATCTATGATAAAAATAATCTTAAGTCTTCCCCCATCATGTCATATCTTTGTATAGGTGAGCCAGTGATGTTCCACAATGGCAGCACCAGATGTGATTATACCACTTCCACTGGAAGCTGTGATACAAACTGCTGGTTTCTCTCTGGATATAGGTGAGCAATGCTGTGTTGAAAAGTATTTTTAAGTAATACGAATGTTTAGAGATTGATGTGACTGTATTGGCCTACGGTAGTATCATCAGGGGTTGCAGTGCTTCACCTTATGTAACACACAATTTTGCATGCTTTTCTATTCGGATATACTCCTGAATATTGAATATTGCTCTACCCCAATGGCCAAAAAGCTATAGATCTATTTATATATTTATATTTTGCAAACCTTAAGAAAATGCTATTTTTCAGTAGTTTTCTTAATAATTGTCCGATTCACGCCTAACTAAAACCAAAAGGAAGGTATATGTTCAGAGAACATAGATCTGGGTCTTAACTACGTGACGCGTAGTTGCGTGATGCGTACAAGTAAAACTCGTTTTATCCAGGATAAAATAAGGTTTTTACATCAGCATTTTCCTATCAGGTTTCCTTTAATAATGGTCCGATTTACACCCAACAAAAAAAATGAAGCTCTATGTCCAGGGAATACAGATCTGTGCTTCGAATGCGTGACGCGTAGTTTTCAGCATCTGGCAGCTCTAATATTGGTCACGGGTAAAACCATGGTACCACGGTAGATGAGCCCGACCTCATAGGGTGCATTAAATCAGGTTTCATCGAATTTCCACAGAATTCTAGTCTACCAAGTCAAAAAACCTTGATATGTCAACGATTGGTAAAAAAAAACACCCTCCTATAATTTGTAGAATTTTGCACGATTTTCTATTCGGATATGCTCCTATGAAATTCAATTTATAGATTGTTTTTCCTTTGCCTTTGAGGATTGGATCCTGCTATGATACTTAATGACAGTTCTGCATGATGACAGAAACTACTATGGCATAATTTTGAAACTTCAATTCCCAGGAGGTTCTGTAGCTAAGTTGGTGTATAGGTCGAAGGATGAGTATACCAATGGAAACCCTATCGATGAAAATGAGGTGAGAGGACGCTTTTTCAGTATACTTGCTAACACGATTCTATTAATTATATAGATCTATTTAATCAGTATTCATATGGCTGAACAATATTATAACATCATAATCTATTCTAATGTTTTGTAGTTTTCTTTTGTAATTACTCTCAGATTGAAGTAATTCATATATTTGACAGTTTAAGACCGGCACTGGGCGGGTACATCTTGCACAGTTCAGGAGAGAGGACGTCCAAGATGTCATCATGTTTCTTCAGGAAAAGTGTGATGTGACACACACTGACCAGTTCAAGGAAATACATGCATGTGGTCTTGGGGGCAATGAGTATGCCAAACCCCTGGATTCGGCATTCAACCTGAGGAGAGTATGACCTATACAAAATATAAGTCTTAAATAGCACTGTTTGTATGATGTGAAATTCAGATATATTTCAAGTGGTATTCATTAATAGGGATGACTGGTGCTCATAACTTTAAGAAAGTTGTTCTGATTTATTACCGGAGTGTGGTGTTTCATCTACAGCAGGACTATGCATTTTTGATGAAGTTAATGTACTTGCTTAATAACCACATGTTATTGAGAACCTGTATTCAAACCTGAAGTAACAGGATCACATCTCTTCTATCTTTTACAGAGTCAGTAATTCATTAGAGGTTGACAGATTCATTGACGCAGTATGCTTCCTCCTGGAATATAACAGTGGTGACATCTTCAAACCTCACAGTCCGACAGAAAAGAGTGTCGGGGAAGCTCGGGCGCTGGTTGAACTGGCTATGCATAGACATCACAAAGAAGGTTAACAACAAATATACTCATATACATATGCAACTGTCAGCCCTGGATTATGTCCTGGGACATGGGAGTCATATCTGAAGTCACAATTTCCTGAGCTCAATAAAATTGAACCTTTGATCAAGAGGTGGGTTGTAACCCCTAGCTACTGCGTTCAAAGCCACATCCTTTCGTTGTTCAAAAGATATCTGGAACATACATTTCCTATTAATCATGAAACATCAATAGCTATTCATTCTTTGATTATGAGTCATTATTGTGCCCGTGTTATGCAGGAGGTCAGAAAGTAGAATACTATGCTGGAGATGGCATGGTACCAACAATTAAGGAATCAAGTGATGAGCACCCTTATCCATTCTTGATTGCCATGATGGGTTCAGGCTTTGTGTTGAGTAAGGTAATCCAAATTTTCTTAAGATCTATATACAAATGTAGTTTGAATTGTAGTCTCAATTTAGATTCAGTATAACCATTATATGTGCAGTGTGATATTATAGATTATAGGAATGCTGCCAGTATTCATACTTTTATTCTTGTATCAAATAATGATTGTTATGACCCTCTCTGCCTTTATGCCCTTAGAATGGACTATTCAACAATAGCAAACAGTGCAGATTTAGGAGGGGATGAATACAAACAGACCGTTTTGGCGAAAAAAGCCACCATACATAATCAGGGGCGGATGTATCTGATGTCTTGACGGAGGGTGGTGTCAGATAATGACCACACCCTTTACCTTTCAATTTATCGAGGCATTTATCATACCTTTTCAAAATAATTTTTCCCATCCATAAGGTGTTCAACAGAAATGGGAACTACGCAGTGCAAGATATTTCTGGTCTCGGTGGACGACTATACCTGGGACTCTGCAATGCATTGACAAAACTGACCGTAAGTTATTCTAATGAATATTTAGATTTTCTACAGTGAGCTTTATGCATACCAAAAGTAGGTGCTGTTATGATCATATCAGAATGGTGACATTAATGGTAAGATTAAGGCTTTGCCTCTGTACACTTGCATCATTATATCTTATGAATCAAATTGGTTATAAGTTAGCGAAAAGCACACGGTACAATGTTCGCTGTCTAAATGTTGCTAAAGTACACACTGCACTTATATTGCTGAAATATTTTCTAAACCAGGATTTTGCAAGCTTAGAGAAGCTTGTAGATGAGTCTGAGATATCCACAGCCGATTCCACCGTTGACACCCAATACAGAGACATAGTATCAGAAGTCCTTAGCTACGCTCCAGATGTAGTTGACAGCATCGCTGGAAATAAAGACCAACTAAATTTCAGATGCAAAGCTATGGACAAATTACTGTCTGCTGAGAAGGGTCAGTTTTATTATTATTCAAAAGTGTTATAGATGCTGGCGTGCATTGTTATCTTTCCTATGAGAACCCTGATAAGTGAGGTAGGTGAAATACATCCCTTTCTGTATTTTATTCAAGGTGTGCCAAAGATGTGTGACGTTGTTCACAGTGTGTTGGAGACCCTGAGTGAGTTCGTTGCACACTCTACATACTATGGCGCTAGGGTGGCAGGCGTGAGGAGAATCTACTTTGTTGGTAACTTCATCCATCCCCCGATCATCAGGAAATGGGTCACTCAGAATCTCATCATCCGGAATGGAATAAATCCAAAGGTACATGGGTTTTGATACCTGTTGCCACAGACATCTCTGAATATCACGTATATCATAATAGACTCTTACGTGATCTACTCCATTGTTTAGTTTTGGTTGCCTTTTTACTAAAGTAACTTGCTAATATTGAGCACTGGTATTGATGAACGGTTTGAAGTGATGGCGAAAATGTGATTTTACTCGTTCATAGTTTTACCTTGTGAATTATCAAACATGTTACACAAAAACTATCAGGTAGTTATTCAATATGGCTGGCTCGAAACAAACAGTGAATTAATCAGCCTGTAGGGGACTCGAATCCCACTCGGATCGCAGTTATATAAACCACCATAAGATATTAGTTCGTGACCCGTATACAGAGGGCGCGAGTGTTGATAAGGGGGCGCTGCGATCGGGTAGGGTGGGATATATAAGGCCGGAAGGCTCAGTGGTAGACAGACCTCATCAGGTCTCGTCCCGAACAAGAACCGAACTTAGATTACTGTAGTAGGAAATGTGAATAAAACTCTCAGCCAGAACGTATAAAGAACCTTCCGAGTTGTTTATTCTGCGACCGTAAAATACTAAACTCTACATTGGTGCCGTGACCAGTCGAGATAGCAGGTCATCGTGGCAGAGGCCCGACCAAAAGAGGGGGAGGGGGAATCGAGGATTGAGGAATCGTTAGAGGATGGGGAACTGGATTGCAGTCTGAGGAATATAGATCGAGTATGGGCCAGTGCATCGAAAATGCAAACCCCAACTGAAAAACGAACCGCGAGACGGGAATTAATGGACTCGTTAGGCTTGATTACGCCTAGCATATTCGAAATAGGTCAGAAGACAGAAGATAGGGATCGGAAGAGACGATTAGAGGAGGACCGGATATACCAGGAAAAAGTACGGGCCGATCAACGCATCATGCAGCAACAGTATAGTGCCATGAATGACGAGTTGGTACAATTGATGAAAGATAGGGATGATCAGATTGAATTGAACAGAAGGATCACGATGGGGTTAAAGGAAGGAACGGAACAGTTATCCCGTGACAAAAATTACATCGCTAGTCAACTGGCTGAGCAACAGAGACTTCTAGCAATGCAGAAGGGGGAGGAGAACTCCATTCGAAAACGAATGGAACAGGAGCGAATGATTTTAGAGAAGGATAGAGAAGAGGCAAAGAAGTCAAGAAGTCTGAGAGACCAGTATGAAATTGAGGTGAATCGACAGTCCGTGAAAATGAATTCCATTATAAAGGAACGTAAGGAAAAAGAGGCGGACGCGCTGCAATTTTTTAAAGATTATGAAGTAGAAAAAGAGAGAATTGCGGAGGAACGAAGGTTAGCGAAAGAAGAGTTGAAGGAGTTGAGAAAAAGGAAAGAGGAGGTTACCGATTCTTTTCTGGCCTACCAGATGGCATTGGAGGAGGAACGAAAGGATCAGGAGGTTGATGCCCAATCGACTCCGAAGCCTATTCTGAAAGGTTTCAACCCTTTTACTAGTGATAAGGGTATGTCAAATGTAAAGGAAGGCCGATATCAGACCGACCAGGACTCAAATAGACGAGTGACCATTGGTCATACCGACACGAGGGACATTACGCCGCGGGAAGTTACGAAAGACCGGGTGAACCACAGCTACGGATCGTTGAATCCGTTTGCGGATGACACAATAAGTGGTCCGCAACCGCCAAGTGGAGCCCCGATATATAACGTCACGTACCAGTACGCTATGCCAGGAGCAGCACCGATAGACCCGCACAGTTTTAACTCCGGCCAGACCACAAACCCTAGTCAGACTCAGAATCCCGGAAGAAACAATACGGGCACCACCGGTAATGGTACCAATCAGGGTACAACAGGAGCGACGGGTGGTGGGGGGAATGCTGGATCGGTTGCGGAGAAACGAAGACTCACGAGACGGGCTTCAATGTCCCCCGCCACAGCAGCGATTTATGACGCGGATCCTTGTATCCAAAACATGGGCGTAGATTGTTGTAGCCGAAAGGGGGATGAGGCAGCGGAAATAATGGACTGGAGTCAGAGGCAGTCGGATCACCTGGTTTGGAGTGCAAATGCTGCGAGGAAACCGATCCGAGAAACGAAGAGATTTAATGGGCTGGACTGGAAGGAGAGTTATCAGGACTTTTGTGATGATAACAAATATCACGGATGGGATAAGAATGCTTCATTAGGACCATTGATAAAATGGCTGAACGGGGGCCCGGGTCGGATTGCTGTTGATGAGTGGCGGTTGATATATGGAGACACCGGTACATACGACCAACTGGTCAATTCGGCGACTTATCTATTCGGCACCCTAGTGGCAACTGACCCATGGCAGGAGTTTCAATCTCGTACCCAGAAACCGAAGGAATCTCCGAAAATTTATGGACTCGAGCTGCAACGATTGCTCCAGAAGGCTAGACCGAACTGGAGGCGTGATGATGAATATATTTTGGACGAATTATTCACGCACTACATTAAAGGATTGAGGGATCCGGCACATGCAAAATTAGTACAAAAGGAATGGGTTCGAGGCACATCCATGGTTGATCTGTTTGTTTCATTGGACCAGTTTGAAAAGAAACGTCGCCTCTTAGCAGGGTTCGTACCTCAGAGTCGGGTACATGCAGTACATGAGGAGGACAGGGATGATTCCTCCGGTGATTCGGAAGACGAACATATTGCTGGGGTCAAAGTGGACGGGAAAAACAAAAATCGATGGAAGAAAAGGTCCACTGCAACGGATACTCACGTCAAATCCGTTGAGAAACCCATAGAAAACAAAGTTGAATCCACCAGCAGTAATGCCCCGGAGGAAACGAGCATGGGTAAGATCATGGAGGCCATGCTGAAACAGATGAAAGATATGATGGAGGTTAAACGAAAACCGAGAACGGACCGATCAACTATTAAATGTTTCAGATGTCAAGAAATGGGGCATTTCGCCTCGTCTTGTACTGCAGAGAAACCCATATGGAGAGAACGTAAGGAGGAGGAATCGGGAAATTAGAGGGGGTTATTAGTAACGGCAAACAGATAACCCCTGTAGAAAGTTGCCAAGATACCTTTGACGCGAATGTATTTGAATCAGGTACCGACCAATCGCCCAGCAGCACGGGTCAAGAAGAAGGGCCAGAATCGTGTGGGGCTGGGGGGACTAGTGAAGAAATTGCCATGGGGAGCAGAACCGGGAAACCGGACACTAGTACAGAGGACGGGTGGATAGAGGAGTTGACCAGAGTAAGTGGCATCCGCCTTCCCCGAGGTCATCCGTGTCTGAACTATTTAAAGAACCATGGATTCGATCTTGGGTTGGAAACTGATATCAAGAGATTCGCTAGTAATCCGTCTGTGTTGGACGGGAAGAGATGGTATGTGTCGGTATCAGTGAATGGCAGGTTGGGAGATTTTTTGATAGATAGTGGGGCTAGCCACTCCGTTATCTCCAAGAAGTTCTTCGATTTGGTGTCCGACATGGATGAGGACCTCACAACGAGGGTAAATGCATGTGGGGCCGACGGAAGCAAAATACCGACATTTGGTAGGACTTGTATGATAGTAGTATTGGGAGGAAGGGAATACGTATTTTCACCGACGGTGGCGGAGATAGAGGATGTTGGAATCTTAGGAATGGACTTCGCGTCATTATATGGCGCTATATTGGACCCGGTTACGGGCAAATTGAAGTTGAACCATCCGTATAGAGACCGAATCCAATGTATAGCCAAGAATGTTAGTGGAATGGCATGTGTAGCACAAACCGTAAAAATACCGCCCGGAACGGCCTGTGATGTCTTGATGTCATCCATCAGATGTTTTAGGGGTCAAGCGGGAGTATTAGAACCGGACATGGAAATGTTGAAGGAGAAGGGATTGGAGTCAGCAGACACTTTGGTGGGGAATGCCTCATGGGCAGTAACTCCTGTGACCAATCCGGGTTTGAAGACTGTATATCTAAATAAAGGCACTATAATAGGCAAGGTTGTACTCGCAGAGGCGGTCACCGGTAGTCGAATGGACATATGCAGTATAAGTGAAAAACCTGAACTGGAAGAGGGGGTGAATCAATTGTTGAAGGATTCCGCGTTGGAGAGTGACGAGCAGAAAGGTTTATTAAGGAACGTACTGGAGGAATGTGCGACGGCATTCGCAAAACCAGGAGAACCGTTGGGGAGGACTGATAAAGTATTGCATTGTATAAAGACTGGGGATGCAGAACCTTTCAAAATACCATACCGCCGACTGCCTCTAGCCAAGAAAGTGGTGGCTGAGGAAGAAATCGGAAAGATGTTGAAAGAAGGGGTGATTGTCCCGAGTACGAGCCCTTGGAGTAGCCCGGTATGTATGGTAACTAAGAAAGATGGAAGCATCAGATTCTGTATCGATTATCGTAAGTTGAATGGATTGACCAAGAAGAACTCCTATCCTCTCCCTCGGATAGATGAGACTATTGATTCCCTGGGCGGAAATAAATGGTTTTGTACGATTGATCTACAATCCGGATACTGGCAGGTGGGAATGAAAGAGGATGATATGGAGAAGACCGCGTTTTCGAGCCATATTGGTTTATACCAATATAATGTGATGCCTTTTGGGTTATGTAATGCCCCGGCCACATTCGAGGCGATGATGGAGACTTTATTGAGCGACATCTTATGGAAGAAATGTTTAGTATATTTGGATGATGTCATAATATTCGGGAAATCATTCGAAGATTGTCTAGAAAACTTGAGGGTTGTATTGAAGCGGATTATATCGAATGGGTTGAAACTAAAACCGAAGAAATGTAGTTTGTTTCATAAGAGTATCAACTATCTGGGATGAATCATATCAACGGATGGAGTGAAGGCAGATCCGGAGAAGATTCGAACGGTAATGGAATGGTCGGCACCTAGAAGTCCAAAGGAGGTGCGCTCGTTCTTGGGTTTTTGTTCATACTATCGGGATTTCTTGCCCAGTTATTTGAAACTGAGTTATCCGATTCAAAGTCTGTCACACTGGACGCCGGGGAGAAGGAAGGAAGTGTTTCCGTGGGGTTTAGAGCAGGAGGAGTCTTTCCGAAAGATAAAGAACCTTTTCAAGGAAACCCCGGTACTCAGATATCCGACTCGGGATGGCCATTTCATTTTAGACACGGATGCCAGTAACGAATGTATAGGGGCAGCCCTTTCTCAGGTACAGGATGGGGAAGAGGTACCCATAGCATTTGCAAGTAACACGATGAATAAGGGGCAACGGAACTATTGTACGACCAAGAGAGAATTACTAGCGGTGGTTGTATACACTAAAAAGTTCAAACACTTTTTGTGGGGATCGGACTTTACGTTGAGAACAGATCATTCGTCATTGAGGTGGCTGTTGAACTTCAAGGATGCAGAAGGAATGATCGGACGATGGCTCGCTCATTTGTCAGAATTTGGATTGGATCATAGTCAGATACAACATAGGAAGGGTGCGAAACATGTCAATGCGGATGCTTTGTCACGAATACCTATTAGGAAGTGTCAGAACACTGGTTGTACCGATTGTGGGGCACACAATGCTGTTTTAGCTGGGGTGAGGCATCCGTATAGGAATATGGAACCAAGTGTATTAGAATGGGGAGATGAATCGATTAGAGCATTTCAAGAGAAGGATCCGAATTGTAAGCGAATGAAGGAATTGTTAGAAGCAGGAGGAAGACCGGCAAGACCCGCAATTTCATTAGAGAACAGGGAAATCCGTAGACTAATTGCACAATGGGAGGAACTTGAAATTGTACAGAATACACTGTACCTTTGGAAGGTAAATGCGTTAAGAAATCGGATCCGACAGATTGTGATACCGACAGCCATGCGGAGGGACATAATGTTCTTCTGCCATGGACACCAGACCAGTGGACATTTCGGGAAAAAGAGATCTTTAGAACGATTAGGAAGGAAATATTACTGGCCAGGAATGAGTACGGATCTATTGAAATGGATAGAGACCTGCCCCAGGTGTTGCACTAGTAAGACGGGAAGCGGAATGGGTAAGATGCCTCTAACCCAGGAACTATTCGGGGTGAGATTCGCGAGAGTGGCTGTAGACATTATAACCGGATTCGTAACGACCCCCGAAGGTAATACTTGTATGATGGTAGTGACGGATTATTACACTAAGTATACACGAGTGTTTCCGATGAAGGACCATAAGGCTGCAACATGTGCTCGAGCGCTGGTGAAAGGTTGGATCCTGTATCTGGGTGTACCACTAATGTTACACAGCGATCAGAGACGGGAATTCGAATCAAATTTGTGGCAGGAGATGTGCCATCAGTTAGCGATTTGTAAGACTCGTACTAATCCATACCGGCCGCAGAGTGATGGACAGGTAGAAAGGTTTAATCGAACCCTGATACAAGTATTGAAGGGACTAGTAAATCAGAGAATGGATGACTGGGATGAACAATGTGACTTTGTATGTCATGCCTATAACAGCACCGTACATGCTAGCACTAACTGTTCCCCTAACTTACTAGTGTTCGGGGAGGATCTGATCATGCCCGCGGACCTCGTTTTTGGGGTAGTAGGAATGAACCCGGAGGTACCATGTCAGATAATGTTTGTGGAGGCTCTGAAAGAACAGTTTAAAAATGCATACGAATTGGTTAGACAAGAGTTACAGAAGAATGCTAAATGGCAGAAGGTCGGCTATGACACGAATCTTAAGACTAGAAGATACGAAGTGGGAGAATTGGTAGGCAGGTACCATGAACCGTTAGTAGGGATTAAATTAAGTGATAATTGGGATGGACCTTGGCGAATCACACAGCGGATCAGTGACAATACTGTGCTAATGAGGGATACGCATGGTAGGAATCAGAAATCCAACGTTGATCGGCTGAAACCGTGGAAAGGAAGGGAGTACTCCGCGGAAATGTTCAAAATGGGAACGGATGAATTAAATCAGATGAAGAAAGAAATAAAGAATATGGCTGTAAAACGTGGGGTGGGACGCCCGAAGAAACGGAAGGTGCAGGACGAAAACTCACCAACACGATCGGTGAGTAAGAAATCCAAAGTCTCGGCAGGCGAAGGGAAGCGCAGGGGGAAGACGTTGAGTGTGGCCCGCTCACCGTCCGAAAAGGCCCCTGTCGTCACCAGGTACCTAAAACCTCACCCAGAAGGGGTGAGACGCAGTCCTAGATTGAACCCAGGGACTGCAATTACCTAGCCTGAATCACAACGAATGTAATCCAGTTTAATGTTATGTCATATGATTATCCGGTGGGCAGACCGGGTATATCTGTCCTATGTGTTGGAACGATACCCAGGCACTGGAAGAGGGGATTAATTAACCGGATTAGAGTGTTCCTGAGGGTGGTGGACGGATAATCCGGCGGGTTGGGCATATGCCACCTGTAAATACATCTACTTATACTCCTGACGAGCTCACTCCGAACCAATGAAAGACTCCGATAGACAGCAATTAGTACCGTAATGAATGGCGCGAAAACCCTTTTGTTTACATCTGGAACGAGGTCATGAGGTCACGCCCCGAGCGAGATCTCATGGGGTAACACGCATGCGCGGAAGGTCGTTCCGGGTGAAAGAACCGCCATATTGATTTTTGGTGGACCAAAGGTCAACAGCGAGCGCACGAGGAGAAGTTGTTTTCAAAGCGAAATAGAGTTGTAAATCAAGGTTAGTGGGAGACCCGGGTTGCTTGTGACCACAGGCACCCGGTGAGGACCAGGAAACTGAAATTTATTTGAACCGTACCCCGAGAAAGAGACCGAAACATGGCGAGTTCTTGCCACCCCGTAGATGACAGTATCGATATGACCGATGTTATCGATGAACCGCTCTCACCCGTCACTAGAATCGAAGACGCTGCATTAGGCCATGTGAGTATGGAGGAAGAAACGGGACAGTATGACGAGAATGGCCGGTCTGTATTTAAAGTTGTTACCACCGAACATACCGAACCCGACAAGAAGGGATTCGTGAGCCGTTACGATGGCCGGGAGCTATTTCTGGCTGATGAACTGACCGTAGTCCCGGAAGGAGGAGTACCGAGAACTCTTCCGAATGAACTACGGGACTGTTTGATCTCAATATTGGGGGCTGATGTTTATGAATCGTTACCGTCAAACTGGCTGCTATTCTTTCCCGAGATGCAGAAGGGATTGAACGTGCACGAAGGTTTTCGCAAGGCGGTATTTGACTGCGAGGTGATGTACCGAGAGAAACGAATACCGGTAATCCCAGTCAGTGTTCCGGGAACGACTCGAGTAGGAATAACCGGACTCGACATCCAGGCGGATATATATTTTAGAGAACCGGAAAAGAAGATCTTGCCTCGAAACGTAGAAGAATGGGAGAAGCTAGCGAACCGGAGAAGGAAAACTAAATTATACAGTATCGACATCGATGAGTTTTATGATCGATTGGAGGAGAGCCACGATGATCCGTCTCGCAGAGACGAGATCATAAGTGCTCTGATCCGAGAAGGGAAGAAAACCAAGGGATATGATCCGAAAATGAACAGAGACCCGTCCGAAGAGGAAGAGAAGGAGAGGATAGCAGAAAAGTTAAGGAAATACGCGGTAGAGAAAGGAAAGGTAGTGCTCCGGAAATCGAAAGTAAAGAAGGATAAGAGTGAGGAAAGTCTGACGGACACGGATTCGTCCGACTTTGAGAAAGTTCTGAGTCCGAAAGAGAAACGAGCTGCTAAGAAAGGGGGGAAGTGTAAGAACCCGAAACCGCCAATAGTAGATCTAACAGTCGACCCGAAGACAGTAGAGAAGGTAACTGAAGGATTGAAACAGAAGGAACCGACGCCCGGACAGCTGAAGGCAATACAGGCTGCTGCAAGTGCCGGGGTAGGGGCTATAATAGAGAAAACGAAGCTGAAGGATAACGTCGGATCGGGGGAGGATGAGAATATGAGTGAGGGGGAAGGTGAACAGGAAGAGGAGGGGGATGAACCGACGGAGAAAGTTCCGAAACCGAAAAAGGGGTCCTCAATGACTGAGGAGGAATTTGAACGGTTGCAGGAGGTGTACAAAAATGCAAACACCGAGTTCCGTCTGTTCGTACCCGCCTCGTTCGAGGAATGCGCCAAAGGACCGTCCAAATATGGCT